>CM031239.1:735408277-735987313 GCA_018340775.1 Taxus wallichiana var. yunnanensis
CAAAATAGTGAGTTAAAATGTAAATACCACCCCAAAAGTGTTCATTTTATCATTTTGTAAGCTGGAAAAATGAATTATGGAGATAATATTCAGGAGAAAGATGATAAAGAGGGATAGGGGGTGATTTGGCAAGAGATTAGTGGTTGGAGGAGTGAGTTTGAGAGCCACCTTGCAGCCACCTAAGTGAGTGTAATTGTATGATATCTTGGAGATTCATTGGACATGGAAGAGGTAGGAGAAGGATTACGAGTGCTATAGTGCTGGGCTCCAAAGGTCCCAACATGGAGGTGCCGATGAGTAAAGATATGATTCAAGCTTAAATCTTGGTTTTTGTTTGAAGAATAGGCTAGGAAAAATGTGTTTTTTTTTTGTTTGAATTTTTATTGGGGTTAAATTAGGATATGGGAGGGTTTTATTAGTTTATCGAGGGATTAAAATTAACTTGGGGACAATGTGAGTGAGTTTTGGGGGTAGAATAGGCATATTTTAAATTTTTTGCATTGGGGCGATGTGGGGTTTGGCCTTTGGGCCAAATTAGTAATGTCGATTTAGTTCGGTTATCGGCCGGTGTTGGTGGGAAATGGGGACCAACATCGGTAGGGTGAACAAATTCTGATTACTGTTAAATAAAAAAGTATGAGAAAAGGTATGTTTTAGGCCATTGAAGGGAGTGGGAGGTTGTTTGGGGTAGCAAAAAGTAGCGTTAAAGTAGGGTTTGGGTTATAGATGATGGTTTAAGATGATTCGGGATGGATGTTTTTAGGTAGGTATATTGGTGAATGAAAGGAAGGGAAAATAGGTAAGAATATGAGTTTGGGAAGTAGGTTGAGTGAAGGTGAGTGGTCTAGATAAGACATGGTGAATATTAAGTAGGTCGAGTGTTAAATAGAAATTAGAAAGGGTAAATGAGTAACGTATTTTGGTGTTGATGATGCAAGTGAGGCAATTGATGATGATTAGGGGACTGACTATTACGCTTGTTGGTACATATGATACCTACCATTTTAGAGGAGTGGGAGAATATGTGGGAAGGTTGGCTAGGTGTGGTGAGGAGATATAAGAGGATTTATCATGATCACAATATGATGGTAGGTGTCATTGATAGATGGGATCCAGCTACTAACACCTTCCATCTGGTGATGGGAGAGATGATTGTCACACCTGGAGGATGTCTACATGATTCTACAACTCGCCAATTTTGGGGAGCCATTATATCAGGTCTCATCTTCAAATGTGGTGGATCACATGGCTATGGTGTTTGGGTTGACTATGGCGAGTATTCATACCATACCTGCAAGTATTAGTTATGGTGAGATGTACGAGAGAGTTTGTTTTAGAGAATTACCTATATCTGTATATACAATGTAATGACATACATACTTTCCAATATATAGATGATGGCATTTATTTCTATTCATGTATTGTTTCATTTCCATTTCATTGTTATGATGGAAAGTAGTTGTAGGCACATTATTGATGTTACGGTTTGGTTTAATTTCCAATGTATTGATATTATGGAAATAGATGTGTAGGTATGGTTAATGTTATGGTTTGGTTGGTTTAATTTCCAATGTATTGATATTATGGAAACTAGATGTGTAGTCATGGTTGATGTTAATATTTTTTTGGTTTAATTTCAAAGTTATTAATACTATGGAAACTTCGATGTGTAGGCATGGTTTGGTTTGAATTCCAAGCTATTTATATTTTGGAAATGAGATGTATAGGTATGGTTATGATGTATTTTTTTGGTTTAACTTCCAAGTTATTGATATTATAGAATCATGAGAAAGATTAGGTAGTAGGGAAAATAGTGGAAAAACAGTGAAAGATGGTAGAAAATGGTGGCCGAGCTAACCTCCAAAGACCCCATGTCTTTGGAGTGTTGCCTACATAGCCCTTGCGAAAAGGGGACTCAGGTCGATGTAGTTCTAACATAGGATAGGGAATAATAATATTTCTGATAGGTAGGTTGGGTAAAGAAAATGGTCCTGGTAAGGCAAGGTAGGAAGTGCGAAAGGTCAAATGTTGAGTAGAAAGTAAGAGGGGAAACCGGTTCACTGTGTGATTTCTATAGGTATGGTTTTGGTTTTGATTTTATTTTGATGAGTATGTATAGTTTTTAGAAATGATGATTATTATGGGTGTGGGGAAACATGAATCAAACCACTATATTCAATTGTGTTGGTATCATCATGTTGAAGAAGTAACAAGTAGGAAAAGGTGAACCAACAAGAAGTGAAATTCTCCATAATTTGTAAGGACCATAAAGGCCATATAGATAGGCTTATGAACATAAGCCCCTATATACGTTTCATGATTGATAGGTATATAGTTGAAATAATTTGTAGGATCACAAAGTTTCACATGTGTGCCATGCCCCTTAAGTAGATAGGAGAAAGTAAAAGAGGGTAGGGTGGAGTGGTTTTCTTATCGCAACCTTGTTGTGGGATAACATGCCCCTTTTGCAAGATACCAAAAACCAACATAGGCAAGTCCATGACAATTTTTTTTTATTTTTATTAAATTTTTCTTTTTTGTTTTTACTTTTTGAATTCATAGACTGATTGATGTGGGAAGTCTATATTGGGATGAATAGTAGTGTCTCATCAAGGTCTTCATGAATCGATTGATGCGGGAAGCTTCAAGATAATTTTTTAACAAATATAGATTAGTCTTCTTTTTTTTTTAGACTAAGTACAACCGGTGGCTGGATTTTTTATATTTGTCCTTCGAGGAGTAGTCTCCTTATAGTATAAATAGAGAGGCATAGATTTTCATTTAAGGGAATTGTTGGTAGCTCAAACGTGCACCCATGTCTTAGATCTAAAAAGGGCCGAGGTGTCTGAGACCACAATGGAACTATCCCCAAGTTGTGGGACCTCACAAGCTTGGGACAAATCTCTAGAGAAGGCTGGTTCCTCTATCTATTTCTACTGCTACTGCTACTCCTAGTGCTGAAAGGGGAAACTAGGCTATGAATGCCAAGGGACCAAGGAAAGAAGGATAACATAAAGTAAACTACACTAAAAGGTGATAACACCAAAAAAGAGGGATGAATACTATTTGTTACGAAAGCAAGAATGATAGGGAATATATAAGAGGAGGCTAGGCATGAAGCTAGTAAGAGACAACGTACTCTACAGGTAGATTGTGAGGATGCACAAAACGAACCGAGGCTTCATTATTTATGGATGAGGACCTCCTGCACACAAAACATGAATAAAACATAGACCCCCAGTGTGTGTGATTTGGATGAAGGATATGATCACATTCCTTTCTGAGGGTGCCTACCCTCCTGGTTTGAACAAAGAAAAGAGAAGACATATGAGGTTGCAATCTATTCCTTATGTTTTGATTGATGGACTTCTCTTCAAAATAAATCTAGATGGCGTGTTGTTAAGATGTATCAATGGTGTGCAGACTGAAAAAGTGTTAGCAGAATTTCATGATGGATTCTCTAGTGGAAATTTCTCTGCCAAAACTACAAAGACTTGAAAATCATAATGATAGGTATCTTTTGTCCTACCTTGTTTGCAGATGCATATAGGTGGGTCACAAAATGCAAGGAATGTGCTTTCTTTGCAGGAAAGAAAAGATTGACAGTGCTTCCCCTCTAACCAATCCAAGTAGATCAACATTTTCGCAATGGGGTCTAGACTTCATAGGCATGATAAATCCACCTTCAAGAACTAGACATAAATGGGTGCTAACAACTAAAAATTACTTCACTAGATGGATAGAAGATGTTGTGCTTAAGGAATCAGCGAGGCAAAGTGATCTTTGACTTCCTCGAAAGTTTAATCACAAGGTTTGGTGTTCTCAAACCATTATCTCCGATAATGCAAAGGCTTCCTTGGTACTAAAATCAGTGATTGGGCTCTAAGTTTGGGCATTTACGAAAACCGGGGTTCATTTTAAGAGACCTCTTGGAAATCGAAGTTGGAGAATACCTGGCGAATATCCTCGGAACCGGTTTCGCGGGAAGGCGAATTTTTTGGGGGTTGTATGAAAAAATTTCGCCTGATTGTCAAGTCTGCTTGACGAAGAAAGTCAGAGACGCAGCGGCGCCGGGAGATTTTGCTGTCGCACATCAAAAAAATGCATTGACGCGCGTCAATAGACCTCAGTGACGCGCGTCAACAACCGTAATGACGTGCTTCAGGTCTATTGATGCGCGCCACCGAGGTGCCGTCCGACAAAGATCCCGACGGCGGCATCACGGTGGAACCAGCGTCGAAGCACGCCATTGGCTGGTCTGTGACGCGCGGCGTCACTGAGGTCTATTGACGCGTGTCAATGCATTTTTTGATGTGCGACAGCAAAATCTCCTGTCGCGCGTCTGCAGCCTCCGACCTCTGCTTTCTCATTGAAAAATCTCGGCGTCGCTCATCAACAAACTCTTTGTCATCGAGGACGCCGACGCGTCCATGCAGGGTGCCGTGCGCGTACACTGAAAAGGATGTCGCCGCGCCACCGAGGGAGATGTCGCGCGTCCACCGAGGGGGATGTCGCGGCGTCAATGAGGGGATGTCGTGCGTCAATGAGGGGGATGTCGCGGCCACCGAGGGAGATGTCGCGCGTCAATGAGGGGGATGTCGCACGTCACTGAGGGAGATGTCGCGCGTCACTGAGGGGGATGTCGCGCGTCACTGAGGGGGATGTCGCGCGTCACTGAGGGGGATGTCGCGCGTCACTGAGGGAGATGTCGCGCGTCACTGAGGGGGATGTCGCGCGTCACTGAGGGGGATGTCGCGCGTCACACCTGAGGGAGATGTCGCACGTCACTGAGGGAGATGTCGCTGGCGTCATCGAGGGGATGTCGATGCGCCACCGAGGGGATGTCGCGCGTCACTGAGGGGGATGTCGCGCGTCACTGAGGGTGATGTCGCGTCACTGAGGATGCTGTCGCACGTCTGTAGCCTCTGCCCTTTTCTTCCTCATCGAAAAAATCTCCATGTCGCTCGTCAACAAACTCTTTTTCATGCATCTACTATGCGTCAATATCTGCAGTATCTCCTTGTCTACAAACCCTCCTTGTCGCGCGTCAATAACTTACCCCCTTGTCGCACGTCTATAATACAGGATATATCATATTATTGAAAAATGTGAAGTAGAAGTGTTCTACCTGGCGAATAATCTAGGTTTATATAGGGGATATTTTTCAAGGGTAGGCGAAGCCGACCCCTAAAAAAAATTAAAGTGTAATTTTTAGGCAATGAGTCACCGACCCTCGTGTAAAAAATTCGCCTTTCAAAATTTTCAAAAATGGAATATTCGCCATATTACGAATATTCGCCACTAAAATTTTCCCTTTGAAAACTTCTTCAAACTATTACCCTTAGGGAAACGGTTTGGTAGAATCGACAAACAAGAACCCGATCAATCATGAAGTACACAATGAATACCGGCTAAAGACAATGGCATACAAAGGTCTTGCATGCACTCGGGAAGATAGAATCATAGTAAAACAGTGCAATAAGAACTTCACCTTACAAGCTTGTTTATGGCAAGGAGGCTACCCTTCCATTTACACTAGAGCTAAATTCATGAACACTCGGCCCAATAGCTAGAATTTGAGGGAGCGGATCACGAGAGAAATCTAGATAACAGAGCTAGTTCATCTTGAAGAACTCACAAAATTTTCCATGATCAAGCTAGAAAAACATCAACAAGCAACAAAGAAATGGTTTGACAGAAAAGCTAGACCTCAAGATTTCAAAGTTGGAGACCTGGTCCTAAAATGGGATCTTGTGAGTGAAACGGGGCATCATTAAAAGTTTGATGTACTTTGGAGTGGCCCCTACATCATCAAGACACGTAAATAATGGAAGTGTGTTGTAAATCCGAAGAAACAAGATCTATCTCAAACTCTTCCATTACGTTTGTTGCATTATATTATATATATTAAGTAGTTTCATTTTATTCAAGTGTGCTCTACACACATTGTTTGTTTGTAAATATTTATTTCCTCTCACATGCTTCCGCATGCGCTCTTTTGTTGCTTCCAAAGTGTGTAGAGCTTCTCCGAGTAGTTGTGAGGTTCAGACAAGGTGTAGAAATGATACTCAAAGTGACATAAAGGGAATTTTGATGATTGAACAAGTAGACTTCATGCCCAATGGATGCTTGAGATTTTGGTTTCTTTCATCTAACAAGAAGATGGCCCGAAAGTCACCAATATTTTTATCTAAATAGATCTCCTAGCAATTTGAATAACCCGCATACATATTATGCGCTAGGTTATCGATGAAGAAGTTGACGTGCCCAGAATCATTTGGCACATCCCCTTGGTCGTATTTTACCTACACACACCATTTCCTTTTCCCCTTCCACTTCCCTCTCGCACCTACCTTCCATGCATCAACCTTGTTCCAAGTAAGTTTCTTTCCAGCCCGTGCGCCTAAGTCTTTGACCCTTCACGCACCACACCCATTACTCTGTAATAGTTACACCTTAACCGTACGCTCTCTGCTCACCGGTTTGATTCCTCTCCCCATGTGTGTACCCTTCATGCATTCCTCTATTTTATCCCCATGCCTTTCTATGCCAGATCATCTTGTGACATGCTTAAGCATTTAATGCGCAACTTTGTTAGCACGCACCAATAGGGCGCTAAATGCAACAAATGAATAGTTGACATGTGGTAGAAATGAAAAATAGTTGTACATTTGGCAATCATTCTATCTAATCAA
This sequence comes from Taxus wallichiana var. yunnanensis, assembly GCA_018340775.1. Classification (NCBI taxonomy): domain Eukaryota; kingdom Viridiplantae; phylum Streptophyta; class Pinopsida; order Cupressales; family Taxaceae; genus Taxus; species Taxus wallichiana. The sequence continues at coordinate 735,414,973 of CM031239.1, forward strand.
CAAGCACCACGTGTTTCATGTACACCGATAACTTTGACACCTTTTAACAGCCATATCATCAGCCTACAGAGATTGGATCGGTGCATGCTTGGACTTGTAAGAAAGTCTGCTGACATCAGCTATAGTGCTAGAAATTTAAATTTCAAATCCTGGCGGACCTGGTAGGTGAGAATTTGGAAAACCTCTCTCTAAACATTGATGAATAGGTCTGATTGCTCCAACTACCAAATTTTGCATGATTATGTCTCCTTTACATTTCAAACAGGCATGGGGAAGCATATCATAGATTTCCAAGTAGATTTACAGACATTAAATGCTTCTTGTTGGTGGTTGTGTTTCAAATTTGGGTTTTCCCTCCTTTATCTTTAATTCCCATGGGTTCATTTATAAATGTAAGAGAAAGGCTCATTTTTATGTTGATACTGCGGATCCTTACACGTGTTGCTAAGGAATCCATATTTTTCTATATTTTGAGTTGTAGACCTCCATGTTTGGCTCTTGCATGTGGATATTGGCCTCTTTAGCATTGTAAATGGTTCTATGCATTTTGGAAGTAATAGAAGCATCATTTTGTGACTATTCTCTATCCTACAATGTTTGTGCTACTTATTCTTGTCTTTTCTCTTACATTGTGTATTGTTGTGCTACTTTAGGTCCCTTGTAGTTCCGTGTGTGGCTATGCTCCATAAGGCTGATTTGGTGAATGCATTTCTTGTTGTGCTACTCATGCCTAGCCTCCTCTCACATATTCCCTATCATTCTTACTCAGAATAAATAGTATTCATCCCTCTTTTTCTGGTGCTATCACCTTTTAGTGTAGTTTACTTTATGGTATTCTTCTTTCCCTAGTCCCTTGGCATTCATAGCTTAGTTTCCCCTTTCAGACTAGGAGTAGTAGTAGTAGTAGAAATAGATAGAGGAACCGGCCTCTCTCGGAGATTTTTCCCAAGATTGCAAGGTCCCACAACTTAGGGGGTTCCATTGTGGTCCGAGACACCTCGGCCCTTTCGAAATCCAAGACACGAGTACATGTTTGAGCTACTAACAGCTTTTGGCATGCCGGTGGGACCCAGCATTGAAAGCTTAAAATTCATATCTCTAAGTTCGGTGTGTGGACTTAGTGTTTTTCAGCTTTGAAGAGGTTCCTTTAAAACATATATGGAAACTCCCAATATTTTGCAATCTTTGTTTCAACAAATCTCCCGAGTGTCTTTCATGAGAAGAGTGCACACAAGAAGAAGTGCAGCAGCTGAAGACTCTTTTGAGTACCTCCATCTATCCCTGAGAAAATTTCACCCCAAAAAGCCCACACACACATCTCTATCCCTAGTGTGCCATGCCTATTCAACTCCTCCTGCTAACAGACAGCCTATGTGCCCTACAATGGCACATCAACCACCTCATCCACCAATAATTTTTGCAAACTTTTATGGAGGGAGTCCCTTACTCTTGGCCGTATAGGATGATATTCCTAATGGCGCACTCAAAAGTATTCCTTACTTTACTGGTGAGAATCAAGTCACCCCTCAGGAACATATCTAGGATGTAGTGAATGTGTATTCATTCTATTTGATCACACATAATGATGTAGTAGTTAGGCTGATTATAACCTCTTTCAAAGGTAAAGTGCTTTAGTGGTACCGAGGCTTTAGGCTTGGATTTATCACCAATTGGGATGAGCTAGGAACAAATCTATGTAATTACTTTGAAGACAAGTCAGATCACCTATTTTTGGTGGAGTAAATGACAACAACAAGGAGAGCACCTCAATGAGCAAATGACTGATTTCAACATTAGATTTCAGAAGACTTGGGACATAATTCCTCTTATGGTGAGACCTATGGCCCAACATGCTTTCCTTTATTATCTGAAGGTGCTCAATAGTGATATCTTAGTTATGATCCAATCTATGGGAGGTAGAAATCTACCAGCTATTTATAACATTACATTAAGGACAAAAATAGTCTCATAAAAGTGGGAAAGTTGGCTCCTAGACCACCCATATCTATGTTCCTAGAGATGTCACAAGTGCCCTAGCCTTCTATAGCCCCCATTCCTACTCCCGAGTAAATTGCACAACCAATTGCCTCAACATCCTACTCTCCAACATAACACAAGGAAGATAAAGAATGGAAGGCCTTGATCATAAATTTTTCAAAAAGGTCATACCACTAGAAAAGTAGAAGCGCAAGTGTATAGATGCATCTCCACTTTGGCGCATGACCAAGGAAATCAGCCTTGGCGAGTAATCAATACGAAATTAGAGATACATGCCTAACTAGCGAATGATAGGTGGCAGTCTAATGCACATCTACCTTTGTAAGTTATCCCTCCTCCACCTTCTCTTCCAGGTGCCTAGCGCGAACCAAGTGCTTTTCCTAGTTCGAGAAAAATTTGGCACAAGAATCGAGTGGTGCTTCCCTTGTAAAATGTCTCATAGTCGTACCATTGTGCTAATGCTACGTGTGCCCAAGCCTTCATGATTTAGAATGCTTCACCGTGAGCTTTAAAAAGCACCCATGAAGCATATAAACTTGAAGATCCAGAAGTTCCTCCAGAGACTAATTTTATGTTCTTTGGTGTAGAGGACTTCTGCATAGTCAACCAAGCGGCAAAAGATACAAATAGACCTCACGCATAGGTTGCGAGACAACACAAGGTATAAGAAAAGAATGTTGGAGTCTGGCATGAAGGTCATAGTCCCAACAATACATGAAGATCTTTAAAATAACAAAGAATTAGATAAGACTTCTTGTAGCAAGAATATTCAAACCCCCAAGTAGGAGGTCCCGCGTAAAGCTATTTCTAAAGCAAAGTGTGCACCCATCCTTTGGTAGGCTAGGCTTTTGCTCCAGCCTAAAAATCAGGCTTCCACACCGAATAGTACAAAAGGGATGTTGTTCTTCAAATGCACAAGGCAGAGCACTTCCATTCAACATTGTTGACTAGATGAAGAGAACAAACATAAACTTCACAATGTGGGATGCCCCGACTATTACATCTCGGAGGGATTTGTTGCATGAAGCTCGGGGCATCATGTGCACATTGACCAAGTTATGCAAAAGCCACGTGCTTCTATCAAAATCTTCCAAGAAGAGGAGAAATAAGTAAGCACGATTGCTAATCCCCGCCCTTCTATATGTCCTTAATTATAGGCAAATACCTAGTGCATAACTATTTGATTGACTAAGGCACTAGTACTTCTATTATGCCTAAGAAGATAGATGATGTCTTAGGTCTGAAATATATCCCTTTGTCTAAAGGAGTCCTACAACTTGATGGCTCAATTGTGACCACCTTAGGAGTCATCAAGGATCTTGAGTTTACCCTCCATGCATGTCCAAGCCTAATAATTACTCAAGAGGTGTCAATTATTGACCTTCCTCCTTTGTTTGCCCTAAGTCTATCAAGAGAATTCACTGCCAAAGTGGGTGGTTACTTGTCTTCTCGATTGGTCTCATATGTTTCTCAAGCCAAGGTATGGTACCCGGTTTACCATACAAGTTGAGCCTATATTTTCTTATCATGTAGAGCCATATGCTCCATCCCCTCTCCAAGCCAATTATATTATCAAAGAAGAACAAGCTTTAGTTCATGAAGAGAAGTCTCTTCCACCCTCTATCCCAGACCTAGTACTTGATGAGTGGATGGAGAGGCATCATAAATTTGATCCCTATTCTAAATAAGCTGGAAGCCTATGAGACTCGGCTTGGTACTTATTGCATTATAGAACAAGACGCTACGCTTCCGCGCATGCTCATAGGAGATAAGGTTCAAAATGGTCTGTGGAAGTTATACTTTGATGGATCTAGAAGAAGAAATGACATAGGAGTATTAGTGGTTTTCATTTCCCCTAGGGATGAGAAGTTCTTCTTCACACATAGGCTACAATTTTCATGTTCTAACAATGTGGCAGAATATGAAGCACTGGTGCATGGCTTTCTTATTGCTGAAAAGAAGAAAATTAAAGTGCTACAGATCTTTGGGGACACAGAATTGGTTATCCACTAGGTCACCAACAAATTCCAGAAAAAGAATAAGCTTCTTAAAGCTTATAAACATAGAGTTTGGGACCTACTTGAGAGATTTGATTCTCTTAATCTACAGGTAGTCCCATGGAAAATGAACAAGGAAGCCAACCAAATGGTCATGCTTGGTTCACAATTTTCTCATGCTTAGGACTTTGTCAAAGGGAACACTCAACAAATTAAGATGGTAATTAGACCATCCATTCTAGACAATAACACTAGATGGAAAGTGTTCAATAGTGACGTGTAGATCATCTAGTTTATCCAAAATGAAGCTGAATTTTCATCAAGTATGCAAGCTAACTTGCATGATGGCTATAGTGATCAAGTAATACATTTAAAGAAAAAAAAATCACCTAAAGGTCTGGTAACTTTAGAGAAAATGTTCATCCATGATGATGAATTCAAGGGTGAAGAAAGACATATGCACACAGTGTAAGAGGATTGCTCTCCCATTACTATTACGTGTGGAAAGGAGCTGCTGCTTAGTAGGACTTATGTGCATGAAGAAAAATAGGCCTTCATCTCTCTCTCTCAAAGATATAGTGACATTTTCTCATGGTAGTATGAATACCTCAAGGGTTTTGATCCAAGTGTTGCTCAACACTCCATTGACCTTGATCCTAGCATAAATCCCATCAGACAGAAACATTGGCCAGTCAATCCAAGAATAGAGCCCCTCATGAGGAAGGAATTATCCAAACTCATTGAGGAAAATATTATTTTCCCTATCAAATACTTTACCCGGGTCGCAAATCTAGTTCCAAAGACGCAAGAAGAATGGTGAAATCAGACTTTGTGTTTATTTAAGAGATTTGAATAAGGTGTCCCTAAAAGATCACTATCCTTTGCCTTCAATGGAGTAGATTCGTCAGAGAATGTAGTTGGTGCGCAAGAAAATTTCTCCATCCTAGATGGGTACTCGTGTTTCAACCAGATCCCAGTGAAGGAAGAGGATGAATTCAAAATAGCATTTACAACCAAGTGGGGAACATATGCATATCATAAAATGCCCTTTGGTCCGTTAAATGCGGGTGCAAATTTTCAGCGCACCATGGATATTACCTTTAAAGGTTACATCAATGAGTTCATCTTGGTCTACCTTGATGACATAGCTATTTTCTTGAAGAGTGAAGATCATATAAAGCACACCTAGAAAAATTCTTTGAGAGATGCAGGGAATTCGGGGTTTCTCTTAATCCCAAGAAGTGCAATTTTGCAAAGAGCGGGCAATCTTTTGGGCCATGTGGTTTCAAAGTATGGCATCACGATTGACCTTGAGCACATTTAAGCTATCCTATCCCTTCCCCTGTCAGTGTAGAAAAATCCTTACATTCCTTGCTCAAGCAAGATTAACTTTTTCGGTGTGTTTTATTCCTAACTTTGCAGGACTGGTTCAACCCATCACCCTTATGCTCAAGAAGGACATAGCCTTCAAATGGAAAGTAGAAGGAAGAGAAAGATTTTACAATATCAAGAAAGAAATTGCTTGTGTGCCAACACTCCTCAATCTAGATTACTCAAAGGATTTCATACTTTATGCTTACGGTGCCGATGCAAGCATTTCTTTTCATACATGGAAAATGAACAAGGAGTGGAATAGCAGTGGAATTCTTCACCCACACGATGAAGAATTATGAATTGAGATATAGTCACATGGAGAAGTAGGTCTTCACCATCATGCACACACTCAATAAATTCAAGAGTATGCTCTCCTAAATCATATCAAGGTGTTAGTTTCTCAATCATCTATCGAGACTTCATCATGGAAGTAGAAATTAGTGAGAAGAGAGCATGATGGGTGACCAAGATATAGGAATATGATGTGACTATCAAGGCCACAAAGCTGGTAAGAGGTAGTGCACCTGTGTAGGTAGATTTCTAAGTATGTGAAGAATGAACATGAGGCTTCATTATTTCGGATGAGGACCTCCCACACACAAAACATGAACAAAACATAGACCCTAGTGCACGTGATTGGATGAAGGATATGATCACATTCCTTTCTGAGGGTTCTACCCTCCTAGTTTGAATAAAGCAAAGAGAAGACATGTGAGGTTGCAATCTATTCCTTATGTATTGATTGATGGAATTCTCTTCAAAATAAATCTAGATGGCTTGTTGTTAAGATGTATAAATGGCACACAAATTGAAAAAGTGTTAGCATAATTTCATGACAGATTCTTTGGTGGACATTTCTCGCCAAAACTACATCAATGAAAATCATAATGGAAGGTATCTTTTGGCCTACCCTATTTTCATACGCATATAGGTGGGTCAAAAATGTAAGGAATGTAATTTCTTTATAGGAAAGAAAAGATTAGCAATGCTTCCCCTCCGACCAATCCAAGTGGATCAACCTTTTGCGCAATGGGGTCTTGACTTCATAGGCATGATCAATCTACATTCAAGTGTTGGACATAAATGGGTGCTGATAGCTACAAATTACTTCACTAGATGGATAAAAGTTGTCATGCTTAAGGAATCAACTGAGGCAGTCATCTTTGACTTCCTCGAAGGTTTAATCACAATGTTTGGCATTCCTCATACCATTATCTCGTATAATGTGAAGGCCTTCCTTGGTACTAACATCACTGATTGGGATCTAAGTTTAGGAATTTACCTGTAAAATTTTTCCAACTATTACCCTTAGGGAAACGATGTCCGCAGAATCAACAAACGAGAACCCGATCAGAATCATGAAGCTCACAATGAATACTAGCCAAAGAAAATTCCATACAAAGGTCTTGTGTGTGCTCTAGGTAGATAGAATCAAAATAAAAAGGAAATAGGAACTTCAACTTACAATATTGTCTATGGAAAGGAGGCTACCCTTCCATTTACACTAGAGCTAAAGTCATTAACACTTACCCAACAACTTGAATTTGAGGGTGCAGATCGAGAGAAATCGGGATGGAAGAGCTAGTTCATTTGTCATGATCAAGCTAGAACAATATCAATAAGAAACAAAGAAATGGTTTGACAAAAAGCTAAATCTTAGGATTTCAAAGTTGGAGACCTAGTCCTAAAATGGGATGCTGACTGAGTGAAACTAGGGTGCCATTCAAAGTTTGATGCACTTTGGAGTGTCCCCTACATCATCAATACCTATAAAGAAGCTAACTCTTTCAAGTTAACTCATTTAGATGGAAGCGTCTGTGTAAATCCCAAATAAACATGATCTATCTCAAACCCTTCCATTAGGTTTTCTACATTATATCGTATATATTAAGTAGTTTAATTTCCTTCAAGTTTGATTTGCACACATTGTTTGTTTGTACATAGTTATTTCCTCTTGTGTGCTTCCTATGCATGCTCTTTTTTTTTCTTCCAAAGTGTGCGAGCTTCTCCGAGTAGTTGTGAGATTCAGGATAGGGTGTAGAAATGATACTCAAAGTGCCAACAAGGGAATTTCATGATTGAACAAGCAGACTCCATGCCCAATGGATGCTTCAAGCTTCTGGTCTCTTTCATCTAGTAGGCAGATAGCCCCAAAATTTACCAAAAGCATGTTATCCAAATAGCTCCCTAGCAATTTGAATAACCCACATACACATTCTGGCCCTAGGTTATCTATTGAAGAAGTTGCATGTGCCCAAAATCATTTGGAACATCCCATTGGTTACAATTTACTCGCGCACCCCATTTCATTTTCCCCTTCCAATTATCTCTCGCACCTACCTCCTATGCATCCACCTTCTTCCAAGTTAGTTTCTTTCCACCCCACGTGCCTAAGCGGTGACCCTTTTGCACCACACCCATTAATTTATAATAGTTGTGCCTTAACCATATGTTCTATGCTCACCAGTTAGATTCCTCTCCCTATGCACATCACATGCATGACCTTTCGTGCCTTCCTCTCTTTTCTCCCCATGCCCTTCTATGCCAAATCATCTTGTGACACACTTAAGCATGCAACACGTAACCTATCGTGTGTGCTAATAGGGCATTGAATCCTTGCGCAATAATTGAATAGTTGACACGTGGCGAAATGACAAATAGTTGTACATTTGGTAATTATTATAGCCAATCAGCATATGCCACGTGTTTTACGTACACTAACAACTCGACACCTTCTAACAGCCATATCATTAGCTATAGAGCTCAAATCGGCATGTGCCTAGACTTGTCGTAAAGTCACGACATCAACTACAGTGCGAGAAATTCAAATTTCAAATCTCGTGGATCCGGTGGGTGATAATTTGGAAAACCTCTCTCTCGAACATTGATGAGAAGGTTTGATTACTCTAACCACCTAACTTAGCATGATTCACTCTCCTTTAAATGCCAAACAGGCATGGGGAAGCGTATCACAAATTTCCAAGAAGATTTATAGACATTGAATGCTTCTTGTTGGTGGTTGTGTTTCAAATTTGGGTTTTCCTCATTTATCCTTTTTTCCCCATGGGTTCATCTATAAATGTAAGAGTAAGGCTCATTTTTATTTTGGATACTGGATCCTTACGCGTGTTGCTAAGGACTCCATTTTTTTTGTATTTTGAGTTGCAGACCTCCATGTTTGGCTCTTACATGTGGATATCAGCCTCTTTAGCATTGTAATAGTTATGTGCATTTTAGAAGTAATAGAAGCATCATTTTTTGACTATTTTATGTCCTAGCATGTTTGCATTACTTCTTCTTTCCTTTTATCTCACATTGTGTATTGTTGTGCTACTTGAGTGTCCCCAGTTCCATGTTTGGTTGTGTTCCATAATGTTGATTCGGTGAATGCATGTCTTGTTGTGCTACTCATGCCTAGGCTCCTATCACATATTTCCTATCATTATTACTCGAACAGATAGTATTCATCCCTCTTTTCTGGTGCTATCACCTTTTAGTGTAGTTTACTTTATGTTATTCTTCTTTCCTTGGTCCCTTTACATTCATAGCTTAGTTTCCCTTTTCAACACTAGGAGTATCGTAGTAGCAGAGAAATAGATAGAGGAATGGGCCTTCTCTAGAGATCCATCCCAAGCTCATAAAGTCCCATAACTTGGGGATAGTTCCATTGTGGTCTCGCACACCTCGGCCCTTTCGATATCTCGATACATGGGTGCACATTTGAGCTACCAACATGAATCATCTATTTGTGAGAATTTTGACTCAAGGAGTAGAATTTTTTTATCCCAAATTTTTGTATTATTTTGGACTTGTAATCATGGGAAAAACTATAAAGGAGTATAGGCCTCTTTTATGAAGGAAAACCATAGCACGATAAAGGTTAGCAAATGAAAGAGGGGTTTCAAGTGATGAATAGCCATAGGATTCTATCCCGAAAAGGACAAAACATATCCATGAGAATCATGCCATGGTACTCATATTGAAGATAAGGTTGAGTGGTGATGAATAATCACACAATTTTGTTTGAGTCATTGGTCCCTAAAATAAGTAGGTAGAAGGAAAGGTTCATTCAAGGGATGAACATATAAGAGACATAAAATGAAGTATTACTTCAATCAACAATAGAATGGTCAAAGATGCAAGGCATTAAGGGGCTCAGGTTTTGGTTTACCTTCAAGAGAAGATAAATGATAAGTTCATGATCCATAGGTATGGGTTACAATATAAGGTCCAATCCAATTAGGAGCAAACTTGCCTCATTTACTTTTCTCCATTTTAGTTACATGTTGATTTTCCTTTAGGACAAGATCACCGATATTGAATGTTCATTCTCAAAAACATTTTTCGTAGGAACGCTTAATGCACTTTGGTAGATTTGGGGTGTTCTAGAGTGTTTAGATAACGTTCATTCAAAGATCTCAAGTTGTACCAAATGATTGGCGAATGCATAATTAAAGAGGATATATTTTAGAGATATAAGAAGAGATGGAATTTGTATTTTGAGAGGTAAGACGGCCTCTGTGCCATAGACCAAATAGAAAAGTGTGGTATTGGTATAGGTGTGAATATTGGTACAATAAGCCCATAAGTAAAAAGGAATTTCTATGTGCCAATCCTTACTAGATTCGTTAACCACTTTCATAAGAATTTTGTTGAGAGTTTTGTTATAAGATTCAACTTAACAATTTACTTGTGGGTAATATGGTGAAACACATTTTACATAGGGTTTTGTTTTTGAATTTATTTAAATTTTCGGTGATAAGGAGATGAGGAACACAAAAGTGAAAAATGATATGGTGGTTGATAAATTCGAATATTTTATTAGCTTTGGTAAAAATGACAGGTTGACTTCCACCCATTTAGTGTAATACTCACCGTGATGATCCAATGATGACATTGCGAGGAATGAGGGTTAATCTCTCCAACGAGATCCAACCACGATTGAGAAAAGGGCCAAAATTATCTAGCAACTTGTAAGGCATAACTAGGAGTATGATGAAGGTTAGCATGTTTTTAAAACTTCACAAAAATTTGAAACAGTCATAGCAGTCTTGGTTAAGGGTTGGCCAATATTAGCTAAGTCGAAGAATACTTTTTACAACAATGAGGCCACTAAAATGTCCCCACAAATCCCATCGTTAATTTCTTTGATAATGTATGGGATTTCAGAACTAGTGAGGCATCACAGGAGGATACCTTTGAGCCATGTTTATATAAAATACATTTGATGATGACGTAATGATAGACACATTTTAGGAAGGCTCATCATCCATTACGAGTGAGATCCAGGGTAGGATTGAAAGTGAGAGGTAGTCGAAAATGGCTTATAGAAAATTTTGTGTGGGTTAGTATCCATGCTACCCATGAAATTAATGTAAGGAATAATATAAGAAGGCAACTACAATCGTTGGATGGTGATGAAGATTTTTGAGTTTGAAGATGAGGTAGATATTTGAGAAGTAAGATAACCCATAATATGTTTGAATTTTTAGTGGATCATGGAGTGTTTTAAATGAGGTAGTGATCAAACATATTCAAAATTAGGTAGATATGATTCCTATACTTTCAAATATCATCGTTCAAAACTAGTATGAACCATTGAATTGGTTCACAAATAGTTGAGAGTCACCAAATATGTTAATGGATTTAACATCTAGGGAAATGGAAGTTTAAAGACCTAACACAAGTGCTTCGTACTCATCTATATTATTAGTGTAGTCAAAATCTAGTTTAAAGGATAGTGGCATGGGCTCAAAGATCAACAGCGGGAATGAGGATGACCCTGCGCACCTCCCTGATGGTGAAATTTGGATCCGTCAAAGAATAATGTCATTTGATAAACAATATCATCAAGGGAGAGGGTGGTGATAGATTCGTTGGGGAAATCAAAATTTGAGGATTTATTTCCAAGAAGAGGAGTGTCTGCAAGTTGATCCACGATGGATTTTCCTTTGACATAATTTTGATGAATGAATTCCAACTCCAAGTCTGTAAGAATCATGATCCAATTAGAAGTGTTGATTTAATACTTTTGTGTTCACTTGTTTGTATTCAAACCTTATTGACATTAGAATGGATCTATGTTTGTTCTTTGATTGAATGAATACCTAGCTGAAGGTTGGATATGCTTAAACAATAGCTTGGTTTTGATAGAATCTTAATATTCTTTCTTCAAATGCTCTCCTTATTGTTTCTGTTGGGAAGACTAATTTGCAGGTAAATTTGTTTGGTAGTGAGACTTATGTCTGTGACTTAGATAATCTTGTGCCTTAAGTTTGAACTACTTTCTTGATGATGGCTTTGGAGACTCATTGTTTGTTCTATTTGTTTCGTGTGATGTATTTCTAAAGAGTATATAGTTTTTAGTTTAGAGGTACACTTATGTTGTGATTTTCCCCAAATGGAATTTGTTTGGTATATTTGACTCTTTTTGAACTTATTCTCGATGGAAGTCAAACATGGTAGTAGTACCCGGTGAATGTTGGTTCGATCATTTGCATTTCAATCGAGTTGTAAACCCACCCTAGGATTATAGTTTCATTTATTGGATCTTGTGTGAACTATGGAAGACATGCATTATATTGTTGGTTGATGAAATCTTATTGAAAGGTGGTTGTTGAATGATCTATCTTCCTTCTTGTTTTGATGAATGTTAGTTATTTGGGAGACTATTTCTAAACTTGGTATGGTTTGTTCTCCCTTATTTTCATCACCGATTTTATTTGGAACTGAATCGATTCATTTGTTAATAGGTAGAATCATGTATTGAGATTTTACCTTTCATGAAGAAAGGACATACAGATAAACTTATTGGATGTTTTGTTTTCTCTTCTTTTTATTGAATCATTAATTGTTACCAAGTTCAGGCTACATTGGTGCTTCATGTGAGAGATTTTGATCTTATGTGGTCATTCCAAGTTGTTAAGCACTTTAAGTGTATTTCTCTTAAGGGAGTCTTTTTGTCTCCTTTTTGTCCATATTTTCTTAGAGTAGTGATAAATCTTCCTCAAACAAATTTGGTTGGTTGAAAATATTGTAATCTCACCTCTTTCCTTTTTATTTGTGAATTGTGGAACTTGATTATTTGGGAATAGTTTTTGTTCCTTCTCTAGTTTTTCATATCTTATTACACTTTAAACTTTGTGTTTGGTCTTAGTTTTTATCGACCTTAAAGTAATGGTTATCAGTTCACGATATTTCTATGAGAATATATTGAGTCTTGAGCAGGTTTTGAACTTTAGTTCTCCTATCCCTTCCTGGATTTGGGAGTGGTTGGTTTAAACATTGTGTGTAGTTTTAATTGGTAGCTCGTTATTCTTTTGGATTATGATTTCAATAAAAATGCAGATTTTAGGGATCTGTAGAGTGTTAGCTACGACTATTTTGTGAATTTAATTCGAAAACGAACTCATGAATTTAAGAGAACTTGAACCGTGAGTTACTATGGTTGTTTCTAATTAACTAAATTTTCCTTGCCCTTCATAATGGAGCTTCTACATGTTCAATGTACATATTAGACACTAAGTTGAGTCTGAGATAGTGTGATTTTAGATGGAATATAATTTTGATTCATTTGTTTATTCCTCCATGTATAATTCAGGATGTTAACTTGAAATAACAAAACACTATAGTTATTTTGCAAGGTAGTTTTGTATGTTTGTATTACTTCTTGAAAAGTTAGAATAGGTTGAATGGAGGAACTTAATTTAGAAACTTGAATGAGAAGGTAAGGTTAGGATGGAAATATAAATTTCTCCTTTCTTTAATTCTGTTGTTTTGATTTCCAGCATATTGAAATGAGTTTATATGGATGTAGAGTTAGGATAAATTATGTTGATAAATTAGTCCTTACTTATACATTACCTTTAGAATGTTTAATATTATCTCTCCTTCTTGCTTTGTAATATTTTAGGGAAAATTAAATCTATTTATCTTGTTTGTGTTTTGGAACTGTTTCATAAATAGTAGGGTTATTTTTATGAAATAGTTAGATAAAAGCACAAAATTTAATGTTATAGTGCTTATCATGCTCAGTTCATGTGAATTAATTGGTACTAAAAATTTTGCAAATGGATTTCGTAAAAGATGAAAGGAGAAATAAATAGAAAGTTACATCTATTTTACTAAAGAAATTGTCTCTTATTATGATGATTATGTAGTGTCATTACTTGAGATGTAATTTTGTCAGAAAAGGGAGATGTAATAAAATTAGTTTATATTGTTGTTGTGATGCTTTGTAATCCTTGAAATACTTCTATAATCAGTGAATGGATCACTTCTTTTTGATAAATAAATGGTTTGATGATTTTTCATTTCCATTTGATTGAGATACCTTAATTGGTATAAATTGAGATGTATTATAAGTAATACCGTTATGAAGGGAAATTTAGGTATTTAAGTGTTATGGGTTTAGGATCTAAAATATTAGTTGGCTTATTTTCACATAAAAGAGATGTAAATAATATTTGATACTCTTAAATAGATCTTTAAAACAATAGAAAGGAAGTATGATTAATGTGTGTGTGTGTGTGTGTGTGTGTGTGTGTGTGTGTGTGTGTGTGTGTGTGTGTGTGTGTATTCTTGTCTATATTTAAACATATTTGATCTGGTTTCAAAACTAGACATTAGTCCTTGATATAGGGAAAAAGGATATTTTCCTTGAAATCAATCATAGAGACTTATCTAAAGATCTTGTTAAAGTATTTATTTATATTATGAGAATGGTTGATTGAATTCTTCCTAAGTAGTTTCTTTAATCAAAATACATAATGTTTAAAATAGAACTAAAGAGATTAGACTTCATCTTTATGAAGTCTAAAATAAAGATATTTAATAATTTTGTTTTAAACTAAGGCTTAAATAAGAAAATGATTAATGAGCTCACCTTTGTAACATTGAGATCAATCTTGTCATTATACGATATAAGTTGTTTTTTTAAGAACAAACTTAAACATGTAATTAGAATGGTTAGGAAAGCATATTTTATAGGTATACCTACCTCTCGTGTAATTACACCTTGTAACCTTTTAGTTTAAATGATGCTTAATTGAATCTTAAAGCGTTGTTATAGTTAATATTTAAGACAATGATTAAATGGATTAATAAACTTGTAATCTTAAGTATGTTAGTCCAGTTGAGGAAGCTCGGTTAAATGTTGGAACACATCAACTACAACATAGTACCTTCGTAATGACAAGAGTCATTATGAGGATACTATGATGTCGTTGTTATGTCTCAATACCCCACTTAGTTTATTTAACTTGATTAACATAAGTATAAGACTAGATCACGGTCCCATCCTAAATAGGGATAGAAACATGATCTAGTGTTGAGGTCAACTCATGTTGACTTAGGGTAACTAGACACATCTAATCAACGTAAGTCGATTGCGTGTGTTTATATATCCTTAGTCACCATGAAAAGTCTTCCACACTAGTGAATGTTGTTTCCCTATTCTAGTGTGAAACCTTAAATAAAATTGAAGCGACAGAAGTCAGGAAATACCACTCTAGATAAAAAATCAAGTGTGGTGAGGGAAATTTCGTTCGACGAGTATGTCATATAGGAATGTAAACATGTTAAACAAGTTTATAAACTTTGGCCAAAGAATTGCAATCTTCGATTGTGTTGTCTATGTCACCTAGTCTAAGATGCGGGATTTCATATGAATATCGGTAACAGATATCCAAATAGGCCTCTTAGACATAACACTTGGGTGCCCCTAAAAAGGTAAAAGAACCAAGTATACGTAGTATACACATTATTGAGTTAACATGAGAGATCGGTTTAATACTGAGTCATGAAATGAGAGATCAAGTGTTTCACCGAGTCATTTACACTACATATGGTTTTCTATTATGAGATGGATTGGCATTGGAATGTGTGTTCTAAATTATGTTAATTCCCTTGTTTCTAAAGTCTTAAAATGGGAATGTTACATCTTGGTATCAAAGCTAAAGGTTGCAGCTCTTGGACCTATTGAGTCCATATCGATTCAACTAACAACGCTTTAAGATTCAACTAAGCATATTCATCTCTTGCACCCAAAAAGGGGGCATGGAAAAATTTTGGTACTAAAAATAAATTTGTTGCTGATAACAATAAGAAAACAACAACAAATAAACCTGCTGCAAATGTTTGAAACAATTTCGTTAAGAACAATAACAATGGACATAAGTCCTATGGAGGACAAAACAATAATTTCAAGGCTGGAAATAAATTTGAACCTAAAAGAGGACCTATAGGGGGCTGCTACAACTATGGTAAGGATCACTATGCAAATCAGTGCCCTCTAAGGAAAGATGACAACAATCAACAACATAAGATACATGCTACAATAGCTAATAAACAAGCTGAAAAACAAGTTACGCCCATAGAAGTTCCGGGTTAATTATTTGATGCATCATTCTGTTTATAATGTTTGATCTTGGAGCTACTTGAATGATTTATTTATAGTGAATTAGTTGCAAAAATAAAAGAAAAGATGGAATAATGGAAAAATCTTGGACTGTTCATTATGGAAATAATGTTGTACATACTTTTAGTAAATGTATTTTAGAAGCGAGTCCTTGAATCACCTAGTTTTTGCATTAAAATTGATCTTTATGTTTCTCCTTTGGGTTCATATGATGTCATAATAGGTGTTAAATGGATTGTTGAACATAAAGCAAAATTTGATTTTTTTGAAAAACACATTAGTTGTCTTGATGATCTGTAGAAAACAACAAACATCTAAGGGATAAAATGAGAAATTTCAGTTAGGAAATTGTCAACTATGCAACTTAAAAAGGCTAAAAACAAAGGCTGCACTTTGTATGTAGTAAAAATTTCTGAAATGCCCGAAGGGGATAGTGATTTCTTGGAAAAAAATCCATTGTTAAGATATTTCAGCGATGTGTTTCTAGAGGAACTACCGGTCTTATGCCCAAACTAGATTTTGACTTCGCAGTTGAAATAAAATCAAGAATTGAGCCTATTTCAAAGACACCTTATCAAATCAATACCATTAAAATGGTAGAGCTTAAAGAACAGTCAAAATAACTGATGTATAAGGGTTTAATAAGATCGAGTGTCTCACCTTGGGGAGCACTGGTAATTTTGTGAAAAAGAAAGATGGAACACTTAGACTGTGTATTGATTATAGGATGTTAAACAAAGCAACAATCAAAAATAGATATCCACTTCCTAGAATTGATGATCTATTTGATTAGATGTGTGGTGCATCATTATATTCTAAGATAGATCTTTGTTTTAGGTATCACCAGTTAAGAATTAAAGACGAAGATATTCATAAAACAACCTTTAGGACAAGGTACATACATTATGAATTTATAGTTTTACCTTTTGGTTTGACAAATGCACCTGCAAATTTTATGAATTTAATGAATAATATATTTCAAGAATACTTGGAAAAGTTTGTACTTGTATTCTTGGAAGATATTCTTATCTATTCTAAAAGCATTGATGAGCATCATGAGCATTTGAAAATAGTACTTGAAATCTTAAGAAAAAGAAGATTATATGGTAAGTTGTCCAAATGTTCTTTTTATGAAACATAAGTGCACTATCTAGGACATGTCATAAGTAAGGATGGAATAGTAGTTGATCCATACATGATTTTTTCCTTAACCGAGTGGCCTACACATAAGAATGTACATGAAGTCGGAAGCTTCATGGGGTTTTCTTAAGTTACTATAGAATTTTTTTAAGAACTTTTCAAAATTTATTGCACCGATGACTTCATTACCAAAGAAAGAAAAGAAGTTTGTGTGGATTGATAAATGTGAATTAATATTTAAAACTCTTAAGGATCAATTAACATTTGCACCCATTTCAATTGTACACGATCCAAATGGAAATTTCATGGTAGTTACAAATGCTTCCAAAGAAGGACTCAGAGGTATTCTATTACAAAATCAACATGTTATAGGATATGAGATTAGAAAAATCAAGTTACATGAGTTGAATTATTCTCCCCATGACCTAGAGCTTTCTGCCAAAGTTCATGAACTTCAAGTATGGAGACATTATCTTTTAGGAAGACCTTTTGAATTAAATACTAGTCATCTTGGGCTGAAGTATATTTTCACTCAACCAAATCTGAATGCAAGACAATGAATATGGTTAAAGTTTTTGTTACAATATGATTTGGGCATAAGTTACATAGAAGGTAAAGAAAAAAGGGTGGTAGATGCGCTAAGTCATAGGAAACATATTTCTACACTTATACCTTTGAGAACTCAGTTTTAGGATGAGGTAAAAAGTATCATGGAATCTGATTTTTACTTTTAGCAGTAAAAACAACACTTGTTGCAGATCCAAATGAGGTAAGATATAAAGGTTTTAACTTCAATAACAAAGGAATTTTGAGATATGAAAAGTGGGTGTATGTACCTTCGGGAAATGAGTTAAGGAAAAATTTAATGATGGAATTTCATAATTCACCTTGCTCAAGATATCTCGGTATTACAAAAATGCTTGCTGATATAAAATAAAAATATTTTTGGAAAGGGATGAAGAAGGACATAACTGATTTTGTTTCTCACTTCTTGGAATGTCAGCATTTTAAGGTTGAGCATATTCACCCAGATGGTTTATTCTATCCTCATAGCGTCTTTATGCAATATAATTGGTAGGTAATTAACATGGATTTTTTTTAGGGGTTTCCTATGTCAAGAAATAAACATGATGTTATTTTAGTTGTTGTTGATAAACTGAAAAAAGTAGCACATTTTATTACTGGTAATCTTAAGGATGATTCACCTATGTTAGAAAAAATATTTGTACATGAAATCAGATTACATGGAGTACCTAAATTGATTATATCTGATAGGGACCCTATAATGACATCTTAGTTTTGGCAAATGTAATGCCCTGATTTTTGTAAGTTGTCATGGTGATTACTTTCTTGATGTTGTAACTGCTGAAATGAAGGAAAACATGTTAAGATATATATTTTGATCTTAAGGGAATGTGTTGCTAATCTGTATTCTTGCATGCTGTAATTTGTTTACATGGGACAACAGTTATTATTACTTATGTGTTTGCTGATGTGATGACAAATTGTCGTATGCTTGCTGAACTCTATATGTTGTGGCCTTCTTGTAATCGCTTTGTCGATTTACTCTTGAACTGAATTGAAGGTTGATATAAATGTGCAGCACCTGATTACAGGTATGAATAGTTGGCACGTAGATGCCAACGGAAAAGGTTTGATTCACGAACCATACACTGTTGTAACATGAGACCTCATAAGGTGAGAAATTCCTGGATACGGGTGGCTCAGGTATGTTAATGAAGGATGAAATGTCCTGTACAGTGTTGAAATTGGAAGTCAGTCGGGAAGACTTGACTGGATTGAAGGTTGATTAGTGTTAGGTGTTAGAGGGAATTAGATCCTAATCTAATCCTAAGCTCTACCTTACATCCTAAACTACTATCCTAAGTGGATTTTTAAATTATATAAAAAGGTGGAAATAGACCTAAGTTCTATTAACCTAAAGACTAGGCTATGACCTAGGTCGAACACTAATATGAATCCTAAACTAATCCTAACCTAGAAGGGGACGCACAGACCCATGGGAAAGGATAAGGATGAAGGGTGTTTAATGGCATTAATGTGAAGTCCTTACGTGGACAGCGCCAGTTTGGCGGGAACAGGGAAAAACTAGAGGTATCTAGTTGGTTATGAAGCTAAATTTGGTTTTGCATGCAAAATTTGAATTTGATGGTTCGCCAACCCAAGTCGGCGGTGGCGTGAGAAAATAGGAAAAGGCAGAGCCTTTAATGCATTTAAATTTTTTTGGTCTTCGCGACCAGCTCACCTTGGAAAGTGTATGAAGGAAATTTTGATTGTTTATTGTGTTGTTCGGATTTTTGAGAAGTTGCTCTGCATTTGGTTTTGTTTGGGTTCAGTCGAACCAGTTTCATTTGGTTTTTATCACTGTTCTTTGGAAATTTGGAGGCTGTTGCCAAGCCTGAAGAGGAAGTGACTACTTGGAAGCTCGTTGTTGTCGCCGTGGAAGGAAACACCTTCTATAAACATGGTTTTCTTCGAGTTTCGAGAAAGAAATTGCAGGCATGTTAAGCCCTTCTCTTTAAAACACTTTCTTTGTTTAAGCGTCTCATTAAAACAACCCTGCTCTTGGGTTTTTGGTTTATTTGATTGTTGTCATGTTGAGATGATTTGGTTTATTCGATTTTGTTGTCATTGTTTGAAATGATATGGGTAAAATTGTTTTCTTGCTGTTGTGATTGATCTGTCCTTGCATTTTTTTAATTGAGTGGAAACACCTCCATGCTGTGCTGGTTTGTTTGACAGTAATGGGGAATTCGTCATGTGTATTATGGAACTGTACATGTTGTATGAGTTGTTTTCATTATTGAAACAATCGTTCTTTTGCTAACGAACTGGAATGAAAGAAGCAGTAGTTGTTTGAAGTTGTTTCTTATTGAAATTTTTAAGGAAATAGATCCTTTTCCTTCTGCTGTTTTGGTTTTTGATGGAAATGGCATTTGGGTTTTCCATGAGCATATGAACTCGATTTGAAGGAAGTAATAGCAATATTTTTATTGTTGTGCCTTTTTCTTGCATATGAAATGAACGAATAATGTTTTGGGTATTCGTGGAAGTAGGAAAAGTTAACTGTTTTTCTTCTGAAATTGCATATGATTACATTCTTTCCTTGATGTGAAGGTAGGATGATTTGTTATGTTTTATTGAATTTATTTGGTCTTCTGTTCGGATGTAGATACGATTACAAACTTGGCTTTGCATTACGTGTAATGAATAAATATTTATGAACCTGTATTTTCTCTTGCCTTGGTTGAAAGTTGATTTTTTTGTGTCTTAATTGATGTGGTTCGATCTCAGTTCAGATTTGTAGTTGTGAATAAGAACTTGGATTTTTATTTCTGTATAATGAATGGAAAATTATGGAAATAACTTGGCTGATTGGATCTGCCTTGATCATGTACCTTGTTTTGCATCGACACCCTATGTGGTTTGCCTTGATAGAGGTATTGATATATGAATATTATATTTTGAGTTCTGTACCTCATTAAGAAAATGGAGAATGTTGTTTTGGAGTTAACGGTTGATCGAGATAGAACTCGAATTGGATATTCATTGTTTGTGGTATATTGGATTGAAACTGTACAGGCTATGTGAGTTTGCTTTTCAATGTGAACGATTGTTCTGTTATCTTTATAAGTTGAGCTGTCATGCTAAGATAAACATGATTTGGGTGTTTTTATTTCATTCTGAACAAAATGATTGTTTCTTAATGAAATTATAGGGAAATGAATTCTTCTTCTTCTCGTTGTTTTCAATTTGATAGAAACAGTCATTGGGTTTATTGAACTTTATAAGTTCGGATTGTTGGAAGAGACATTGGCATTTAAATTGTTTCGAGAGTCTTTGTGTTTTTACTGTACAACGGAATATTTAAATGTTTCATGATCTCCGAATTTTCATCATTTAAAAAAATGAAATCGACTGAATAATTCTTGTGGAGTTTGAAGAAAATGGTTGTTTTCTTATTTGAATAGTTAAAGGAATGAATTCTTCTCTTTTTGCTATTTTGGACTCTGAAAATAACATTGGAGCTTTACTGTGCATATGAATTGGTCTTGCTGTAGGTAACAACAATGTGCAAATTGTTATTATGAACTGTATGCGTTCATGGATATAAAAGGTCATATGAATAAGTGATTGCGTGATTGTATAACTGTTTATTTGGTTAAAAATACAGTGAAAGAAGTATGGAATCTTCTAGTACAAGCAAGTACATAGTATGCATCTTGATACTACTTGTTCTATGATAAATACGATGTCTTACTAACCTGTTTTTGATATTCGTATGAACTTGAATTAAATGAAGTATTGATAAGGACGATAAGTTATTCCTTGTTTTCATTTAATGCTGATTGTGAATGAAATTATTCTTCTTTCTTTGGAAAGTGAATTCGAATGGATTTTGTAAGTTTCACTCGAACTATTATCTTGATTTTTGTCTCGTTTGGATTCAAATTTTAGGACAGTCATGAGGAAAGAAATAGGAATGTGGATGGATAACTTGGAAAAATGATCTTTTCTTCTTCATACGGTTGAAATTTGTAATCGTTTAAGAACGAATTTTGTATTGCTTGGGTATGAGCAATCTATTGTATTATTGCTTTGTTTTGCTTCGTCTGTACTTGATTGCTTGGAATCAAATGAGATGCCTGAACTGAAAGGAAAGTAATTAGTTTACGTTTCAATTAGTGTTACCCTTTGCATTTATTACTAATGAAAGGAATGGAAAGGATACTTGATTATGTTATATCAACAAGTATGCTACTTGTATTCCTAAACTTTACAAATATTGTAATCTGGAACTTTAACGGTTATGTGGGAAATAGATCAGCAATTCTTTGGCTGATTGGGATGGTATTTTGATGGTCAGTTGTTATCTTTGTATATTGTTTTTATGCTTAATTCATGATTGATGTTCTTCTTTGTCATTTCATAAAAGTAGGGTTATTTTATTGAGACATTAATTGAAGCACCTCATTTTAATGACAAGTGCTTAGTATGCTCGATTCATTGAAATGACTCGTGCAACTAATTTTGCGAGATGGAACTTGATTAGAGCGAAGACATGGCTTTTTTCTAATGCTTCTTTGATTATCGAAGATGAATTGTATTTTTAATTATTATTCCTCTACGAGGAATTGTAAAAATAAGAAAGTACATTCTTCTATCTATGAGTTGTAATGATGTTTTATTTAAACAAAGTCCAGTCAGTTGGATTGGCAGATGTATGGATTATGAAATGGATTGATGAATACAATACAAGTGTGATATTTTAATAACTATATCAGTTTGATATTGTTGATTAAATTGGAAATATAATGTTATTTCTTGATTTGTATTCATTTAATTGTCCTTGGATGGATGTTAAAAAGGAACTGATATCTATTCTTACCTAAATGCAACTTTTAAGTTGAAATGTGCAATTAGTTCATACTTGGGCAAAGATGAATTTTTAATTGACATTAAAAGGATTAGGAAGAATATGATTCCATAACTGATAGGTATTCAGGATTAGCTTGGAAGCTAAGGAATATCAATTAACTTAGGAGTAACCGAACTTCACTTTTGGACTCTGTTAATAGCCTCGTATGTTAAATTCAGAAAGAAAGGATATGGGATAAATATATCCAGAGGAGAATAAATGAATACATTTATTGGGAATTAGACCTCATTTAAATGATGTCTAATAAGTGGAATTCTAAATTTAGTTACTGATTGTGAAAATCTTGGTTAAGTTTAATAGGTTAAACTTTTCACGTCCAAATCGATGTAGCGGGCTACTTAATCCAAAGATTAATAAGAAATCCAAGTAGAGAAAATGCAGCCCTTCGATGCGAAGGAGAAGATGCATAGCAAGCTAGAGGATGGATTTAGTCTCTCTTAGCTATGTACAATCGTAACGGGAATGAGGATAAAGGATCAACATAGTTGCTGAAAGTTGATCTTAAATATTAAGATCATATCCAAATCACTTGAGCGGGATGTGTACTCTTGATGGGAGGATTACGTAGGACATTGACATACGCCGGCTACAACATAGTTCCTCCCATGAAGATAGGGTATTCATGACGACACAATGTTATAGATGACATATTACAATGCCCTCCCGAATTAAAACATCAAGAATACATAGGCTGAATGTGAAGTTCTTGGTGGGGATAGGAGTATGATCATGTATACGGAGTGACTCAGAAGGACTAAAGATAACTAGACACACGAAGTTGGGGGCGACACCGTATGTCTGCGTATCTTTAGTTACCATGAGTGCCTTCCTATATTCATTCATATTGCTAGTTGGAAATTGGAAGTTTGAATTTGACCTTAAATTTAAAGGTGGTAGGAACCGGAAAGACCATTCTAGATAACGGTGAAGTGAAGTGAAGGACGTATTCCATTGATGTGTATCACATCTAGGAAGATGATCATGCAAAGCATGTGAAAATATTTGGCCAAAGTATCGCAAGTGTTGGTTGCGTTGTCTTAATCACTTAATTTAAGATGCGGGATGTCAAATGAATATCGATGAATGAGATATTGAGATAGGCTTCTTAAATGGATCACTTCGATAATCGGAAACGGTTAAGAGAACTTGTGTATATAATATACTATGCATGAACGAACATGAAGGATCGGTAGTTGCCGAGTCATGAAATGAAAGATCGTTGAAACTCAGAGCCATGAAAATGGGAGATCGGCGAGTTCTTGAGTCATTACTGATAGCATATAGAATCTGTTATAAGATTGAATGGCATTGAATGTGTGTTCCATATTGTAAATATGTGAACAGGGAACATTAGTTTTAAAAGGAAATTGTGTGTTCCAAACTATGTTGTTTGGGTAGAGAACAATTATTAAAACTTGAACGTGTGTTTGAATTATATAATTCATAACAGAGAACGTTATATATATAAAATTTTTTTTTCCCTTGTTCTAGTATCTTAAAATGGGGATGTTACATCTTGGTATCAGAGCTAAAGGTTGTAGCTCTTGGACCTAATGAGTCCACGATATTAATAAGGTTTACATTTTCTTATTAAACAAAAAATAGTCAGAATAAGAGGGAATGCTGCGAATAACCCATTACAGGGTGGAGAAGCAACTCTGCTCAAAAGATGGATGAAATCCTTGCTGCCCTACTTGATACGAGGGATCATTTGACTGTTCTGGAACAACAGTCAATGGACAATGAGGAGGAGGAAGATGAAGTTGAAATAAATGATCAGCTGCCTCCTATGGACAACATCAACGGAGGGAATCCGGGTGTTGATAATAATAATGTAATTGCTCCTAATCCCCCTGAAAATAAAAGGGCAAGATTAGCAGCTGAACTTACAAATGATATAAAGAGAATAAGTCCTCCAAAGTTTGATGGAACAACCCTTGGGGATGGAGCTGAGAATTGGCTCATTGAAATGGAGAAATACTTTGCAATAATAAACTTCTCCGAAGAGACTAAAGCGATATGGGGAGCATATCAGCTTTCTCATGAAGCATCATCATGGTGGGACAACCGTAAGGTTGAGTTGAATATTGTCGAATCAGACATAACTTGGGATCAATTTAAGGGTTATTTTAGGCAACGATGGCTGCCTCAACTCTATTTTGATAGGAAAATGACTGAATTTCAGAGCGGTGCAAGGAAGGCATTTGTCGGTCACGGAATCTTTGGGAAGGGTTTACTAAACTCCTTAAGTATGTGCCGTAGTACCAAGCTGACGAGAAGTTCAGAATATGGAAATTCATAATGGGACTGAATCCCATCATTGGTGGCAAAGTGGATGTCCACGGCCCAACCACCATGGATGGAGTTGTCAAAAAGGCAATCAGGCAGAATGTAAAGGTGGGAGCAATATTTGCTCACAGGGAAGAGATAAGGAAGAAGATTCCCAATTCTTCTTCATCTCTTGCACCAAAAAGGGGACCTTGGAAAAGGTTTGGTGTGAAAAACAAAATTGTTGTGGATAACAACAAGAAATATGTGATGAACAGACCTGTAAATAGCGTGCGGAATAGCTTCACAAAAGTTAATGGCATTGGACAGAAGTCTTATGGAATCCAGAATGATAACTTCAAAGCTGGTAATAAATTTGAGCCTAGAAAAGGGCCAGTTGGAGGATGCTTCAACTGTGGAAAGGACCACTATGCGAATCACTATCCTCTGAAGAAGGATCATCATGGTCAGCAACATAGGATACACACTGTGGTGTGGCTAATGCTATGAGACAAGTGAAAAGCAAGTTACGCCTATAGAAGTTTCGGGTAAGTTATTCGATACACTGTAGTCATAATTTTTGATACTAGAACTCCATGAATGCTTTATTTCGCTAAACTTGTAATGAAATTAAAAGAAGGGCTGAAAGAATGGATAAAACATGGACGAGTGCATTATGGGAATAATGTTGTCCAAATACTGATAAATGTGCCTTTTTGGGGCAATTCTTGATTTGCCTAGTTTCTCCACCAAAGTTGACTTGTATATCACTCCTATAGGATCATATGATATCATTATTGGAGTTAACTAGTTGGCTGCACATAAGGCAAAGGTCGACTGTTATGAAAAACAAATTTGTTGTTTTGATGATCTCTGAAAGCAGTGATCATTCAAGGTGTAAAACGTGAAGTTGCGAGTTAGGAAACCTAGCAAACTATATAACTAAAAAGGGCTAAAAATAGAGGCTGCACTTTGTATGCATTAAAAATGATAGAAAATCTTTGAGGAAGATAATGATTTCATGGAAATATATCCATTGTTAAGGGGTTTCCGTGATGTGTTTCTGGAGGAATTGCCAGGTCTTCCACCCAAACGTGAGTTTGAATTTGCAATAGAAATCAAACCAGGAACTGAACCCATATCTAAGGCACCTTATAGAATGACCACCATTGAGTTGGTAGAGCTAAAGGCTCAGTTACAAGAACTTTTGACTAAGGGGCTGATAAGACCGAGCGTCTCACCTTGGGGAGCACCGGTAATTTTTGTAAAGAAAAAGGATGGCACATTGAGGCTGTGCATTGATTATAGAATGTTGAACAAAGAAACTATTAAAAATCGATACCCACTTCCTAGGATTGATGATTTGTTCGATCAGATGCGAGGAGCATTAGTTTATTCAAAAATAGATGTTCGATCTGGGTATCATCAGCTGAGAATAAAGGAAGAAGATATTCATAAAATAGCTTTTAGAATGAGGTACGAGCATTATGAGTTCACGGTATTACCTTTTGGGTTGACTAATGCACCTGCCGCCTTCATGAATTTGATGAAAAATATTTTTCAAGAATACTTAGACAAGTTTGTACTTGTATTCTTAGGCGACATTCCTATATAATCTAAAAATGTAAAAGAGCACCAAGAACATCTAAGAATAGTGCTTTGGAAATTTTAATAAAGAGGAAATTGTATGGCAATGTTGTCCAAATGTTCCTTTTATGATGCAGAGGTGCATTATTTGGGACACGTTTTTAGCAAGAATGGGATAGCTGTTGACCCTTCAAAGATCACAGCTATAACTGAGTGGCATGTGCCTAAGAACGTGCATGAAGTGAGGAGCTTCATGGGCTTGGTTGGATATTATCGAAAGTTTGTTAAGGACTTTTCAAAAATTAATGCCCCAATCACTTACTGCAAAAGAAGGATAAGAAATTTGTATGCGGATGGACAAATGTGAATCGACTTTAAAAATTTAAAGGAACAGTTAACTACAACACCTATTTTGACTATACCTGATGCAAATGAAAATTTTATGGTTGTAACGGACGCCTCAGGAGAAGGCCTTAGAGGTATTACATTCTACAGAATAACCATGTTATAGCTTATGAAAGCAGAAAGCTTAAGTTACATGAAGCAATTATGCTCCACACGATCTAGAGCTCACTTCCATTGTTCATGCACTTCAAATGTGGAGGCATTACCTTTTAGGAAAGCCTTTTGAGTTAAAAGCATGAGACCATCGGGGCTGAAGTATATTTTTACTCAACCAAATCTGAATGCAAGGCAGCGAAGATGGTTAGAATTTCTGTCTCAGTATGATTTTGATATAAGCTACATCAAGGGCAAGGAAAATAGAGTAGTAGATGCTCTGAGTCGAAGGAAGCATATCTCTGCTCTTATAACGTTAAGAACTCAGTTTAAGGATGAGGTGAAAGATGCCTTGGAATCAGATCCTTATTTCCAGCAAGTCAAAACAGCACTTGCTGCAGACCCGAAGGATGTCAGGTATAAAGGATTCCATTTTGATAATGAAGGAATTCTGAGGTTTGAAAACAGGGTATATATACCTTTGGCGAATGACTTAAGAGGGAAATTGTTAACTGAATTTCATAATTCACCTTTTTCTAGACACCCTGGCATTACGAAAATGCTTGCTGATCTTAAGCAGCAATACTTCTAGAAGGGAATGAAAAAGGATGTGGTGGAATTTGTAACACACTACTTGGAATGTCAGTGTGTTAAGGCGGAACATATGCATCCCGCTGGATTATTGTATCCCCATAGTATTCCGCAGTATAAATGGCAAGTGATAACGATGGATTTCGTTCAAGGATTGCCTATGTCAAGAAATAAGCATGACATTATCCTGGTTGTAGTCGACAAATTGACCAAAGTGGCACACTTTATTGCTGGTAATTTGAAGGATGATGCACCAGTGTTAGTAAGAAGATTTGTACATGAAATCTTCAGATTGCATGGAATACCAGAATTAATCATATGGACATGAGATCCGAGAATGACATCAAGGTTTTGGAAAATGCTTAATGCGGCCTTGGGAACTAAATTAAACTTCAGTTACGCATATCATCCGAAGACGGTGAGACGGTGAGAGAGAGTTAATTAGGTTTTAGAGGACATGTTAAGGATGTATTGCATGGACCAGCAAAGTATAACCGGGAGGAATACCTTCTACTTTGGTAGAATTTGCTTACAATAATACATACCATGCCTCTTTAAAAATGGTGCCCTTTGAAGCATTGTATGGAAGAAAATGTAGAACCCTTGTCAGCTGGGACAGCATTGAGGACAGAGAGGTAATTGGGCCAGAAATCCTTATGGAAATGGAACAGCAAATCAAAATGATTCGGGAACATCTAAAGGAGGCTACCAATAGGCAAAAGAGTTATGCGAGACTTAAAGTGGGTTGACAAGAATTATAAGCTGGGAGAGAATGTCTTTCTTTGGGTGAAGAATTATAACCCGGCAAGGTGCCAAGTTGTCGCCACGATATGTGGGACCTTTTGAAATTTTGAAATAATCAACCCTGTAGCTTATCGTCTAGCATTACCTCCTGCTTTGTCTCAAATGCATGATGTTTTTTCATATTTCTTTGCTTAAAAAATACGTGAAGATTTATCACATGTGCTGAATTGGAATTCCTTATAGGTCCAAGACCCAGGAATAATCATGGTTAAGCCCATTCGAGTGCTGGGAACTCACCAGTTGTACTTAAGAAATCGCGAAGTGAACCAATGTAAGGTCCAGTGGGACCAGTTCAGCGAAGAAAGTGCAACTTGGGAAAATCTCAAAGAAATGAGATCTACTTTTCCACATTTGTTTAATCGAATTTGAAATTCTAAACTGATAATTCTACCAAATTTAGACAATTATTAGTCTATTGTACAGTTGTCTTAAAACACTATTTTTAAGAGTGAATCTGTTTTTGGTATGAACTTATGAATGGAAGGACAATAACTGAACTTTTTCCTAGGAACTCCTTGATTTGTTTAATTTGATCATCGGGACGATGATTCTTTAAGGAGGGAGGAATGTAACGCCCGATTTTTGTAAGTTGTCATGGTGATTACTTTCTTGATGTTGTAACTGCTGAAATGAAGGCAAACATGTTAAGATATATTTTGATCTTAAGGGAATGTGTTGCTAATCTGGATTCTTGCATGCTGTAATTTGTTTACATGGGACAACAGTTATTGTTACTTGTGTGTTTGCTGATGTGACGACAAATTGTCGTATGCTTGCTGAACTCTTTATGTTGTGGCCTTCTTGTAATCGCTTTGTCGATTTACTCTTGAACCGAATTGAAGGTTGATATAAATGTGCAGCACCTGATTACAGGTATGAACAGTTGGCACGTAGATGCCAACGGAAAAGGTTCGATTCATGAACCATACACTGTCGTAACGTGAGACCTCGTAAGGTGAGAAATGCCTGGATACGGGTGGCTCAGGTATGTTAACAAAGGACGAAATGTCCTGTACAGTGTTGAAATTGGAAGTCAGTCGGGAAGACTTGACTGGATTGAAGGTTGATTAGTGTTAGGTGTTAGAGGGAATTAGATCCTAATCTAATCCTAAGCTCTACCTTACATCCTAAACTACTATCCTAAGTGGATTTTTAAATTATATAAAAAGGTGGAAATAGACCTAAGTTCTATTAACCTAAAGACTAGGCTATGACCTAGGTCGAACACTAATATGAATCCTAAACTAATCCTAACCTAGAAGGGGACACACAGACCCATGGGAAAGGATAAGGATGAAGGGTGTTTAATGACATTAATGTGAAGTCCTTATGTGGACAAAGGTGCCGGTTTGGCGGGAGCAGGAAAAACTAGAGGTATCTAGTTGGTTATGAAGCTAAATTTGGTTTTGCATGCAAAATTGAATTTGATGGTTCACAACCCAAGTCAACGGTGGCGTGAGAAAATAGGAAAAGGTAGAGCCTTTAATGCATTTAAATTTTTGGTCTTCGCGACCAGCTTGCCTTTGGAAAGTGTATGATGAAAAATTTGATTGTTTATTGTGTTGTTTGGATTTTTGAGAAGTTGATCGCATTTGGTTTTTGTTTGGGTTCGGTTGAACCAGTTTCATTTGGTTTTTAGCACTATTCTTTCGAAATTTGGAGGCTATTGCCGAGCCTGAAGAGGAAGGGACTGCTTGGAAGCTCACTGTTGTCGCCGTGGAAGGAAACACCTTCTATAAATGCGGTTTTCTTCGAGTTTCGAGAAAGAAATTACAGGCATGTTAAGCCCTTCTCTTTAAAACACTTGCTTTGTTTAGGCGTCTCATTAAAACAACCCCTGCTCTTGGGTTTTGGTTTATTTGATTGTTGTCATGTTGAGATGATTTGGGTTTATTTGATTTTGTTGTCATTGTTTGAAATGATATGGGTAGAAAATCGTTTTCTTGTATTGTGATTGATCTGTCCTTGCATTTTTTTAATTGAGTGGAAACACCTCCATGCTGGGCTGGTTTGTTTGATGATGATGGGGAATTCGTCATGTGCGTTATGAAGCGTACATGTTGTATGAGTTGTTTTCATTATTGAAACAATCGTTCTTTTGCTAACGAACTGGAATGAAAGAAGCAGTAGTTGTTTGAAGTTGTTTCTTATTGAAATTTTTAAGGAAATAGATCCTTTTCCTTCTACTGTTTTGGTTTTTGATGGAAATGGCATTTGGGTTTTCCATGAGCATATGAACTCAATTTGAAGGAAGTAATAGCAATATTTTTATTGCTGTGCCTTTTTCTTGCATAGGAAATGAACGAATACGTTTTGGGTATTCGTGGAAGTAGGAAAAGTTAACTGTTTTTTCTTCTGAACTTGCATATGATTACATTCCTTCCTTGCTGTGAAGGTAGGATGATTTGTTGTGTTTTATTGATGCTGTTTGGTCTTCCTGTTCGGACTGTGGACATGATTACAAACTTGGCTTTGCATTTCTGTGCAATGAATGAATATTTATGAACTGTATTTTCTCTTGCCTTGGTGGAAAGTTGATTTTGTTGTGTCTTATTTGATGCGGTTTGATCTCCAGTTCGGACTGTAGTTGTGAATAAGAACTCGGCTTTTTATTTCTGTATAATGAATGGAAAATTATGGAAATAAGTTGGCTGATTGGATCTGTCTTGACTGTACCTTGTTGTGCATCCGACACCCTATGTGGTTTACCTTTATAGAGGTATTGATATATGAATATTATATTTTGAGTTATGTACCTCATTAAGAAAATGGAGAATGCTATTTTTGGAGTTAACGGTTGATCGAGATAGAACTCGAATTGGATATTCATTGTTTGTGGTATATTGGATTGAAACTGTACAGGCTATGTGAGTTTGCTTTTCAATGAGAACGATTGTTTTGTTATCTTTATAAGTTGAGCTGTCATGCTAAGATAAACACGATTTGGGTGTTTTTATTTCATTTTGAACAAAATGATTGTTTCTTAATGAAATTATAGGGAAATGAATTCTTCTTTCTGCTGTTTTCAATTTGATAGAAACAGTCATTGGGTTTATTGAACTTTATAAGTTCGGATTGTTGGAAGAGACATTGGCATTTAAACTGTTTCCTGAGTGCTGTGTTTTTCTGTACAAACGGAATATTTAAATGTTTCTTGCGGTCTCCGAATTTGCACAGTCATTTAAAAGAAATGAAATCGACCTGAATAATTCTTGTGGAGTTTGAAGAAAATGGTTGTTTTCTTATTTGAATAGTTAAAGGAATGAATTCTTCTCTTTTTGCTATTTTGGACTCTGGAAATAACATTGAAGCTTTACTGTGCATATGAATTGGTCTTGCTGTAGGTAACAACAATGTGCAAATTGTTATTATGAACTGTATGCATTCATGGATATAAAAGGTCATATGAATAAGTGATTGCGTGATTGTATAACTGTTTATTTGGTTAAAAATATAGTGAAAGAAGTATGGAATCTTCTAGTACAGCAAGTACATAGTATGCATCTTGATACTGCTTGTTCTATGATGAATACGATGTCTTACTAACCTGTTTTTGGTATTCGTATGAACCTGAATTAAATGAAGTATTGATAAGGACGATAAGTTCTTCCTTGTTTTCATTTAAAGCTGATTATGAATGAAATTATTCTTGCTGCTGGAAAGTGAATTCGAATGGATTTTGTAAGTTTCACTCTGAATCGTTATCTTGATTTGTGTCTTGTTTGGATTCAAATTTTTAGGACAGTCATGAGGAAAGAAATAGGAATGTGGATGGATAACTTGGAAAAATGATCTTTTCTTCTTCATACAACATTTGAAATATGTAATCGTTTAAGAATGAATTTTGTATTGCTTGGGTATGAGCAACTGTATTATTGCTGTTTGCTTTCCCGTCTGTACTTGATTGCTTGGAATCAAATGAGATGCATGAACTGAAAGGAAAGTAATTAGTTTACGTTTCAGTTAGTTTTACCCTTTGCATTTATTACTAATGAAAGGAATGGAAAGGATAACAGTTATGTTATATCAGCAGTATGCTACTTGTATTCCTAAACTTTACAAATATTGTAATCTGGAACTTGTAATGGTTATGTGGGAAATAGGACAGCAATTCTTTGGCTGATTGGGATGGTATTTTGATGGTTCAGTTGTTATGTTGTCCATTCTTTTGATGCTTAATTCATGATTGATGTTCTTACTGTCGTTTCATAAAAGCAGGGTTCTTTTATTGAGACAGTTAATTGAAGCACCTCATTTTAATGACAAGTGCTTAATATGCTCGATTCATGAATCGAACCTGTAAGTAATTTTGCAGATGGAACTTGATTAGAATGAAGACATAGCTATTTTCTGATGCTTCTTTGATTGTCTGAAGATGAATTGTATTTGTTAACTATTATTCCTCTACGAGGAATTGTGAAAAGAAGAAAGTACATTCTTCTATCTATGAGTTGTAATGATGTTTTATTTAAACAAAGTCCAGTCAGTTGGATTGGCAGATGTATGGATTATGAAATGGATTGATGAATACAAATACAAGTGTGATATTTTAATAACTATATCAGTTTGATATTGTTGATTAAATTGGAAATATAATGTTATTTCTTGATTTGGATTTATTTAATTGTCCTTGGATGGATGTTAAAAAGGAATTGATATCTATTCTTACCTAAATGCAACTTTTAAGTTGAAATGTGCAATTAGTTCATACTTGGGTAAAGATGAATTTTTAATTGACATTAAAAAGGATTAGGAAGAATATGATTCCATAACTGATAGGTATTCAGGATTAGCTTGGAAGCTAAGGAATATCAATTAACTTAGGAGTAACCGAACTTCGCTTTCGGACTCAGTTAATAACCTCGTATGTTAAATTCAGAAAGAAAGGATATGGGATAAATATATCCAGAGCTAATGGACCTTAACTATGTAAGGTTAAGGAGAATAAATGAATACATTTATTGGGAATTAGACCTCGTTTAAATGACGTCTAATAAGCTGGAATTCTGAATTTAGTTACAGTTGTGAAAATCTTGGTTAAGTTTAATAGGTTAAACTTATCACGTCCGTCGGTAACGGGCTGCTTAATCCAAAGATTAAGAAGAAAACCAAGTAGAGAAAATGCAGCCCTTCGGTACGAAGGAGAAGATGCATAGCAAGCTAGAGGATGGATTTAGTCTCTCTTAGCTACATACAACTGTAACGGGAATGAGGATAAAGGATCAGCATGGTTGCTGAAAGTTGATCTTAAATATTAAGATCATATCCAAATCACTTGAGCAGGATGTGTACTCTTGATGGGAGGATTCCGTAGGACATTGACATATGCCAGCTATAAAGACGGTGTCTTCATGAAGATAGGGTCTTCATGATGACACAATGTTATAGCTGACATATTACAATGCCCTCCCGAATTAAAACATCAAGAATACATAGGCTGAATGTGAAGTTCTTGGCTAGGGATAGGAGTATGATCACGTATACGGAGTGACTCCGGAGGACTAAAGATAACTAGACACACGGAGTCGTGGGGAATGACACCGTATGTCTGCGTATCTTTAGTTACCATGAGTGCCTTCCTATATTCGTTCATATTGCTAGTTGGAAATTGGAAGTTTGAATCTGACCTTAAATTTAAAGGACTGGTAGGAACCAGGAAAGACCATTCTAGATAACAGGTGAAGTGAAGTGAAGGACGTATTCCATTGATGTGTATCACATCCAGGAATATGATCATGCAAAGCATGTGAAAATCTTTGGCCAAAGTATCGCAAGTGCTGGTTGCGTTGTCCTAATCACTTAATTTAAGATGCAGGATGTCAGATGAATATCAGTAACAGATATTCAGATAGGCTTCTTAAATGGATCACTTCGATAACCGGAAACGGTTAAGAGAACTTGTATATATAATATACTATGCATGAACGAACATGAAGGATCGGTAGTTGCCGAGTCATGAAATGAAAGATCGTTGAAACTCGAGCCATGAAAATGGGAGATCGGTAGTTCTTCGAGTCATTTACAACAGCATATAGAATCTGTTATAAGATTGAATGGCATTGAATGTGTGTTCCATATTGTAAATATGCGAACAGGGAACATTAGTTTTAAAAGGAAATTGTGTGTTCCAAACTGTGTTGTTTGGGCAGAGAACAATTATTAAAACTTGAACGTGTGTTTGAATTATATAATTCATAATAATATATATATATATATATATATATATATATATATATATATATATATATATATATAATTCCCTTGTTCTAGTATCTTAAAATGGGGATGTTACAACAAATGCTAAATGCTAGCTTAGAAAAAACTGAATTTTAGTTCCGCATACCATTCGAAAATAGATGGTCAAACTAAGAGAGTTAATTAGGTTTTGGAAGATATGTTACAAATGTACTGCATGGATCAAGTAGTACAAATGGGAAGAATACCTTCCTTTAGTTGAATTTTCTTACAATAATACATATCATGCCTCTTTAAAAATGGCACCTTTCGAAGCATTGTATGGAAGGAAATGCAAAACTCCAGTTAGTTGGGATAGCATTGAAGACAAAGAGGTAATTGGACCTGAAATCCTTACTAAAATGGAACATCAAGTTAAAATGATTCGTGAGTGATTAAAAGAAGTTGTAGATAGGCATAAAAGTTATGTAGATCTGAAAAGGGTTGATAAGAAATTTGAACTTGGTGAAAAGGTCTTTTTATGTGTTAAGCCTAAAAAGAGCTCTATAACTTTTGGCAAAGCATCCAAACTATCACCTCATTATGTGGGACCTTTCAAGATTGTTGAAGTAATAAAACATGTAGCTTATCGTTTATCATTACCCCTACTTTGTCATGAATTCATGATGTTTTCCATATATTTTTGCTTAAGAAATACATTTTGATTTATCACATGTGATAAATTGGGATTCCTTGTAGGTATAAGACCGGGAACAATCGTGGTTGAACTCATTATCTTGTTGGAAACTTTCTAGTTGCACTTGCACTTAGTCATGAAATTATTTAATGCAAGGTTCAAAGTGGGACCAGTTTAATGAAGAAAGTACAACATGGGAAAACCTTGAGGACATGAAAAATGAATTTGCTAATTTATTTGAACATAATTAGTTTTGATGATTGATAAATATTAAGAATTTTTTTAAGCTATCATTAATTCTACCAATTTTGGGTAGGTACTACATTTATTAGTATTGGGACAACTATTTTAATGTTGTAATAAATTATGAAGACTTGGATTTCTCAAATCTGGTTTATGTTGGAGAACTTATGGATAAAAGGACTATAATTATGATTATTTTTATTTTTAAAATTTGGACTAAGTTAATCATTGGGACGATGATTCTTTTTAGGAGGGAGGTATGTAACACCTCTAACATGGTTGATATCTATGATGACTTCTATCTTTGGAAGTTGCAAATGTTGATATGTGATTCTTGTCCAAGAAGATAGTGTACTCTTGTGAACTAATAAATCATGTTTGTTGTAGATAATATGTTATCTGCTGGAAATAGATACCATTTTTCCATGTTTATGCTGAATTGAAAATGAAGTATTTCATTCCTTCTTATGCTGAATAATTCACTACATGTGGAAATAAGAAATTGGTTTAGTTTAAACTAGTTCATAAGTCTTTGTTACACTTGAACTTGTGCTTCAGTTTTCATAATCTCTGATGCAGGATAGCTATACCTTGGATCAATTTTAGTGATCCAAGGCATGCTTTCAATTTCATGGAATTGTGGTCATTTTGACCGAAAGTGGGCAGAATATGGGACCTCTAAACTTTGGTTGTCTTGGAGTCACGGGTGAACTCTTCTGCTCATGTGCTTCATATGTGATCTTTGAATGTCATTCGATTCTTCCTTTGATAGGATTTAATTTGCAATTTTTAGCTATTGCTAAAGGAACCTAATTAATCTATGTTCCTAAGATGGTAATCCTATCCTAAGATGTAATTATATCCTAAGTTACTATGTTCTTTTATTAATGTGGAATGTTAATAAAAAGGAAAACCTAAGACTAAACTAAGGACCTAATTTAGTTCCTAAACTAACGTTATGAACCTAACCCAAAATTTGAGCTAACCTAAGGGGTTGGGTTCGATTAAATATAAAAGGATGATCGGTGGCACCAAATGCAATGTTTTTATGAGGATTTATTGGGCATTAAAACTCCTTGTTTTAGCCAAATTTGGTGAGTGCATGAAGGTTTGGAGGAAGGTTAGTTGGCATCTCTGCTAAAGTGTTAGTTGCATGAAATTTTAAATTTAGTAATGGCCAAATAAAAGTTGGCAGTGGTGGGAAATATGGAAGGACCTATCGGTCCTATTTGGCATTTACTATTCTTGGCATTAACGAAAACTACCTAGGAAGAAAGGTTTTCAGTTTTGCATTGTTCAT
The DNA here is from genome assembly GCA_018340775.1 of Taxus wallichiana var. yunnanensis. Taxonomy (NCBI): domain Eukaryota; kingdom Viridiplantae; phylum Streptophyta; class Pinopsida; order Cupressales; family Taxaceae; genus Taxus; species Taxus wallichiana. Next base: position 735,451,522 of record CM031239.1, read on the forward strand.
TTGGTTTTTGTGAGATTTTAGCTCTACATGTGGTTTTCATTTTTAACCTTCCATTCGAATCCTTAAATGATTTTTCACCTTGCATGGTGGTAATGGTAACTGAAATATTATTGAGAATCTATAAGAAAAAAAGTGAAGAAGGTTTTATGAGCTAGTTGTTGGCGTTTTCATGGAAAATAATTGTTGTTGAAGCTCTGCTAGAAGATTTGCAACAAAATATAAAAGACAAGAGCTCTATCAAGCATGATAGGCCCTATCCATTAAGTCTTATGCTTTTATTTAAATTCTTCATTAGAAGAACTATGATCTTTTTAAAAACCTTCTGGTTTGATTTTGTGTTTTCTTATTCTTTTCTTCAATGGTGTTTTCATTTTGTTTCCTTTGGATGCATAATGATTTTTGTGTGATGGGTGGAAAATGAAATCTAGAAGTGTTGATTTAATACTTCTGTGTTAAATTTCTTGTATTCAAACCTTCTTGACATTGGAATGGATCTATGTTTGTTCTCTAATTGAATGAATACCTAGTTGAAGGTTGGATATGCTTAAACAATAGCTTGGTTTTGATAGAATCTAAAGATTCTTACTTTTAATTTTATCCTTGTTGTTGTTTTTGGGAAGACTAACTTGCAGGAAAATTCATTTGGTAGTGAGACTTATGTCTATGACTTAGATAATTGTAGTCATGTTTATACCCTTAGAATGACAATCAAATCCCATACGCACCGACCTATCACCCGGTAGTCTTGGCGCTCACCCGAGGCACACACAGTGTTAATCCCCTCCTTTATGTGATTCTTGTGAGAATACATCATCTACGATATATACTTAAGTGTGAAATAATGGAAAGGAACCATGCATTCCTAGGATGATTTATCAAATCAACGCATCCATTCGAGATAGAAAAAAGAAGTATCACAACAACATATTGAGCTGAATCATAACACAAAGGAAATGTACTAGGACTTATGGTCATGAACACACATATTCTTTAGAACAAGATCTTATATTCCTATTAATGAGTTTAGTAACCATATTACATTCATTCAGTGCCATAAAAAACCATATAATAATGCAGAGCAAGGTCATGCATCATAAAATAAACTACATCCTTAATATTACAAGGATAAACAAAGACCCATACCTCTAAATATTTCATCACTCTTATGTTTCCTCTAATCCCATCCCATAGAACCCTCCATAATATTTCTATAGAGCTTCACCTCTCTTTCACCACCACTTTCTTTCTCTACACACACACACTCTTCTACTATCCACACATCTCTATATATATCTTTTTTCCTTCACTGCCATGCCTTTTGAGGTAATGAGATCAGCCGCCAAGTGTCCAAGTGGTCCTCTAATGGGGTATGCCTCCTTTGATTTGATCCCTCCATTATTTGTAATGATGTCCTTCTTGATCCTTCCATCACATGCATGGAATATTCCATTCTTGATCCTACAGGTGCCAAATTGGCACCTTATCCACTCTACATGCTAGACAGGTCAAGATTTCCTCATGTTCGTCTAGAACTACAAATATGGATAAGTCCCAAAACCTATCTTGTCTTACGTTCACATGTCATGTGTTCTCGTTAAATCCTCGCTAGAACCTTTCCATGTGCACCTACAACCCACACACCATTATTCATATAGGTCCCACGCACCCATGAACCTTCTTGTATTTAGCCAAATATTCTCGGGCCCAACATCACCACACACTACGTGTGTTCTCTTTCCTCGGAAACAATTCTCTTCAATGAATAAAGAATGGCGGTCTTAGAATAGGGGAAAATAATGAAGGAATGAATAATTGGGAGAAAGAATGAAAGAATGGGGAGAATGAAGGAGAAAAAAATCTTATTTTTGAAGGAGGAGAGGGAAATCCTTCTCTATTTCTACCTCAATCTTTTCCTAGGCATCAACCTTGCTCTATGCTTACTAACAGAGGTCTCGACTAAGGTGCTCACCTCTTCAATACATAATTCCTCCCCTTTAACACTCATTATATCAACAATACTTTCCAATTGTTTTCCCAATTCATCAAGTGTATCCATCCTATGGGTGATCTGGGGGTATAATTATTTTATCTAGATTTTGATCGAGCCTCGCAAGGTCTCGATAGCTTCTAACTTCTTTTCTACCTCAGCTAGAATTTTATCTCTTTCTTCCATGTTCCCTTTATTCTTTTCTTGAAATTCCTTGAGCTCCATTTCATGAGTGGTGAATATGATGCTTTCCATTCTATCTATATCAAGTGTAGTTATCATATGTAGCTTCCGTGACTTGCAAGGCAGCCTTTATCGTAGGGAATTTATTATATCAAGCAACAATCTCGACAACCTTCAACTTCTCCTCCTTTTATTGGTGTGCCAACACCTCTTTTGTAGAATCCAAGGCTAGTGGTTTCCTTTCCATCGTGAGGATGTGGGTCAAATCCTCTAGACATTACAAAGTTGATTCATATTTTTGTTCAGGTGGCACTAAGTCAGGATGCTTTAAAATAATAACACCCATAATCATTTCAATCTTCTTGTGCAGCTCACGCACCCTTGCCTTCTCCTCTTTTAGTTCATGCCTTAACTACACACTGATAAGCTCTTCCTGCTTCAAGTCATTTCTCTTCTCAATGAGCTCCTTCTTCTCTTTCTCCAATTCCTCCTCCAGGTGTAGACACCAAATTTGTGTCTTACGACACCCTGTGCCCCGCATCTCATTTCGCAACCTAACCTCATCACCTAAACCTTACACAATTATTTATTAATTACCTTATAATTAATAAATCCACATTGCCATACCTGCCACCTCATTTCGCCACCTCATCATGACCTAGTCTTAACCCTAAACTAACCTAATTAAGACCTATAACTTGGTCCAAATCCACACCCATGACTAATTACTCCTCACCCGCACCTAAAACCAACCTCATAATGACTTGACCAAGCCCGCCACTAATCCCTCGGGAGAAAAGGAGGGAAAGCTGGCTATTTTACCAAAAATAGCCCGCTTTGACCTGACCGATACCGGTTCCTACTCGATCGCCGTCGGTTGCGTAACCACCATCGGTTCCCTGTAAATGACCACTTCCAACCAAAAACAAAGGATCGGATTTTCATTTGATCGAGAAGAGGAGAAATCATTGGAAGGATCTGGATTTGCTTGGCCGAGCAGAGACAAGTGAAGAAACAAGAAGAGTTTGCAGAGAAGGACATCAAGCCCAAGACTGCAACTGAATAACTAGAGCCCAGTGACACTCATCCGAGCATCAGAAGAGGAGATAGCTCATCTTGGATTGTCAGATCATCCTACTTGAGCCCTGTCTTCGTCATCACAGTCCTGGAACCTGCATCTTCATCAGGAACGAGTAAGTAGTGTCTTGTATGTTTTTAAGCACCATTTCTTGAGCCTGTGGATTGATAGTAATTATAAGCTCATTCCTAGATCTACCACCTACCAGCACCCTGCACTTAACCTTCATCCATACATCCTTGTATTGCCCAGAAGACCATTTTATCACACTCTGAGTCTTCCCTGTCCTCTCATTATTCCCCTCAGCCATCCATCAGTCTTAATAACCCCACAATCACCCTGCAACCAACCTCTATCCAGAAGCACCTAGATTGCTGACCCTACCAGTGTCGTTTATCCCCTACCGGCAGCGGTTCTCTAACCGCAGGTCGGTTATCTAGTGACCGGCATCGGTCACTATGACTTATACCCCAAAACCTTCCTCTCGCCTATTTGTCACCTAACAACCTCAGATCCAGTCTGGTTTATCCCTGTAACTCAACCTGAATGTATCAACGACCAGTAACCGAACAAACAACGTGATGTTTTATTATTGATAGCTTAGCCTCTATTGTTTTGTAATGAGGTACCTAAATCGTGATTTTGCAATATCTTTCTTTGTTATCATTTGTGTTAATTCGTATTAAAAGGGAACTAACCACCTTTGAAAGGAAGTTTTATATTTCCTGGGCCTAAGGCAGCTCCGTCATTTATTGTCTAATTAAAATCTGGTGGTCTTGTATTCTTACTTGTAGGTAGTCCTTCCAAGACAAAAAGGAGTTCTTCACAGTCGATCTGATCTTTCTGTACGGTACGCGCACACCATCTCAACATTCAACAGGTATTCCTCCTAGCCCTAACCCTTATCTGTTTCTCAAAGGAATGATAGGATAGAAGCAAGTCTATTCCATAGAGCCGAAACATTCCATGCGAAACATTTTGGCATGCCCGGTGGGACCCATTTCGGGTTTCTGTTTCTCTTGCTTGCTTTCATTTGGGGAGCATACTTGTTGTTTGCTATTTTTCTTATATTCAGTAAAAGAATTTGTCTTGCTTTCCTAGTTTTGGCATTAGTTAAAGTCATCTTCTTTGCTTCATCGAATATCATTTTTGATTTGGGTTTAAAACACGTGCATTACATTTCTTGCTTGTTGTTTTCAATTCTAGTGAACATAGACTAAGTAAATGTGTCGTACACGTGGGGTGATTTCCACAGATTGATAGGAAATTAATCTTACTTTCACCGCACAACACATATAGAATCACTTCATAATTAACACAACAGCTCAAAACATCCCCCCTTTTCCGCGGTATTCCTCCGCCCGATTGAGGTAACCTTATAAGCCAAAACAAACTTGACATTTCCCCTAAGTCTTTTGTTTAGGATTGACATCATTCTACATCTAAAGGAATAAGCCAAAATTGATTAAAATTAACCCTAGGGTTAGTCTATTAATTTGTTTGTGCATTCTTGCTTGTTTTCCGTTCTGTTTCTCTGTCATACACTGTTTTCTGTGATCACTACAGAACAGTTTGGTAGGCATATTAATTACTATTAACACCAAATCAACAACTTCTTACTGCTTCTTACACCAGTTCTATTATACCGACATCGGTTAGCTTACCGACGCCGGCTACAGCCTGACCGACATCGGTTATCTGGCCGATATCGGTTACTGTCTTTTACAGTTCCTGACAAACCAGCAACCTACCAATTTCAAACATCTTCTTGTCTGTTTCTGTTCCTGATAGAAAGAAACCCTACTGTGTACTCCTGTCCATGGTTGTTATCACTCGAAAGCAAGCCGCCGCCATGGTTTCACATGCTTGCTCTGTGCCTTTGCCTGAATCACCCCCTTCACATTCTGTGGGGAATCCTACGGACACCAACGAGGTTCCTAAAATTCCTGTAGGAGATAAAGAATTTGCCAAATTTCTGGATGCTAATCCTAGCGCTGTACAATACTATTTGTCTCATGCCCCTGACCGTACACCCGATGGTCAACTCCTTGTTGGCATGCCTATCAGTATAGCTACTCATTTAGCTCCTTCTCCGCCTGATAACTCCACTTTTCCTTCTGCATCCTTAGTCCCGTCTCCTAGCTCAGCAGCTTCAGGGGTTCATACGGCACATATTGGCTTTCCTTTGGTTAATCTTGGGCCCAACATGTCATTACCACCGACTGCTCCTACCTCATCTCTCTTGCAGACTGTTCCGTTCATGACTTGCTCTCTGCCACCTATCCACACGAGCTTTCCTTCTCAAGCTCCGCCCACCTTTTCATTTCCACACACATATCTGGTAACCTCAACGTCTTATATAGGACATCCCTATTCGGTTGCCTCAACACATTCGCCCTCCATACCTTATCAACATTTAACCCCACCATTGTCTAGCGGTGGCCCTTGGCCCAATTTGCTTCCGTTTACCACAACCACACCATCATCTCATCCAACTACTGATTTAATTAAAAAAATGATGGACAAAATGCAAAATTTGGAGGCTTTTGTTTGGGAAGTCGTAGTGCCTTGACATACGAGCAAGTTTTTCGAGAGCCTATCCGCCCTTCAGTCCCCCTTTATTCATATCCTCCTCAATGGGAGTTACCAAAAATTACCCATTTTAATAGTAAGGAGGACCCTCAACAACACTTGCGATCATTTAGACATGCCTGCTATCTGATTGCTCACGATGACGCTTTACTACTCCACACCTTTCCCATGTCCTTATCAGGACCCACCTTGGAGTGGTATAGTGCTTTAACCCAGCACTCAATCTTCTCTTTTAACCAGCTAGCCCAATATTTCTTGGATCATTTCTCCATTAACATTGCCAAGAAAGTATCTATCACCGACCTCTATGCCATCTGACAATTTGAAGACGAATCTATCGCAGATTTCGTTGGACAATGGCAGGGCCTTATCAACCAACTTACGTATGCCTTACCTCAGGTCGAACTTATTGAACTCTTTACACGGGCCTGCGCTAAGCACATCTCTCCTACCCTCCAAATTCAAACTTTCCATACATTTGACGAGGCCTTTACTATGGCTCAAAAACTAGAGATTCAAGCCTTAGAGGAAGAGAAATTACGGTTGTGCAACAAAAACCCCAATTTCCGAACCCAAGATTCCACCAACAAACCTAACACCACTAATCCTCACCCATCGACTACTTTGAAATCAACAGGAGCCGTGCACGCGGTGATGGTCAAATCCCAACCACCGTCTAATACCCCGCCAAAAACCACCTATAAGTATAAAGTAGAGCCCATCAACTCCACTCCCTTGGGAGAAACATATGGTGTGATATTGGAAAAATTACTTAAAGCAGGAGCCATTACCTTACCTCCTGTTAAACCTCACTCTGGGTTTGATTCCGCTCGCGCCATACCTTCTTGGTACAAAGAAAATGACTTCTGTAACTTCCACCGCGTGAAGGGACACAGTCATGAAAACTGCAAGATGTTGAAAAACATAGTGCAGGAAATGGTTGATGCGGGGGATATAGCCCTCGATAATCCTAACGCCCCTGCTAACCGAAATCTGAAAATATTCAACAAACCATTCCCAAATCACTCTTCTAACAGTAACATAAACCAAGATATCTTAGCCGAGGAGAGTGTTCATGAGATCCATGCAGTCTTCGACTCCCAGCCAAAAACCTCTATCGAACAAATTTTGAATCAAGCCTCTTCACTAATGCAGGAACCCGAACCCCCTTCCTCACCATCAAGACAAACTGAAATCCTTGCCGTTCCTTTACCCATCAAGGAATTAACCGCCCAGAGTTCCCTTCTCACAAATGAGCCTTCTTACACCACATCCTTGCAAGACTGTGAGCGGATGTTATCTAATTTATCTATTTCCCAAATATCTCCTTCTACCATTCTTGTTGTACAAGAGGAAGGCTCGCCACTTCTTTTGTCATCCTTAGACGAGAAACCTCTTGAACCGACATCACCACATTCTTTAAACATGACGGATTCTCTCAAACACGCCCTCCTACCTATTAGTTCTTCATCGCCTAAATCTTTTCAGCAACTGGTTGACCTCTTAACGCCCATTGATATAGTGCCTCATCTACCCCCTGTATCACACCCACAATGGACCAGAATCACAACCCACCTTTATTCCATACAAAAGTTCCTATTCACACGTGAGGACTGTCATTCCCCAGAAGATAGACGAGTCCTATGGGAACGTTTGAGTACCCCATATTCTACCCAAATGCAGATGACCGATCCAGATGCCTCTACCATATACCCGAAGTGTTTACAGAAGCTTAAAATGCCTATGTCCTCATCTTCACCCCCCTCATCTGTACCAAATACCTCATTCACTTCTATTAACCTAACCAAATCTTCCCCTACGCTTGGGACCTCACCAATACCCAGTCTAACACACCCACCTAAGCGGCTTGATTTATCTAAAAATAAAGCCGTCCATCCCATTAGGAGACAGACTCAATCTCCTCAATCTATGCCGCTATCACAACTAAAACCCTTGTCGTCACACCTACCTTCCATATTGGGACCCCATCCTTCTACCTTGCATCAATATATCATACCTCCTGCGTTTTCTTTAAAGCGACCTACGCCTTCTGCACCCATACAGAAATCCAAGGGTATAGCAACACCGTCACCCCACGTATCCTGTCCACCTATCAACCCTAAACAAATTCCATCATCAAAAGATTTGTTTTCTATCACTCCTATTTCTCCGTGGTTGTTTTCTAATACCACATCATCTGTGGCCTCATCATCCAACCAGCTAAACATAGCTTCTACGCCAAAGAAGCCACGTTTAGTTAAAACCCATTATCAAAACTCCTTGGCTAAACCACCACCCATACAAACCAACCATACCACATCATCACCAGAATCGACCCAGTCAATAGCCTCCTCTTCCTCTGACTTTGACCCACTCAAAGGGTCTTACGCCAAAATCCTTGCTATGTTGGTAGAGAATGCGACCATTTCCCTACCCCCACTTAGACCTTATGATCCATCTAAACCTTGACCTATAGGTTACGATGAGTCTACAAATTTTCTTACCACCGCACACTAGGACATGACTTAGAGGGATGCAAAGCGTTGAAAGCCATACTTCATCAGTCACCTCTCTCAGATAGAAAAGTCAAGAAAGACAACTTATGAAGAGAGAGACCTTTAGCTTCAATTCCCTCTCCTATACCACCTGTCCCCACCTCACCAAGATCTATCATTATTACAGCCCCACCTCTCGAAGACCATGACCTATCCCTACCATCTTCCTCCTCTCGTATTCACGAGATCAATATGATTCGTGTTGCTACTCGAGGGCAGAAAAACAATGGGAAAACGAAAGAAAACACACCTGCGGCATCTCTTTCTCCGTCCACCATCCCGATCGCACCACCACCTAAAGTGGTTATTCGTGGACCCGCCTACCCCGTCTCTAATGGAATTGCCCACCGAACCATGATCAAACAGCTTCACCAATCACCTGTAAAAATGACACTGTATGATCTTATTGGACTTCGAATCTCATCGACAATCTCTCATTGAAATCCTTTAAGGGATAGAGGTCTTACCTAATGAAACCTTTCCTGTTACCTCTATTCTAACACCCAATCACGTTGCTTTGCTCACCAAACAATCTATCTCCCGAACCACTGCCTCTGCATGACAAGCCACTGTTTGTTGTCAGTTTCTCCAAAGACGAAATTATCGACTTTGGTGCTGAAGATCCTGATCCTACTCTTTTCATCTCAGCTTATGTCTAGGACATTCGGGTACGTCATGTTATGATTGACGGGGTGCTAGCCTAAACATCATCTCTTCAAAAGCCTTCCAAAAAATGAATATCCCTTCTAGCTGCATGTGTGCCAACCCCATCATGTTGCGGTCATTCAATGATGCTATTACTTCTACCTTAGGCACCGTGATCCTTAATATTCATGTAGGACCACTTACTTTACCTAAACTCTTCGATGTCCTTGAAGGAGAGTTCCAATACAATATGTTGTTAGGCCGCTCTTGGATCCGGGCTATGGGATGCATTATTCCACCTTACATAGATGCATAAAATTTGAGTACGAGGGAAAGTCCTACACCGTAAAAGCTGATCCTCCCCCCTTCAAAACCTGCAATATGTTGTATCACCCTAATGATGTGCTTGTACCAGTCAAGACACCCATTCATCCAACCCAACCATCCACTTAAACCACACCTACAGCTTCAACCAATGAAACCGCCGTCACAGATACCACTTCCTTTCCCACGATAACATCCCAACCTCGACCCCTTAGTAGATGTTTTTCAACGCCTTACTCTAGGGAATACCACCTATATAACATCAGCTCTTTCCATACCCCGTAGGAGTATGGACAGATTACATGCGCATCCTACCTACAACCGTCACGTGGGGAGGTAATATCTTACGGACCACCCCATTGCCGCACCAACCTAACATATGGGGGTGTTGACGCATCCTCCGTTACCCCGAACTTCCTCTTGGTGTGGTTCCTTCCAATCCGATTTTCAATACTTGAAAAATCATCATTTCACCCTCACCTTCTTCACCTTTGTGCTTGGAAAGGCTTTGGTTTTGGTCTTTATGAACAAGTCCAACATACACTCATTCACGTGACTACACGCAAACACAATGATTGTAGTGGTCTCGGTTTTCCTGAAACACTTACACTGGAGAAACCTCATGTCAGTTGTATCCTGGAAGATGACGACGTCACCCCTACCAAACCATCATCACCCATTTTTCCATCATCACCCACAGAGTCGATAGACCCTGAATCTATCCCTCCTAACTTTTTTTTTTTTTTTTCATAAATGCTATCTTCATAGGTCCTCTCACTTATCAATGAGATAATGAGGACCCATCTTCTCTTCCCCTTTTGTATCTAGACATGATCGAAGAGGATTCACCTTCGATTAATGTTGTTGAGTGCCAGGATGACGACTCCATCCTCACTTACCTTGGTGCGGATGACTCCTATATTCAATGCGCCTTACCATCTGAAACTCAAACCATGTTGAATGAGTCGACTATAGAAATCAACATCCACATAGAGGAGGATCCTCACGTTGTGAAGATCGGACAATCCCTTAACACATCAGAACAAGCCACCTTTACTACCTTTCTCCGTACCCGCAACCAAGCTTTCGCTTGGTCCTACGCTGACATGCCAGGAATTGATCCTGACATTGCTGTCCATAACATTACCCTAAAACCTGACTCCAAACCAGTCAAACAGAAACTGAGAAAAATGCATCCACGCATTGCCCTCTTGGTCAAAGAAGAGCTTCAACGACTCCTTTCTGTTTCCTTCATCTTGCCTATTGACTATCCTCAATGGATTTCTAACATCGTACCTATCACTAAAGCGATGGGGGGACTCCTGGATATGCACGGATTTCGAGACCTTAACCTCGCTTGCCCCAAGGATGACTTCCCCCTCCCAAGTATTGATCAACTTGTTGATCTCTGCTGCGGCCATGAAATGCTTTCTCTCATGGATGGTTTTTGGGATACAATCAAATTTTAGTAGCCCCACCGATCAACATAAAAGCGCCTTCATAACTCCTTGGGAACCTTCGTTATCGTGTCATGCCGTTTGGCCTTAAGAATCTTTGGTGCGACCTATCAGCGAGTTATGACTTACATTTTTCATGACATTATGCACATTATCCTTGAGGATTATGTCGATGATCTTCTTCTTGGCAAATCTAAACATCGCAGTTGAACATCTCGATGTTTTAACCATTATTTTTGATCGCCTGTTACAATATTTGGTCCGGCTTCAACTAAAGAAATTTTTCTTAGGTGTTCTTTCAGGAAAACTTATTAGCTTTATCGTCTCTTTGCGTGGCATTGAGGTCAATCCATCTAAAGTCAAAGCTATCCTAGAAATTCCCCCACACAAAAACCTCAAACAATTGTGTAGTTTGCAGGGTAAACTTCAATCCATCCGGCGTTTCATCTCCCAACTCTCAGATCGATGTCAAGCTTTCATCACCTTCTTAAAAAGGACATTGCCTTTCAATGGAGTGAAGAGTGTCACCAAGCCTTTGAAGCTCTCAAAGCCTATCTCTTGCAGCCACCCGTGCTTATCCCACCTCAGGATGATCACCCTTTCTACCTTTACCTTTCTGCCACTGACCATGCTATAGGAGCCATGCTCGCACATCGGGACTCGGCATGTCGAGAACAAGCCGTTTATTATATAAGTCATACTCTCGTGGATTATGAGACTAGGTATACACATGTAGAAAAATTGTGCCTAGCCCTATCATTCGTAGCCACCAAACTCCAACACTACCTCCTGAATCACAAAACTTTTATCATCACCAACGCGGACCCCATTCATTATATGTATGCCAAACCACATCTAAACCAATGCATCGCCCAATGGCTTATGCTCCTCGCTGACCTCGACCTTGAGTTTGTACAATAGAAGTCAATCAAAGGACAAACTATTGCGGACCAACTTGCGGAGGCCCCTTTACCTGGGGAATAATTTACCAATTTTAATTTCCCTGACAAACTCATTGCCACTCTTTCACTCGGGAAAGAGTCGTATCTAATGACCCTATTCTTCGATGGATCTAAATGCCAGCGCGGCGGAGGGGCCAGCGTTGTTCTCATTCCTCCTGACGCTGAACCTATGTCTCTTTCATTCTGGCTCGATTTCCCCTGCACTAATAATATAGTGGAATACGAGGCCCTTGTTTTGGGTCTCCAGGTTGCGTTACACTTAGGTGTCAAATCTATTAATATTTTTGGCGACTCTCAATTGGTAGTCAATCAAGTTATGGGCATCTACCAATGTAAAAATGAGGAACTTCAAAAGTACAAACATTACGTGGATTCACTTTTGACCTCATTTACTCATTATTCTATCCAGACCATTCCCCGCTCCACTAACAAATTTGCGGATACTATGGCTTGCTTAGCCTCGCAAATTCCTACCTCACCAACTGACTCTGACATATTCGTCTTGGTCCAACAACTCTTTGCCCCATCCTACTCAGCCCCGGTTGTTTGTATGATAAATAATGTGTCTGCTAATTCACAGGATACCTGGTACCACCAATTTCACGACTACCTTACAACCTCCGTTCTCCCACCTGACCTTACTAGTACTGGAAAACGCACTTTTCTTAAACGTGTTTCTCGTTATGTCATCATGGGGGGACTCCTTTATAAATGTGGCTTTGATGGCATCCTCCTTCGATGTCTAACCGGCGTGGAGGTCACCTATACCATCCAACAGGTCCATGACGGTATTTGTGGCGGACATTTTAGTGGCCTTGCCGTGGCTAAATGAATCCTTCGCCTAGGTTATTATTGGCCTACTCTTAATAACGACTGCTACGAATATGTTAAGCGTTGTGTTATGTGTCAACAACATGCCAACCTTCAACATACTCCTAGCCATCCGCTACAAGTCGCACGAGATCTTTGGCCTTTCTCACAATGGGGTTTAGACCTTATTGGTGAGATTCACCCGCCCTCTTCGCAATGTCACCATTGGATAATCACGGCAACTAAATATTACACAAAATGGGTGGAGGCCATTCCACTCATTTCAACCAAAAAAGAAAAATTGTTGAATTAATTTAACCATCACATTATCTGTCGTTTTGGTATTCCTCATCACCTAATAACAGATAATGGTAAATCTTTCAAAAATAAGTTGTTACAAGACCTTTGTGACAAATTTAGTATCAAACTTAGTTTCTCATCACCTTACTATCCACAGGCCAATGGTCAAGCTGAATCTTCTAATAAAACCCTAACCAAAATCCTCATGAAAGTTGTTAATGATTCTGGAAGAAATTGGCATGATCACATTCCCTTTTCCCTTTGGGATTATCATACTAGCATTCATACCTCCACTAATTCCACACCATGTTCTTTGGTATATGGTACCGAGGCTGTCTTTCCTCTCGAAATACAAATACCCTCCCTCGAATATCTCTTGTAATATTCTCACCAACGATGATTTCCGCCAAGAGCAGTTAGCCCAATTAGAGCTTCTTGACGGCGTCGTCTTACGGCTCTTGACCACCTTCAAATCTATCAAAAATGCATCAAGCGTGCTTATGATAAGCGAATTAATTCATAAGCGTACCTTTAAGGTTGGTGATCTTGTCCTTAAAGAGAATCAACATGTAACCAAACTAGAAAAGAGCAAACGTGGAAAATTTGCTCCTAATTGGATTGGGCCTTACATTATCACTCACACTTATGGATCAGGAACTTATCGTTTAGCTTCACTTAATGGTAAACTTGAGCCTGAGCCCCTTAATGCCTTGCATCTTTGACCATTCTACTGTTGAATTCAGTGTTGTGTCACTTCTTATCTACCTTACGCTCATCCCTTGAGCTCATTTACCACCGCATACACTTTGTTTCTTGCATCTCAAAATCAAATCAAGCTCACATGGTTTGATTATCACCTCCCCTTAAAAGATGCCTTCCCCTTTTTAGTCTAGTCCATGACTTCAAAGTATCAAAATGACACATTCTTAATTAAAACACTTATGGGATTTTCTTGAGTCAAACTTCCTACAAAACTAGATGCTTTATGCCCAACGGACATCTAGACCTCTAAATTATACAATAGACTGCTCCCTTGAAGGATAGCTATATACCAAACTATTGCTACTCTTATATATAGACTGTTCCCCCGAAGGACAGCTATACATAAACACCGCATCTGCTACTATAAATAGACTTCTCCCTTGAAGGATAGCTATACACAACAGTCTTTATCAGAAGCTTCTCACATTGATCAGCTTCGTGAAGACCTCAAGAACAACAAAATACATATCCCATGTAGACTTCCCGCATCAATCGGGCCTATATCCAAAAAAATAAAATAAAAACAAAAGCAAAGATTTCAAAACACTTTTGAGTCATGGAATTGTCTATTTAGGTTTGGTTCTCTTTTTTCAGAATAATCATCTTATAATAAGTTCTCTTCACCCTCACCCACATCAATCACCTCACCTCACCATTTTTCAAAACAAAAAAAATCAAGGGACGTGACGTATATCCGATATATTGTGATTATACCACTCTTTTCACGTATCGACTTCTCACCTATGCAAGGTACCTAGGGAATCAAGCTCATCCTACATTAATATGTGGTTTGTTTAGCTCTTCTCAACTACGGGACACTCTGGCCTCTTTTGCTTGACTCTAGGATTGTGTGTTGACCTTAATCAGGACACGATTCCCTACTGCTTGGGTATGCTAACTTTCGCTTCACCTATACCTACACCAACAACATTACCCTACCAACACCAACAACATTACCCTACCAACATCAAATTTTTACCAACCAACAAATTGCCTAACCATAACCAAATTTCCTGAATTCACCTCTCCCTGGTCCTAAGGGAGAACTACATCGGTCTGAGGCCCTTCCTTGCTTTGTGCAATGGGCTATGTAGGCAGCACTTAGGAGACATGGGGTCTCCCAAGGTTAGCTCGACCATCCCCTACCATACCCTATCATGTGTTCTAAATATAAATATTTTTTGTGTATTTCTATTTGCCAACATTCATCTTTATCCTTTTCAAACAAAACAAAAACAACATTCAAAACACAACCATTCTTATTATTATCATCACTCAAAACAACATACATCTTTAGTTTTATTTTAGATGTTAAACAAATACATCTTCTCTATCATCGACTCATAGGTCGGCATCCTTATTTATTCTTATATTCCTATGAAATTCACTTAGACCCTTGCACCTCCTCCCGAATCAGGTGGTGATCGTGATCGTCGATGCCCCTCCGTTGGCCTCTCCATCCTCAAAGGTGCCACTGCCATTGGTTCCTCCCACTGATCCGCCAACATCTCCTGTAACATACGAATACGTCCTCTCGCGTGGAGGAATCTTGCCTCCAGTCTCTCCACTCATAACTGTGAAACCTCTAACAATCCCATTGTCTCATTCACCTGTGTTTGAAGCTGGTGAGCCAAATCCTACAAACGATCTCTCTCCACTGTAATCACAGCTATGTCAGGGCGCTCATGTGCACCTCGCAGCTCTGCTACCCACCATACTCTATAGGCCTCTATCATTCCCGCATCCATTACCCTACGATCGGCTGCTATCTCTTCTGGCCCTTCTGGAGGTGTAGGCCGGGGAGGTGAGAATGTTGCCTCGGCGTTGATCCTCATGTATGGTCTATATGTCATAGGTATATCCTGAACGAACCCAAATTGTCGCCACACGCGATCTAGAGGAATCCTCTCGTACTCACCCGGCCTGTGCCCTGTGATCCACCTCAATCACTCTACACCCCTCAACTCCTCAGCTATGTGCTCTGTCACCATATAGTTCCCGTAAGGCCTCCAACAAATATCCACAATCGTCACCATCTCCCATACCTGTCTATAATACTCGATGTCATCTATCACGGCCTGGGATCTCACTTCTTGTTCTGTCTGGACCCATCGTCTGAATCCCAACCTTTGCACTCCTGCCTCTCCCGACTCGATGGGTCGGCCTATTGGATGCACACAAACAATATGCTCATAGGCCCAACAATGTAATAAGTATGAACAATCCAGTGTCGTCCTGTGTTTTCACTTGCAGGCCCATAAACCCCTATATAACTCTACCAGATATGCGGGTGCCCATGCGAAAGTCACACTCATTTCTATCATTTCCCAAATAACACTCATCAATGCTTTGGGAAATCTTCCACCCTCCACCCTCGGTAATGCATAATACCCCACCGCTATCATTAATAGCATGGCCAACCTTGTTTCCTCAGGGTGTGTTGCATACATTGTACCATACGTAAATGATAAACGCGCTATGTCAAATCTCACGCAATCGAACCGACATCTGCTGTTATCACCGCTGCCCTGCACTAGGAAATGCACGATACATTGTTTTTCCTATCATTGGGAGTCTCAAAATACGGAACACATCTTCCAAAGTCACTGTCATCTCCCCTGTTGGCAGATAGAAGGTATTCTTTTCTGGATTCCATCTCTCAATCAACGCCTGCAACATAGCATGGTTACACGCAATTCGTGAATAATAGCGGATTCCACTTAACCCCAAACGATTTATCAATGCCCATTCAAGTTGGTGTTACATCCGCTCGGATTCGTGACAACAACGCGTTGGCACAGATCATTCATCCTTAATACCGCATACATCAAAATCACATAATTATTCAATAGAACAAATCTCCATGGGTTTTTCTCAAATTCGAAACTCCTTGGACCGCATACATCAAAATGACACATAATTAACTTACCCTACTTAAAATGTAACATCCTCAATTTATACCTTAGAACAAGTGAATTTTTTTTTGATAAT
Source organism: Taxus wallichiana var. yunnanensis (assembly GCA_018340775.1). NCBI lineage: Eukaryota > Viridiplantae > Streptophyta > Pinopsida > Cupressales > Taxaceae > Taxus > Taxus wallichiana. The sequence goes on from CM031239.1 coordinate 735,468,168, forward strand.
TGCATCACGGTTCTAAATACATAATTTAGAACTCACAAATCAAATAACCATTCTTATAATGAGACAACCATATGCAGTTTGTAATGACTCGGAGTACCTCCGATCTATTCATTCCATGACTCGGTAATCTACCGATCTATCCATGAGTAATAAGAGTTGGCATTTTTATTTAACACTTCACTCTTGCGGTTCTCTTCCCTACTCGGGATTGAGAATGCTCTGTCGAGGAACCTAAGCTGAATAATTGTTACCATTATTCATCGGCATCTCATCCCTTAGACTAGGTGAATTAGGACAACGCAATTAGTAGCCTACGATACTTTGGCCAAAGATTTGAAATACATTTGTTTATGTCTCGTATTCCTTAACGGCATACTCGTCAATCGGAATATGCCATTCACCCCATTCTTATGTTATATAGAATGTCTTATACCGAATTTACATCGAGTCCTTCCTATCACAACTTAATCACTCGGAGACAGATTATCAAGGTGATAATGTTATATGGATGCCCACGAGGATTAGGGATATGATGACATACTGGTTTAACCCTGCAGTTAAACCAGTGTGTCATGATACCCCGAATCTCCTAGGCAGCCTTATAACATGACCACCTTCCTAATCGGTCCCTGAGTAACTCGTTCGAGATCAAAGTGTAAATCTTAGCGATCAATGCAAAGGGTGTCGTCATAAGTCACCTGCATTGTTGTAACTTCGAGAAGATCCTAATCTTCTCGGAGGTACAGCCCTGCAGTTGACTTGTGCCGTCAACCTTTAAATCCGCCTCGAAAAGATTTACTTAATAATATGCGTTACGCACGTTGAGTTTTAAATTACATTAAAGACTTTCCCCTAAGGTTAGCCTTTCCCGATCCCTAGATTCTTCGTCTTAAGATGACCTTCCTCAATAAAACCCATTACATGGTAGAGGTAATAAGGTCAAGATCTCATCAAGGAGTTATTAGAATATACATGATTCTAAAACAACAGAATTGGACAATATCTCATAATCTTCACATGAGATTGTCATCTGAACCCCATTAGATTTATATCAGTTCTCTTAACTGAATTTATATCATTCTTATTAGCATCAAGATATAAATGGTTAAGAATCCAATTTAATGTTGTCCTGTCATGCTCAGGACTAGGGATTAGTAATTTAATTCAGCTTGATTAGCGTTCTGCTTAAGTTCATTTTAGCCCTATCTTTTAGAAAGACAATGATTTAAATTTCAATTTAGCTTCGATAGAACAAATTAGAACTACTAAACACTCATAAGAATTCAATCACATTTTCTTATAATCTTTCATTGACAATCACAAAAGCATCCAAATTACACAAGATAACATTGCCACTCCGGTATATAAACCGCAGAAGGTCAACTATCATAATTAAGAATACAACACATAAGTAACAAATACTTATTTCCATTCCTTTCAGAACTATACAAATACATTTTAGGCATTCAGCATACTTGATCTGATGCTCAACGGAAAAGAAACATCTTTCCACATTTAGTACATTTAGAAAATCAAGCTGTAATTCATTATAATTCAAATTAAACAATCGATCATCGGTCGGATCTGCATTGCTTTTACCACTTACGGCAACCATCTGTAAAAATAGTCAACATGAGTTAGTTCGATGAACCAGGCATGATAAGCACTAACTTTTAAAACAATTGCAATCCGTCAATTGTTTTCATTAAACACCCTGTTTAAATGAGATCAATTCTCCAAACAAATAAACATATTCAGACTATGCCTTTTGAAATACAAAAATGGCTACAAATGTGTAACTCTATCATCGTTACAAAATAGTCTTAAACACTTCTCAATTATTTCATCAAATATTAGAAATCAAGAACGAAAGTATCCAAAGCAATTATCTTGAATCCAAGATCAGCAATATTGAACAAATCGTTACTTTCATCAAAAAAAGGAATATCATAACAAATCGTGATTCCATCAATATGATACAAAAACAATTCCAACTGTTAAACAGATATCGACATGCATTGTTATGATAGAAGAGAAAGAAACAAATCATTCACATTTCCCTTCACACAAGCTCATGACTGTACCGTCTCCTCATATGGAAAGCCTTCATCCTACATGCATACGAATAAGTCGACGAGCCACAAGAAAAATCACTGTTTAAATAAAAATCAAAACAACAAAGCACGTACGATAGCTAACACACCTATAGTGATGACTATCAACCAACAGACTCACAAGACCTTCCACAAGAAGTGGCAAACTAGATGGGTATCTCCACATTGCCTGTCGAGGTGCAGTCGACGGCTTAGTTCAGTCTAGCTTAAAACAGGATAGTTTTGCAACAAAGACTAACATGCTAACAATCCCGCACATAAACCTATAGCCCAAGCTAGTCCCTTCTAAACACAGTAAGGCTTTTCGACCCAAGGTCGAAATCAAGAACTTTTATTATATCGCGGCCAACAACAAACTTCATCGCATTAAGCAATTTGATGTTTCCATAAGACTATGTGAAGATTATCCTACAAATTCCGTAACATACACAGCCTCATCCAACTAGGAAAAATAGAAAGGAAACATATCATTCTGTATTTACATCTGTACGCAATCGGAATCAGACGTATAGCATTCACGATTCATTTATACAAGGCCGCATTACTTGATATAAATCATTACTCAGGAAATCCCACAATGTCAAAACAACAGTATACCAAGTCAAGTTTTAACTGAGGCAAAAGAAAATACAGGATAACTTCCACGAATTCAACTGAACCCGAACAACAGTGGCAAGACAAATTGTTGCAATGATTCCATCTGGGCAAATCAATGGTGTACATAAAAAAATCAGGCAAAAGCAAATTTAAATACTGATTTCAACACAAGGAACCCGACTGACCCTTTGCCAATTCTTCGCACAAGTTTGCACAGAATGTAAACGTAAAAATACACCCAAAGAATCTGTACCATAAAATCCTTGCAACACGAAGGTATTCTTACAAATAACAGAGGTCTTAGTACATGTTATTCCCTCAAGTCACTGGCTCATCAATTACCAATATTCAATTATATTTAACTTGAACAGAGGTCCAAATATAAGTAAATCATTCAATCGACTCCGCAGAGTCATTCTGATTACAACAAAATATGAATATATACATATTGCATACTGATAACGGGTTGAAACCCATAACCACAAAGCAAGGAATACACAATTTCCAAAAAGGGCGCAATGAAATATTGAAACACAATAAGTTATTCGTTCAAAATAACTTAAAATACCATAGCGAAGCCCTACTAGGTTCTGTAACCTTCACCAATGATAACCACCACAAACTTGCAAAGAAGTCCAATAAGACTGAACATTCACACAAAAGTCCAATAGTATATTTTCCGACAAGAATCAGCAACAAGCCTCATCAACAAGTTTCAATCAACAAGTTTCTATCAACAAGTTTCTATCAACAAGTTTCTACTGTATCCTGAACCCAGCAAGAGAAGCATGCACGGGTTCTCACGGAGCCGGAAGATACCCTTCAAGCACATGTTACACAAACTTACGCCGGAATGTGAAGCACAATAAAATAGAGAACAGTTTGAAATACATCACACACCCATTAAGGGTTAAATTTGAAAAACGAACAGCATAAAGATACAGTACCAAATCACACAAGACAACCATAGGAAATCATCTATTTCCATAAGTCATTTGAACAGAGTTGTTCTAATGAAATCACTTGAAAGACAGCAAGATTTTTAAAGGTTAGGGCCTAACATGCCTGGATTTTTGCTCAAAATTCCGAAGCAGACCACTGAAAGAGCTCGGACTTCCTTTTCCTTTTCCAAGTTAGAGCGACCAACAAGATTTTGCTATCTCCATGACATATATACTTTCCTTGCCAGAGAAAAGAGCTAGATACCCTCATACTCGCCATGCTGACTCAAGAAGAGTGAGTGCGAAGAACCGGTGAGCGAGAGAAGGAAAACCGAAATTCGCGATAAGCCAAACAAACCAACAACTTTCCAATTTGCATGCCTTCTCGCGAGTCCGAGCTCGACTTCCAAGCTCATTAATTGCATTCACTCCAATTTTCCGCTTAAACTCAGCGCCACCGACCGCCAAAATTGGCGATAGACAAATAAAATCTCGGACCATTTTCGGTCTTGGCGACTGCCACGTCGGCTCGGGTTATCCGTTTCTAAAACCTCCGCCAATACTGTCTTCATACTTATCAATGCATTTAATTACATAGAAAATTCCGCCCATGGTTCGCACCCCTCCATAGGCCCCTTTACATTCTTGCTCACTAGTTAGGTTAGTAACTTAGGTTAGAATTTAGGATAACACCTAGTCTAACCACTTTACACATAGATACTAACTTAGAACATCAGCTCTTAGCCTAGGTCTAGGTTAGATTAACACTAATCTAACCCCTAGGTTAGGTTTAGTTTTAGGTTACTAATCATTAATAATTCCAGTTAGGTCTACATTCTGTACACTCAGAAAAAGACCTACAACATACATTCTCGAACAGGGTTAGCTCCTGTTCCGCCTTAGGCTACAGAATTATATGAAACCGAATTATTATCTGGTCCACGATTGAGACCCTCCAGATATACTTCGATATCGGGAACCAATCCATTTCACATGATCAACCTGAGTCATACTCCGGACTAGCTTATTGATGCTTCTAGACCTTGCTGACTGTTCAAAGTGCGTAATTTTAATTCATCATGAACAAACTTAAAGCAATACTTGGATCAATTCAAGTGATCTAAGGCTAGGTATTATAGAAGGGTAACTCTGTAATTCATTAGAGATAAGATTAAACTCGAGATACAAAATGAAAGAAATAAAAGAGTCCAATCATATTCTAACTCAGTCAAGATCTGCAATCTGCAAAGAAAATACAGTACATATCAAGCATGATTTCTTAATCGAGGAACACATCCTTTTACAAGAAATCACATATCAACACTTGTATGCTCAGGAGGAAGTAACAACAGTTCAGGGTGTTACATGCTTCCCTCCTAAAAGATTCATCGTCCCGATGATTACATATTCAATTAACCTTCAGGTCAATCAATGTATCAGTACACAAATAATGTGACTATTTCATATTTGAATAGTTCCAGAAATCAATGTCACAACACATTTTATTCAACCTGAATAATGTTTGCCTTCATCTGGCTTCCATAAATTAAAAAAAAAAAAAAAAAGTTCTTAAAAGAATGTTTTGTCAACAGATTTCATTCTGTTGAAAAAGAGAAGGAAAAGCCATTTTCATCTCTTCCAGGTTTTCCCAAGTTGCACTTTCTTCATTAAACTGGTCCCACTGGACCTTACATTGCTGTATTTCATGATTTCTTAAATGCAATTGGCGAGTTTCCAGCACTCGTGTGGGTTTAACCACGATTATTCCTGGGTCTTGGACCTGCAAGGAATTCCAATTTAAAACATGTGACAGATCTGAAACGTATTTCTTAAGCAAAGAAATATGGAAAACATCATGCATGCGAGATAAAGCAGGTGGCAATGCTAAACGATAAGCTACAGGATTGATTATTTCGACAATTTCGAAAGGTCCCACGAATCGAGGTGACAACTTGGCAGCCTTGCCAAAAGTTATTGAACTCTTTCTAGGTTTAACACGAAGAAAAACCTTATCACCAAGCTCAAACCTTCTATCAACCCGCTTAAGGTCAGCATAGCTCTTGTCATCCATTTGCTTCCTTTAGTCGTTCACGAATCAGCTTAACTTTTGTTCCATTTCGGTGAGAATTTCTGGTCCAATTACCACTCTATCCTCAACACTTGTCCCAACTAACGGGGAGTTCGCACTTTCTTCCATAAAGTGCTTCAAATGGTGCCATTTTAAGAGATGAGTGATAAGTATTGTTGTATGCGAACTCAACTAATGGAAGATACTCCTCCCATTTATCTTTGTTGATCCATACGGTACATTCGCAACATGTCCTCCAACACTTGATTTACCCTCTCGGTTTGTCCATCCGTTTCGGATGATATGCGAGCGAAGTTTAGTTTCGTTCCAAGGGCTGCGTTTAGCGTTTGCCAAAACCTTGAGCGTCATTCTAGGATCCTGTCGGATATAATCAATTACGGTACACCATGCAATCTGAAAATTTAGGTGCACGAATCTTTTGGCTAGCAGCTGGTGAATCATCCTTTAGATTTCCAGCGATGAAATGAGCTACCTTGGTCGGTTTATCTACAACTACGAGGATAACATCATGTTTATTCTGGACATGGGTAGTCCTTGTACAAAATCCATGGTTATTACTTGCCATTTGTCTTTGCGGTATGCTATGAGGATATAACAATCCAATGAAGGGTGCATATGTTCTTGCCTTCACCGTTGACATTCAGATAATGAGTCACAAAATTAATTACATCCTTTTTCATACCTTTCCAAAAGTATTGTTGTTTTAAATCAGCAAGCATTTTGTGATACCTAGGTGTCAGAGAAAGGTGAATTATGAAATTCAACTAACTTCTTTCTCAAATCGTTCAGCATAGATATACATATACCCTATTTTCATAACGCAAGATTCCTTCATTATCAAAATGAAAACCTTTATACCTTATATCCTTTGGTTTCTGCAAAAGTTTGCTTTTACTTCTTTGAAAGTATGCATCTAAGTCGAGGCACTTTTTACCTCGTCTTTAAACTGAGTTCTTAATGTTATAAGAGTAGAAATGTGCCTCCTACGACTTAGAGCATCAGCTACCCTATTCTCCTTTCCTTTGATATAACTAATATCAAAGTCATATTGTGATAAAAATTCTAACCATCTTCTCTGTCTGGCATTCAGATTGGGTTGAGTAAAAATATATTTCAGTCCTAAGTGATCAGTTTTCAACTCAAAAGGTTTCCCAAGTAAGTAGTGTCTCCAGACTTGAAGTGCATGAACAATGGCAGCAAGTTCCAAATCATGAGGGGCATAATTCAGCTCATGTATCTTAAGTTTTCTACTTTCATATGCTATGACCTGATCATTTTGTAGCAAAACACCTCAAGGCCTTCCCCGAAGCATCCGTTACAGTGAGTAAAACTCCCATTGGGGTGCAGTGCAGCTAATATAGGTGCGAGAAGTCAATTTGGTCTTTCGAGACTTTTGAAAGCCTCTTCGCACTTGTCATTCCACATGAATTTCTTATCCTTCTTTTGCAATGAAGTTATTGGTGCAGCTACTTTGGAAAAATCCTTTACAAATTTTCTATAGTAACCAGCAAGACCCATGAAGCTTCTTACTTCATGCACATTCTTTGGTGCAGGCCACTCAGTTATTGCCACTATTTTTGAAGGATCTACAGCAATTCCTTCTTTACTTATGACATGACCCAAATAGTGAACTTCTGAATCAAAGAAAGAACATTTGGATAACTTACCATACAACTTTCTTTTTCTCAAAATTCCCAAAACTATCTTCAAATGCTCATTGTGCTCCTCAACACTTTTGGAATAAATGAGAATATCGTCCAAGAATACAAGTACAAACTTGTCCAGGTATTCTTGAAAAATATTGTTCATTAAATTCATAAATTTGTGGGTGCATTAGTTAATCAAAGGGTAGAAGCTGTGAATTCATAATGTCCGTACCTTGTTCGGAAAGTTGTTTTATGAATGTCTTCCTCTCTAATCCTTAACTGATGATAACCAGATCGAAGGTCTATCTTAGAATAAACCGCTGCTCCACGCATCTGATCAAACAGATCATCGATCCTAGGAAGTGGATATCGGTTCTTATTTGTTGCTTTGTCAACATCGATAATCAATACATAGCCTTAGTGTTCCATCCTTCTTTTCACAAATATTACGAGGCGCTCCCAAGGTGAAACACTTGGTGCGATCAAACCTTTAGACAAAAGCTCTTGCAATCGTGTGCCTTAAGCTCGACTAACTCTGTAGTAGTCATCCGATAAGGCACTTTGGATATAGGTTCTGTCCCTGGCTTGATTTCAATGGTGAAGTCAAATTCTCTCTTGGGTGGTAACCCTGGTAATTCCTCAGGAAAAACATCCCTGAAACTTTGTAACTGAGGGAATTGTTTCATGAAATCATCATCTTCTTTTGAAGATTGAGATATCTTTCTTTGCATAAAGGGTGCATCCTTTATTTTTAGCCTTTTTAAGTTGCATAGCTAACAGTTTTCTAACTGAAATTTCCCGTTTCACACCTTGAATCTCTGCTGATTCCAGCTGATCATCTAAACATTTTATGTTCTTTTCATAGTAGTCTACCTTTGCTTTATGGTCAGCTAACCAATTGACACCGATAACAATGTCATACGATCCTAAAGGTGCAACATAGAGATCAACTTCCGTGGAAAAATTAGGTAAGTCAAGGATTGCCCCAAAAAGACACATACTCATTGTATGAACAGGAATTATTACCATCTTGTATGCGGTCAAGATTTATCCATTTTTCCACTTTTCTTTAAAGTTTAGAAGCAAGTTTATTAGATATAAAACATTCGGTAGCTCTGTATCAAAAAGAATAGTGAGCAAGTATGCCGAATAACTTACAGGAACTTCTATAGGTGTCACTTGCTTTTGCTTGCTTTTCGCTCTGCAAAGCATGTATCTTATCTTTGCTTGATTACGATCATCCTTCTTCAAAGGGCGGATTTGTGTAGTGATCTTTGCCACAATTGTAGCACCTCCTACGGGTCCCTTTTTAGGCTCAAATTTGCCTCCGGTTTTGTAATTGTCACGTTGTCCTCCATAGGGCTTACGCCCATTATTATAATTTTTAACAAAATTATCCCTTACATTTCAATGAGGCTTATTTACTACTGCTTTCTTATTGTTATCTCTGGAAACTTACTCTTGTTTCCAAACTTTTTCCATGGTCCTTTTAAGGTGCAAGAGAGGTTGAAGAAGGGTTTGCGGTCTTCTTCTGCACTTCCTCTTTATGAGCAGAAATAGCCTTTAATTTCTGTTCTTGCCTTATGGCCTTTTCAACAACTCCTTCCATAGTGGTTGGGTGTGAACATCGACCTCTCCCCTATCACGGGATTGATCCCATGATGAATTTCGTATTCGAACTTCTCGTCAGTTTGATATTGTGGTACATACTTGAGGAGTTTTGTAAACCGCTCCCAGTATTCAGTTACCGTTAGCTTCCCTTGAGCTAAGTTCTGAAATTCTGTCATTTTCTGATCATAGAAAAGTTATGGCAGCCAACGTTGCCTAAAATAGCCTTTAAATTGATCCCAAGTAATATTGGTCTCATCAATGTTTAGTTCATCTTTACGGCTATCCCACCACGAAGATGCTTCGTGGGAAAGGCGATAGGCTCCCCAAATAGCTTTGGTTTCCTCGAGAAGTTCCTTATTGCAAAGTACTTCTCCATTTTTGTTGAGCAGTTCTCGGCTCCATCTCTAATGTGGTGCCATCATACTTAGGTGGACTTATCCTTTTTATATCATTAGTGAGTTCACGCTAATCGGCCTTTTTGTTTTCTGGTTGGATAGGTGCATTTCCAGCATTAACATCAACACCCATTTCGGGGTTGTCCTCAGGAGGTTGCTGATTATTATTATCGGCTTCTTCATCCTCCTCATTTCCCATCATCACTTTGTTCAAGTACACAGCTAAGCGATCTCTTGTGTCCAACGGGGCAGTAAGGATCTCATCAAGTTTCGGGTTGTTGCCGCTCCTCCTTCGGGTGGAGCATTACTGCATAACGTTCCCCTTGTTCTAACCATTTTTACATTACAAGAAAATTCAGGTTTTATCAAATTATGGACACAATAGGTCCAAGAGTTGTAACCTTGACTCGATACCAAGATGTAACATCCTCAATTTATACCTTAGAACAAGTGAATTTTTTTTTGATAATTGCATCACGGTTCTAAATACATAATTTAGAACTCACAAATCAAATAACCATTCTTATAACAGAGACAACCATATGCAGCTGTAATGACTCGAAGTACCTCCGATCTATTCATTCCATGACTCGGTAATCTACCGATCTATTCATGAGTAATAAGAGTTGGCGTTTTTATTTAACACTTCACTCTTGCGGTTCTCTTCCCTACTCGGGATTGAATGCTCTGTCGAGGAACCTAAGCTTGAATAATTGTTACCATTATTCATCGGCATCTCATCCCTTAGACTAGGTGAATTAGGACAACGCAATCAGCAACTTGCGATACTTTGGCCAAAGATTTGAAACATACTGTTTATGTCTCGTATTCCTTAACGGCATACTCGTCAATCTGGAATATGCCCTTCACCCCATTCTTATGTTATATAGAATGTCTTATACCGACTTCTGTCAGTCCTTCCTATCACAACTTAATCACTCGGAGACAGATTATCAAGGTGATAATGTTATATGGATGCCCACGAGGATTAGGGATACGATGACATACTGGTTTAACCCTGCAGTTAAACCAGTGTGTCATGATACCCCGAATCTCCTAGGCAGCCTTATAACATGACCACCTTCCTAATCGGTCCCTGAGTAACTCGTTCGAGATCAAAGTGTAAATCTTAGCGATCAATGCAAAGGGTGTCGTCATAAGTCACCTGCATTGTTGTAACTTCGAGAAGATCCTAATCTTCTCGGAGGTACACCCTAGTTGACTTGTGCCGTCAACCTTTAAATCCGCCTCGAAAAGATTTACTTAATAATATGTGTTTGCACGTTGAGTTTTAAATTACATTAAAGACTTTCCCTAAGGTTAGCCTTTCCCGATCCCTGGATTCTTCGTCTTAAGATGACCTTCCTCAATAAAACCCATTACATGGTAGAGGTAATAAGGTCAATATCTCATCAAGGAGTTATTAGAATATACATGATTCTAAAACAACAGAATTGGACAATATCTCATAATCTTCACATGAGATTGTCATCTGAACCCCATTAGATTTATATCAGTTCTCTTAACTGAATTTATATCATTCTTATTAGCATCAAGATATAAATGGTTAAGAATCCAATTTAATGTTGTCCTGTCATGCTCAGGACTAGGGATTAGTAATTTAATTCAACTTGATTAGCATTCTGCTTAATTTCATTTTAGCCCTATCTTTTAGAAAGACAATGATTTAAATTTCAATTTATCTTTCAATAGAACAAATTAGAACTACTAAACACTCATAAGAATTCAATCACATTTTCTTATAAGCTTTCATTGACAATCACAAAAGCATCCAAATTACACAAGATAACATTGCCACTCCGGTATATAAACCGAAGAAGGTCAACTATCAGAATTAAGAATACAACACATAAGTAACAAATACTTATTTCCATTCCTTTCAGAACTATACAAATACATTTTAGGCATTCAACATACTTGATACAATGCTCAACGGAAAAGGAACATCTTTCCACATTTAGTACATTTAGAAAATCAAGCTGTAATTCATTATAATTCAAATTAAACAATCTGATCATCCGGTCAGATCTGCATTGCTTTTACCACTTACGGCAACCATCTGCAAAAATAGTCAACATGAGTCAGTTCGATGAACTGAGCATGATAAACACTAACTTTTAAAACAATTGCAATCCGTCAATTGTTTTCATTAAACACCCTGTTTAAATGAGATCAATTCTCCAAACAAATAAACATATTCATACTATGCCTTTTGAAATACAAAAATGGCTACAAATGTGTAACTCTATCATCGTTACAAAATAGTCTTAAACACTTCTCAATTATTTCATCAAATATTAGAAATCAAGAACGAAAGTATCAAAGCAATTATCTTAAATCCAAGATCAGCAATATTGAACAAATCGTTACTTTCATCGAGAAAAGGAATATCATAACAATCGTGATTCCATCAATATGATACAAAAACAATTCCAAGCTCATAAATAGATATCGACATGCATTGTTATGATAGAAGAGAAAGAAACAAATCATTCACATTTCCCTTACACAAAGCTCATGTATCTGCAGTCTCCTCATATGGAAAGCCTTCATCCTACATGCATACGAATAAGTCCGACAAGCCACAAGAAAAATCAATGTTTAAATAAAAATCGAACACAAGAAAGCACGTACGGTAGCTAACACACCTATAGTGATGACTATCAACCAACATACTCACAAGACCTTCCACAAGAAGCAGCAAACTAGATGGGTATCTCCACATTGCCTGTCGAGGTGCAGTCGACGGCTTAGTTCAGTCTAGCTTAAAACAGGATAGTTTTGCAACAAAAACTAACATGCTAACAATCCCGCACATAAACCTATAGCCCAAGCTAGTCCCTTCTAAACACAGTAAGGCTTTTCGACCCAAGGTCGAAATCAAGAACTTTTATTATATCGCAGCCGACAACAAACTTCATCACATTAAGCAATTTGATGTTTCCATAAGACTATGCGAAGATTATCCTACAAATTCCGTAACATACATGACCTCATCCAACTAGGAAAAATAGAAAGGAAACATATCATTCTGTATTTACATCATGCCTTAATCGGAATCGGGACGTATAGCATTCACGATTCATTTATACAAGGCCGCATTACTTGATATAAATCATTACTTAGGAATCCCACAATGTCAAAACAACGATTATACCAAGTCAAGTTTTAAGCGAGGCAAAAGAAAATACGGGATAACTTCCATGAATTCAAGCCCGAACCCGAACAACGGTGGCAAGACAAATTGTTGCAATGATTCCATCGGGCAAATCAATGGTGTACATAAAAAATCAGGCAAAAGCAAATTTAAATACTGATTTCAACACAAGGAACCCGACTGACCCTTTGCCAATTCTTCACACAAGTTTGCACAGAATGTAAACGTAAAAATACACCCAAAGAATCTGTACCATAAAATCCTTGCAACACGAAGGTATTCTTACAAATAACAGAGGTCTTAGTACATGTTATTCCCTCAAGTCACTGGCTCATCAATTACCAATATTCAATTATATTTAACTTGAACAGAGGTCCAAATATAAGTAAATCATTCAATCGACTCCAAGAGTCATTCTGATTACAACAAAATATGAATATATACATATTGCATACTGATAACGGGTTGAAACCCATAACCACAAAGCAAGGAATACACAATTTCCAAAAAGGGCGCAATGAAATACTGAAACACAATAAGTTATTCGTTCAAAATAACTTAAAATACCATAGCGAAGCCCTACTAGGTTCTGTAACCTTCACCAATGATAACCACCACAAACTTGCAAAGAAGTCCAATAAGACTGAACATTCACACAAAAGTCCAACAGTATCTTTTCCGACAAGAATCAACAACAAGCCTCATCAACAAGTTTCAATCAACAAGTTTCTACTGTATCCTGAACCCAGCAAGAGAAGCATGCACGGGTTCTCACGGAGCCGGAAGATACCCTTCAAGCACATGTTACACAAACTTACGCCGGAATGTGAAGCACAATAAAATAGAGAACAGTTCGAAATACATCACACACCCATTAAGGGTTAAATTTGAAAAACGAACAGCATAAAGATACAGTACCAAATCACACAAGACAACCATAGGAAATCATCTATTTCCATAAGTCATTTGAACAGAGTTGTTCTAATGAAATCACTTGAAAGACAACAAGATTTTTAAAGGTTAGGGCCTAACATGCCTGGATTTTTGCTCAAAATTCCGAAGCAGACCACTGAAAGAGCTCAGACTTCCTTTTCCTTTTCCAAGTTAGAGCGACCAACAAGATTTTGCTATCTCCATGACATATATACTTTCCTTGCCAGAGAAAAGAGCTAGATACCCTCATACTCGCCATGCAACTCCAAGAAGACTGGTGCGAAGAACCAGTGAACAGGCAGAAGGAAAACCGAAATTCGTGATAAGCCAAACAAACCAACAACTTTCCAATTTGCATGCCTTCTCGCGAGTTCCGAGCTCGACTTCCAAGCTCATTAATTGCATTCACTCCAATTTTCCCGCTTAAACTCAACTGCCACCGACCGCCAAAATTGGTGACAGACAAATAAAATCTCCAGACCATTTTCAGTCTTGGCGACCTGCCACGTCGGCTCAGGTTAGCCGTTTCTAAAACCTCTGCCAATACCTGTCTTCATACTTATCCAATGCATTTAATTACATAGAAAATGCCGCCCATGGTTCGCACCCCTCCATAGGCCCCTTTACATTCTTGCTCACTAGTTAGGTTAGTAACTTAGGTTAGAATTTAGGATAACACCTAGTCTAACCACTTTACACATAGATACTAACTTAGAACATCAGCTCTTAGCCTAGGTCTAGGTTAGATTAACACTAATCTAACCCCTAGGTTAGGTTTAGTTTTAGGTTACTAATCATTAATAATTCTAGTTAGGTCTACATTCTGTACACTCAGAAAAAGACCTACAACATACATTCTCGAACAGGGTTAGCTCTGTTCGCCTTAGGCTACAGAATTATATGAAACCGAATTATTATCTGGTCCACGATTGAGACCCTCCAGATATACTTTGATATCGGGAACCAATCCATTTCACATGATCAACCTGAGTCATACTCCGGACTAGCTTATTCAATGCTTCTAGACCTTGCAACCTGTTCAAGGTCTGTAATTTTAATTCATCACGAACAAACTTAAAGCAATACTTGGATCAATTCAACTGATCCAAGGCTAGGTATTATAGAAGGGTAACTCTGTAATTCATTCCGAGATAAGATTAAACTCAGATACAAAATGAAAGAAATAAAATAGTCCAATCATATTCCGACTCAGTCAAGATCTGCAATCTGCAAAAAGAAAATACAAGATACATATCAAGCATGATTTCTTAATCAAGGAACACATCCTTTTACAAGAAATCACATATCAGCACTTGTATGCTCGGGAGGAAGTAAATAAACGCCTCAGTTGGTGTTACATAAAACATACCCCTACGATAATTATTTTGCCCGTTTACTCCTATTTATACCTAAAAACATACGTGACCACCCTGTCTACCTACCCCATAGCACTCACCCCATCCCCAACCCTTGCCTATCACCTTTTCTTTCTCATCTTTACCCACTTACACTTCTCTCATCCTATTCACAAAACATGCAAGAATCAAATTACAACCAAACAGTTTACCTCTCGGAATGGCGAGCTTTGGGGCGGAATATGTCTTCCCCCTCGTCCCTGCCTGCTGGATGCTTCTCCTCGTTCAGCCATGTTCACCACCCTCTTCAAATATAACTTGTCTTTCTACCTTCTGAATCTCAGCCCACACTCACTTCACCTATCTCTTTCCTCCTTATCACTCAAATTCTTTCATGCAATTACCTGTATCAGTTGTCAAACAGCATCGCATTCGCATATTTAACTTGTTGCATGCATCTAAAAATAAGAATGCTAAAATAAGAACTTAAGTTGCCAACCAAGCAATTCTATTTTTAGGAAAATAATTCTGGCATAACCGATATCGGTCATATAGCTACCGACATCGGTTACATAACCGATATCGGTCATGTGTCCCCTTTTTGCTTAAACCTAAGCCGTTTCTTCGTTTTTACAAATATTTGTGGTGCCCGTCCCTTTTACCTGCATAACCAACACCATTATCTATAATTTTTCATTAAATCCATATCTCATCACAATTTCATCAACATCATCTATCCATATTACGAACACAAACAAGCCATCAACAAACGATATCAAAAACCATCAATCTATACACCATTTGGATCCAACTCAGCAGCTACATACGTTCAATTTCACAAACCAGCGACACAACACATACAACATTTCATAAACACAACATGTCAATTAAACTCATCATCTATATATACATACATTCCATTTCAAAAAGCCATCAACAAAAGACATCAACACCATAATATATAAACCATGTGGATCAAACTCATCATACATTCAATAAGACAAACCATCGACAAAACACATACACCATTTCATATACACCATGTGGGTCAAAATCATCATATATATATATATATATACACCAAAGGTTTCAAATATACAACTTGCCCTGCATAGGGGCCTCTGTGATCTCATGATAATACAAAGCCGGCACGCAGGCCGCAACAACTGTCAAAATATCGACTCGCTCACAGGCCGGTCTCTCATATCAAAAATATACTCGGCTCGCAGCCGGTATCAGATGCAATCCGTACGGCTCATGAGGCAGTATATACAATAAATGAATAAATAAATGAAAGAATCATATGTGGGCACGCAGGCCTCTCTATACATAACCGGTTCGCAGACCGGTGCCTCTATCTAATATCCAATATACACACAAAACCATCTAACTCTGACCCAGGGATGTCTCAACTCTCCCCACCGCCCTCAGCACCTCTCTCCCTGTGGGTCCTAGCCCCGGCCCCTGCCTCCTCCCTGTCACCGACCCACCGGCTGTAGCTGCACCACCCTGGGATCTCTGACTCCACGAGGTCTCCGCTCTATGCACCGCATACGGCTGATAGTCAGCCCCGGTACCATCAAGGATGTCCTGATAGTACCGGGCCTCCGCTCTCGCCTCCATATACCGGGCCCGTGCCACCAAAGCTGCTGGGGCTGGTCCCCCGACTCCTAATACCAATGGCCCCTGTCCTACCAGTACACACACCCGTGCTGTGCGTGCACTGCTTGGCTGTGCCGGTGGTGGTGCCTATACCTGTGCCTATGCTGGTGCCATTGGTGGTGCCTGTGGCGGTACCTGTACCTGTGGTGGTGCCTGTGGCTGGGCCTGTACCTGTGCCTGGGCTAACTGCCCCTGTAGGACACCTATCTGTGCCTGTGCAGCAGTAAGCTGCCCTGTAACAATGCACTGCCCCCGAGCTAGTCCCCCTCTACTCTAACAGCTGCTAAGTCTAGCTGTGTGGGCTGTGCTCTCCTCGCAGCTCTCTCCCCTGCCCACCATACCAAAAATGATCCTGTACACCCGACGTCATCCACTATATCGTCTGCCTGCCGCTCGGCTACCCAATCTGGGTCCATAGGCTGTGGTGCAGGTAGTGGAGCCTCTACATCATCCCTCCAGTACTGAGGGAAGGGAGGTGGCTCATCCTGTCATAGCCCCAATCGCCGCCGTACCCTCTCCAAGGGTATCCTCATACTCTCGCCCTGGCCCCGCCCCGCTATCCGTAATGTATCTGGATCCACCGCAACCGTGATCAGGCTCCTCCGTGGGGCTGATGACCTCTGTAAGGCCTCCATACAATATCCAGGGCAGTCACGCCCTCTAATACGTGTCGGTAATATGCTACATCCCGTCCGGCGAGAACTACCCGTGGCTGGCCCACGACCCCCAACCACCTCTGAAAGCCATATCTATAAATCACCTATGGCCCTGGCTACTGGGGCAGCCCTACTGGTCGAATGCATATGATATGCTCATATGCCCAACAGTGTAACAAAAACGTAGAGAAAATCCCGAATCACCTCATCCGGCGGTAGCCCCACAGCTCTCGGTATAACTGCACCAGGTATACTGGTGCCCAAGCATAACATGTATGCTCCTCAACCATCTCGTGTAATACCCCCATCAGCGCCCGTGGAAAGCGGCCTCCCTCTAAGTCTCGGGAGGGTGAAGCATGTAATGCCAATCATCATCAACATAGAAAGCCGTGTCTCATGTCGGTGGGCATGATACATATCCCCATAGGTGATGCTCGCGCTGTGATAAGTCAATAGCGTGGCTGCATCCCCAAATACCTATAAGATGTTGTCCATGGTTGTCTCTGCATCCACCTAGAAGACTGCCTCTCCATCGATCGGTAATCTAAGGATGCGATACACATCCTCCAAGGTAATGGTCATCTCTCTAGACGGGAGATGGAACACATTGGTTGCCGTATCCCATCTCTCAATGAGGGTGACCATAATACTGTGATCCCTCTCTATCACCCTATAACGCTAGACTCCGCCAAGTCCCACCTCGCGCATGGTGGCCCAATCTGCCACATGGACACGTGTGGCCGCATCTGTCTCAACAACGGAGGCATCCTATCCCACATAGTCAGCTGCTGACATGCCTACACAAATCACCCACTTCATTAGACCTACCCTTTCAAACAACTACGTTAACCTTCTATACCCCATTTTACCCACCCGACCACAACCCGACTCTATAACACACACCTACACCCACCTATTTTACCCTAAAAACTTTACGATATCCCCTTGCCTTATCTCGCACCCTACCAATCACTCAGCTCTACTCTCGCCATTTACCTATGCCCCTACCAATTTAACACCTCCCCATTCATGCCCAACACCTAATCTATCCGAACCGCACCAACCACACAGTCGCCCCATTTTTCCCCCACTCACCAATCAACCTTCCTATTAACCTCTACCCCTTCCCTCTTCACCCCCACAAACACAAAACCCAAACCACTAATAACCAAACACCCAAACAACAGCCCCAACAACCACTAAACACTTAAACCGGGGACCGGTACGGTCACCATGACCACCACCGGTCCACTCTCCACCGATGCTAGTCGACGACGACCGACGCCGATCACCGAAACCCACCGCCGCCGAAATTTCTTGACCGATGCCGGTCGCTTAGTGACCGCCATCAGTCACTGAAAAATCACGGACCGAACCCGACGCGGCCCCCCAAATCCTTTTTTTCCTATTTATCCCTATTTACCCACCCAAACACCCTAAAAATCTACCCACCCTGCCGCCTTGCCCTCTTTCACCCATCTATCCTCTTCATTTTTCAAATAACTTCAATTTATTCATTATTTTACCAAAACATGGATTCCTACCCAAACACCCAAAAATAGCTTAACAACATCAAATTCACACAATGAGAGGTTTCGAACCTACCGGTATGATGACACGTCATCGTGGTGGGATGGGTGGTGGTGGTCCAGCTGGTCCAGCACCTCCAGCTCCTCCTGGCTGTGCCATGGCTCTAACTCTCCTCTGCTGGGTCCTCCACCAATCAAATGCTGCCTCCTCCTCGCTAGGGCCTACCAATCACTCACTTCTCCACTCAAATAGCGCCACCTCAGCCGACAAACTCAACAATCTCACCACAAGACCTCAGACAACTAAAATTGGTTTTCAAATTGACAATATGACAATGACAGGCCGTATTTTTTCTTTTTATAGGTTTTCGACCTATAACCGATACCGGTTATATTGTGCCCTAAGGAACCAGTATCGGTCACCTAACCGATATCGGTCATAGAAAATCGATATCGGTTTTATCCCACCTCTTCCCCAATTTCTGACCTTATTTACTAATCACCCTTTCTCACAACATCGCCTATATCCACCTTGGCTGAACACCCTTTGTTAACTTCATTGGCCCGACCCAAGGCCGCAACCAACCATTTGGCCCGACCCAAGGCCGCAACCAACCATTTGGCCTGACCCAAGGCCACAACCAACCAATTTGGCCTGACCCAAGGCCGTAACCAACCAATTTGGCCTGACCCAAGGCCGTAACCAACCATCTGGCCCAACCCAAGGCCGCAACAAACCATCTGGCCTCGACCCAAGGCCACAACCAACCCATTTGGCCCGACCCAAGGCCGCACCCAACCATTTGGCCCGACCCAAGGCCGCACCCAACCATTTGGCCCAACCCAAGGCCGCACCAATTAAATACCTCACCCAACATCAACACAATACAATTTTATCCACCCATCATGTAGCTTGTTGTTCAATCGAGCTCACCTATTCATGTTTTAGCATGATTAGGGTCCTTGATTTGATCAGTCTACCAACTTTGCCTAGACCAAGACCGTGACGTTTATCTTAACCAAACCAACCATTTGGTACTGCTGAACATGCCTCAACGTTCCTGTACCTTACCCGTTATATCCCCTGGAGCTACTTCCTATGCCTTGGATACCAGGATTATATCACCCTTGTTTGGATAAACTATCGACCTTTGCCTATGAATTGCTTGTTTGCTCTTCAAATCATGTACCCTGGTCGCACTACTGCATGTCAACGTGTGTCTGCTTCCTTGGACCTACCCCACCATCTTACCATTATCTAAACACCATTTACCCTTTATCAACCCTATCCCTGATTTCACGCTACCTCAATCTGTGATAGATTTGAGGGGGATTACCTATACCCTTAACAGGGGTAACCACTTCTTATTATTGTCCGTACAGCTTTAACAAGACAAGCTACACGACAACAAGGGGCTAAATGTAGACACCAAATTTGTGTCTTACGACACCCTGTGCCCCGCATCTCATTTCGTAACCTAACCTCATCACCTAAACCTTACACAATTATTTATTAATTACCTTATAATTAATAAATCCACATCGCCATACCTACCACCTCATTTTGCCACCTCATCATGACCTAGTCTTAACCCTAAACTAACCTAATTAAGACCTATAACTTGGTCCAAATCCACACCCATGACTAATTACTCCTCACCCGCACCTAAAACCAACCTCATAATGACTTGACCAAGCCCACCACTAATCCCTCAGGAGAAAAGGAGGGAAAGCTGGCTATTTTACCAAAAATAGCCCGCTTTGACCTGACCGATACCAGTTCCTACTCGATCGCCGTCGGTTGCGTAACCGCCATCGGTTCCCTGTAAATGACCACTTCCAACCAAAAACAAAGGATCGGATTTTCATTTGATCGAGAAGAGGAGAAATCATTGGAAGGATCTGGATTTGCTTGGCCGAGCAGAGACAAGTGAAGAAACAAGAAGAGTTTGAGAGAAGGACATCAAGCCCAAGACTGCAACTGAATAACTAGAGCCCAGTGACACTCATCCAAGCATCAGAAGAGGAGATAGCTCATCTTGGATTGTCAGATCATCCTACTTGAGCCCTGTCTTCGTCATCACAGTCCTGGAACCTGCATCTTCATCAGGAACGAGTAAGTAGTGTCTTGTATGTTTTTAAGCACCATTTCTTGAGCCTGTGGATTGATAGTAATTATAAGCTCATTCCTAGATCTACCACCTACCAGCACCCTACACTTAACCTTCATCCATACATCCTTGTATTGCCCAGAAGACCATTTTATCACACTCTGAGTCTTCCCTGTCCTCTCATTATTCCCCTCAGCCATCCATCAGTCTTAATAACCCCACAATCACCCTGCAACCAACCTCTATCCAGAAGCACCTAGATTGCTGACCCTACCGGTGTCGTTTATCCCCTACCGGCAGTGGTTCTCTAACCACGGTCGGTTATCTAGTGATCGCATCGGTCACTGTGACTTATACCCCAAAACCTTCCTCTCACCTATTTGTCACCTAACAACCTCAGATCCAGTCTGGTTTATCCCTGTAACTCAACCTGAATGTATCAACGACCAGTAACCAAACAAACAACGTGACGTTTTATTATTGATAGCTTAGCCTCTATTGTTTTGTAACGAGGTACCTAAATCGTGATTTTGCAATAGCTTTCTTTGTTATCATTTGTGTTAATTCATATTAAAAGGGGAACTGACCACCTTCGAAAGGAAGTTTTATATTTCCTGGGCCTAAGGCAGCTCCCTCATTTATTGTCTAATTAAAATCTAGTGGTCTTGTATTCTTACTTGCAGGTAGTCCTTCCAAGACAAAAAGGAGTTCTTCGCAGTCAATCTGATCTTTCTCTATGGTACGTGCACACCATCTCAACATTCAACAGGTATTCCTCCTAGCCCTAACCCTTATCTGTTTCTCAAAGGAATGATAGGATAAAAGCAAGTCTATTCCAAAAGCTGAAACATTCCATGCGAAACACCAGAATATCACTCTGTCATTCCTTCCGAACATTCTCGGCATCAATCTAAATCTGAAACTTTGTTGAGTAGGTTCAGACCTACTCATCTGATAATTTTGAGCATTCACCAAGGGATTTACTCCTTTTTTTCTAGCACCTTCATTAACACTCCCTAACTTACTTTGAACTTAGGTTCATCCATGTGGGACTCGAATTCCCAAGATAGCATCTTCTGGTTCAGGATATGCACCTTCTTCATCAAATGAAGACATATCCAGGAGTTGATCCATTGGTACGGTGCTTTGGAAGCACGTGGGTAGCACCTTACTAGGATCATTAATGTATCAAATTCCTTTCCCTTATGATACAACTACACCCTTCCCACCTATTTGCGTAGCTTTTGGGAAGCTTACCACCAATTTGGGATTCCCACCCATGTTGCCATATTCTTTCCCAATGCTCTCTTCTTCTACTTCTTTCAAAATTTCATCTGTGCTCTACTTTAACTCCTAATCCACCAAATCCTTAATGATTCCTGCCACTTACCTCTCTACATATTTCTCCACTTGTTCCTTGGTAAGGCTTGGGGTTCTATAATTTTTGTTGCTTACCTCTTCACTCACCGCCTTTCCTTGATCCTTTACTTCCTCCTTGTCATTCTTCTCCTCTTCATCTTCCTTATCATAATTCTCTTAACCTTCCTCCTCCTCCAAGTCATGTATATCATATTGTTTCACACTGCAGAATGTTTCAGCTTTTGGAATAGAGTTACTTCTATCCTTTCATTCCTTTGAGAAACAGATAAGGGTTAGGGCTAGGAAAGATCAGATCGACTGTGAAGAACTCCTTTTGTCTTGGAAGGACTACCTGCAAGTAAGAATACAAGACCACCAGATTTTAATTAGACAATAAATGAGGAACCGCCTTGGACCCAAGAAATATAAAACATCCTTTCGAAGGTGGTTAGTTCCCTGCTAATATGAATTAACACAAATTATTGTAAAATCACAATTTAATTTCCTCGTTGAAACAAGTAGAGGAAAGGATGGTTTTTGGTTTTGAATCACGGTGACCGATGCGGTCAGCCATCATCACCGTGCATCAAGTTGATGATAACCGATATCGTGGGGGTAGTGTTTTAAGGGGTTTGGTGAAGGTTGGCTATAATATGGCTATATGATAGCTATGGTGTTTATAAGGCTGGTAAAATGACTGAGGATAGGTAATGAGGTGATGGAGAAGACTCAGAGAGTATGGGAGCTGTTCTTGGGGTAAATGTAGGGGTAGAGGAATGTAAGTTAGATGGAGAGTGTTACCGGGTAGTGGATCTCGGGAGTAGACTTGTAATTACTATGATTCAGAAATCCAATAAATATTATTAAAAGAACGTATAAGACTTACTTACTAGTTCCTGATAAAAAATGTAGGTTCAAGGACTGTGATGCCAAAGGCAGGGTTCAGGTAGGATGGTTTGACAATCCGAGATGAGCTATCTCCTCTCCTGATGCTTGGATGAGTGTCACTGGGCTCTGGTTATTCAATTATAGTCTTGGGCTTGATGTCCTTCTCTGCAAACTCCTCTCTTTCCTTCACTTGTCTCTATTCACCCAAGTAAAAATTCCGGATCCTTCCAATGACTTCTCCTTCTGATCAAATGAAAATCCCCCCTTTGTTTTTGGTTGGGGGAGGTCATTTACAGGGAACCGATGGTGGTTACATAACCGACGGCGGTCGAGTAGGAACCGGTATCGATCAGGTCAAAGTGGGCTATTTTTAGTAAAATAGCCAACTTTCTCTCCTTTTCTCCCGAGGGATTAGTTGCGGGCTTGGTCAAGTCATTACGAGGTTGGTTTTAGGTGCGGGTGAGGAGTCATTTAGTCATGGGTGTGGATGTAGACCAAGTTATAGGTCTTAATTAGGTTAGTTTAGGGTTAGGACTAGGTCATGATGAGGTGGTGAAATGAGGTGGCAGGTATGGCGATGTGGATTTATTAATTATAAGGTAATTAATAAATAATTGTGTAAGGTTTAGGTGATGAGGTTAGGTTGCGAAATGAGATGCGGGGCACAGGGGGTCGTAAGACACAAATTTGGTGTCTACATTAGCCCCTTATTGTCGTGTAGCTTGTCTTGTAAAGCTGCACGGACAATAATATGAAGTGGTTACCCCTGTTAAGGGTATAGGTAATCCCCCTCAAATCTATCACAGATTGAGGTAGCGTGAAATCAGGGATAGAGTTGATAAAGGGTAAATGGTGTTGAGATGATGGTGAGATGGTGGGGTAGGTCCAAAGAAGCAGACGCACGTTGAAATGCAGTAGTGCGACCAGGGTACATGATTTGAAGAGCAAACAAGCAATTCATAGGCAAAGGTCGATAGTTTATCCAAACAAGGGTGATATAATCCTAGTATCCAAGGCATAGGAAGTAGCTCCAGGGGATATAACGGGTAAGGTACAGGAATGTTTAGGCATGTTCAACAGTACCAAATGGTTGGTTTGGTTGAGATAAACATCACGGTCTAGGTCTAGGCAAAGTTGGTCGACTGATCAAGTCAAGTACCCTAATCATGCTAAAACATGAACAGGTGAGCTCGATTGAACAAAAAGCTACAGGATGGGTGGGTAAAATTGTAATTTGTTGGTTTTGGGCGAGGTATTTGAGTGGTGCGGCCTTGGGTCGGGCCTGATTTGTTGGTGGCGGCCTTGGGTCGGGCCAAATGATTGGTTGCGGCCTTGGGTCGGGCCAAATGGTTGGTTGCGGCCTTGGGTCGGGCCAAATGGTTGGTTGCGGCCTTGGGTCGGCCGAATGATTGGTTGCGGCCTTGGGTCGGGCCAAATGATTGGTTGTGGCCTTGGGTCGGGCAAATGATTGGTTGCGGCCTTGGTTGTGGCCTTGGGTCGGGCCAATGAAGTGAACAAAGTATTTAGTTGAGAAAGGAGGGTATAGGTGATGTGGTGAGAAAGGAGAGATAGTGAATAAGATTATGGTGGGGAAAAGGTGGTATTAAACGATATGAGAGGTCATAATCTCTATGGCTGCGATTACTATGGAGAGAGATCGTGCTAGGGTTTAGTTCATCAGCTCAAACACGGGTGAATGAGACCACGGGATTGTTAGCGGTTGCGAGTCACGAGTGAGAGACTAGAGGTGAGATCAAAACCTCCAAATGAGAGGCGTATTCATATGTTACAGGAATTGTCGAGATCGGTGGGAGGAACCAATAGCAGGTGGCACCTTTGAGGATGGAAAGGCCAAGTGAGGGGCGCTAACGATCACGATCACCACCGGATTCGGGGAGGAGGTGCAAGAGGTCTAAGTGAATTTTATAGAGGTATAAGAATAAATAAGGATGCCGACTGCGCATCGATGATAGAGAAGATGTATTTGTTGAACATCTAAATAAAATTGAATATGTATGTTAATTTGAGTTATAATAATAAGAAGGATCGCGTTGTGAATGTTTGTTTTTTTTTTTTTTTTTTTTTAAATGATAAAGATGAATGTTGGCGAAAAGAAATACACTAAAATATGTATATTTACAACACATGATAGGTTATGGTAGGGGATGGTCGAGCTAACCTTGGGAGACACCATGTCTCTAATAAGTGCGCCTACATAGTTGTTTGCACAAAGCAAGGAGGGGCCTCAGACCGATGTAGTTCTCCCTTAGGACCAGGGAGAGGTGAATTCAGGCAATTTAGGTATGGTTAGGAAATTTGTTGGTTGGTAAAAATATTGATATTGGTAGGGTAATGTTGTTGGTGTTGGTAAGGAATTGGTGATGTTGGTATAGGTATAGGTGAAGCGAAAGTTAGCCTACCCAAGTGGTAGGGAACCGTATCCTGATTAAGGTCAACACATAATCCTAGAGTCGAGCAAAAGAGGCAAAAGTGTCCCGTAGTTGAGAAGAGCCAAACAAACCACATAATAACGTAGAATGAAGTTGAACCCTAGGTACCTTGCATAGACGAGAAGTCGATAGGTGAAAAGAGTGGTATAATCACAATATATCGGGTATACATCACGTCCCTTGAGGTTCGTTGTTTAAACAAATGGTGAGGTGAGGTGGATCGCGTAGCTGAGGCGCAGAGAACTTGTTATAAAGTGAGTATCCTGACGAAAGAGAACCAAACCTAAATAGACAAGTCCATGACTCAAAAGTGCTTTTGAATGTGGCTTTTATTTTGCTGAATATAGACTGATCGATGCGGGAAGTCTAAAAGGGATATGTATTTTGTTACTCTTGAGGTCTTCACGAAGCTGATCAATGCGAGAAGCTTCTGATAAAGGCTGACTGTGTATAGCTGTCCTTCAAGGGAGCAGTCTATTTATAGTAGCAGATGCGGCGTTTGTGTATAGTTGTCCTTCGGGGGAGCAGTCTATATATAATAGCAGCAATAGTTTGGCATATAGCTGTCCTTCGAGGGAGCAGTCTATGTATAAGTTCGAGGTCTAGATGTCCGTTGGGCATAAAGCATCTAGTTTTGTAGGAAGTTTGACTCAAGAAAATCCCATAAGTGTTTAGTTAAGAATGTGTCATTGTGATACTTTGAAGTCATGGACTAGTCTAAAAAGGGGAAGGCATCTTTAAGGGGAGGTGATAATCAAACCATGTGAGCTTGATTTGATTTTGAGATGTAGGAAACAAAGTGTATGCGATGGTAAATGAGCTCAAGGGAAGAGGAAGGTAGATAAGAAGTGATATAACACTAAATTCAATAGTAGAATGGTCGAAGATGCAAGGCATTAAGGGGCTCAGGCTCAGGTTTACCATTAAGCGAAGCTAAACGATAAGTGCCTGATCCATAAGTGTGAGTGATAATGTAAGGCCCAATCCAATTGGGAGCAAATTTGCCACATTTTCTCTTTTCTAGTTTGGTTACATGTTGATTCTCTTTGAGGACAAGATCACCAACCTTAAAGGTACGCTCATGAAGTCACTTATCATAAGCACGCTTGATGCGTTTTTGATAGATTTGAAGGTGGTCAAGAGCCATAAGATGACGCTCGTCAAGAAGCTCTAATTGGGCTAACCGCTCCTGGCGGAAATCATCGTTGGTGAGAATGTCCTGAAGAGATATTCTGAGGGAGGGTATTTGTATTTCGAGAGGCAAGACAGCCTCGGTACCATATACCAAAGAAAATGGTGTGGCATTAGTGGAGGTACGAATGCTAGTACGATAAGCCCAAAGGGCAAAGGGGATGTGATCATGCCAATTTCTTCCAGAATCATTAACAACTTTCATGAGAATTTTGGTCAGGGTTTTGTTAGAAGATTCGGCTTGGCCATTTGCTTGTGGATAGTACGGTGACGAGAAGCTAAGTTTGATACTGAAGTTGTTACAAAGGTCTTGTAACAACTTATTTTTGAAAGATTTACCATTATCTGTTATCAGGCGATGAGGAACACCAAAATGACAGATAATGTGATGGTTAACGAATTCTACGATTTTTTCTTTTTTGGTTGAAATGAGTGGAATGGCCTCCACCCATTTTGTGTAATATTCGGTTGCTGTGATTATCCATCGGTGACGTTGCGAAGAGGGTGGGTGAATCTCACCAATAAGGTCTAAACCCCATTGTGAGAAAGGCCAAAGATCTCGTGCGACCTGTAGCGGATGGCTAGGAGTATGTTGAAGGTTGGCATGTTGTTGACACATAACACAACGCTTAACATATTCATAGCAGTCGTTATTAAGAGTAGGCCAATAATAGCCTAGGTGAAGGATTCGTTTGGCCATGGCAAGGCCACTAAAATGTCCACCACAAATACCGTCGTGGACTTGTTGGATGGTATAGGTGACCTCCGCGCCGGTTAGACATCGAAGGAGGATGCCATCAAAGCCACGTTTATAAAGGAGTCCCCCCATGACGACATAACGAGAAACATTTTTAAGAAAAGCACGTTTTTCGGTACTCGTTAAGTCAAGTGGGAGAACAGAGGTTGTGAGGTAGTCGTGAAATTGGTGATACCAGGTATCCTGCGAATTAGCAGACACATTATTTATCATACAAACAACCGGGCTGAGTAAGATGGAGCAAAGAGTTGTTGGACCAAGACGAATATGTCAGAGTCAGTTGGTGAGGTAGGAATTTGAGAGGCTAAGCAAGCCATAGTATCCACAAATTTGTTAGTGGAGCGGGGAATGGTTTGGATAGAATAACGAGTAAATAAGGTCAGAAGTGAATCCACGTAATGTTTGTACTTTTGAAGTTCCTCATTTTTACATTGGTAGATGCCCATAACTTGGTTGACTACCAATTGAGAGTCACCGAAAATGTTGATAGATTTGACACCTAAGTGTAACGCAACCTGGAGACCCAAAACAAGGGCCTCGTATTCCAGCTGTATTATTAGTGCAGGGGAAATCGAGCTAGAATGAAAGAGGCATAGGCTCAACGTCAAGAGGAATGAGAACAATGCCGGCTCCTCCGCCACGCTGGCATTTGGATCCATCGAAGAAGAGGGTCATTGGATAGGGCTCCTCCCTGAGTGAAAGAGTGGCGATGAGTTCGTTGGGGAAATTAAAATTGGTAAATTGCTCCCCAGGTAAAGGGGCTTCCGCGAGTTGGTCAACAATGGTTTGTCCTTTGATTGACTTCTGGTGTATAAATTCAAGGTCGAGGTCAGCAAGGAGCATAAGCCATCGGGCGATGCATTGGTTTAGATGAGGCTTGGCATACATATAATGGATGGGGTCCGTGTTGGTGATGACGAAAGTTTTGTGATTCAGGAGGTAGTGTCGGAGTTTGGTGGCCACGAATGATAGGGCTAGGCACAACTTTTCTACATGTGTATACCTAGTCTCATAATCCACCAGAGTACGACTTATATAATAAATGGCTTGTTCTCGATATTCGGAGTCACGATGTGCGAGCATGGCCCCCCTATAAGCGTGGTCGGTGGCGAAAGGTAAAGGTAGAAAGGGCGATCGTCCTGAGGTGGGATAAGCATGGGTGGCTGCAAGAGATAGGCTTTAAGAGCCTCAAAGGCTTGGTGGCACTCTTCGCTCCATTGAAAGGCAATGTCCTTTTTAAGGAGGTGATGGAAAGGTTGACATCGATCCGAGAGTTGGGAGATGAAACACCGGATAGATTGGAGTTTACCTTGTAAACTACGTAATTGTTTGAGGTTAGTAGGTGGGGGCATTTCTAGGATAGCTTTGACTTTAGATGGATCGACCTCAATGCCACGCAAAGAGACGATAAAACCAAGAAGTTTTCCGAAAGGACACCAAAGACACATTTCTTTGGTTGAAGATGGACAGAATATTGTAACAGGTGATCGAAAATAATGGTTAAAACATCGAGATGTTCACTGCGATGTTTAGATTTGCCAAGAAGATCATCGACGTAATCCTCAAGGATAGTGTGCATAATGTCATGAAAAATGTAAGTCATAGCCCGCTGATAGGTCGCACCAGCATTCTTAAGGCCAAACGGCATGACACGATAACAGAAGGTTCCCCAAGGAGTTATGAAGGTAGTTTTATGTTGATCGGCGGGGCTACCAAAATTTGGTTGTATCCCGAAAAGCCATCCATGAGAGAAAGCATCTCATGACCGGCAGTGAGATCAACAAGTTGATCAATACTTGGTAGGGGGAAGTCATCCTTGGGGCAAGTGAGGTTAAGGTCTCGGAAATCCGTGCATATCCGAAGTCCCCCCGTCGCTTTAGTGACAGGTACGATGTTAGAAATCCATTGAGGATAGTCAATAGGTAGAATGAAGGAAACAGAAAGGAGTCGTTGAAGTTCTTCTTTGACCAAGAGGGCAATGCGTGGATGCATTTTTCTCAGTTTTTGTTTAACTGGCTTGGAATCGGGTTTCAGGGTAATGTTATGGACAACAATGTCAGGATCAATTCCTGGCATGTCAGCGTAGGACCAAGCGAAAGCTTGGTTATGGGTACGGAGAAAGGTAGTAAAGGTGGCTTGTTCTGATGTGTTAAGGGATTGTCCGATCTTCACAATGTGAGGATCCTCCTCTGTGTGGATGTTGATTTCTATAGTCGACTCATTCAACATGGTTTGAGTTTCAGACGGTAAGGCGCGTTGAATATAGGAGTCATCCGCACCAAGGTAAGTGAGGATAGAGTCGTCATCCTGGCACTCAACAACATTAATTGAAGGTGAATCCTCTTCGATCATGTCTGGATATAGAAAGGGAAGAGAAGATGGGTCCTCATTATCGCGTTGATAAGTGAGAGGACCTAGGAAGATAGCATTTATGAAAAAAAAAAGTTAGGAGGGATAGATTTAGGATCTATCGACTCTGTGGGTGACGATGGAAAAATGGGTGATGATGGTTCGGTAGGGGTGACGTCATCATCTTCCAGGAGACAACTGACACGAGGTTCCTTCGGTGTAAGTGTTTCAGGAAATCCGAGACCACTACGATCATTGTGCTTGCGTGTAGTTACGGGAATGATTGTATGTCGGCCTTGTTCATAAAGACCAAAACCAAAGCCTTTCCAAGCACAGCGAGTCAAGAAGGTGAGGGCGAAATGACGATTTGTCAGGTATTGAAAATCAGATTGGAAAGGAACCACACCAAGAGGAGGTTCAGGGGTAACGGAGGATGCGTCGACACCCCCATACGTTAGGTTGGTGCGACAATTAGGTGGTCCGTAAGAGATTACCTCCCCCACGCGACGGTCGTAGGTAGGATGCGCATGTAACTGTCCGTACTCCTGTGGGGTATGGAAAGAACTAACGTTATATAGGCGATACTCCCCCAGTGTAAGGCGTTGAAAAACATCTACTAAGGGGTCGGAGGTTGGGATGTTAGCTACGGGAAAGGAAGTGGTATTTGCGACGGTGGTTTCATTGGTTGAAGGTGTAGGTGCTGTTGAAGTGGATGGTAGAGGTGTGGTTGAAGTGGATGGTAGAGGTGTGGTTGAAGTGGATGGTTGGGTTGGACGAATGGGTGTCTTGACCGGTACAAGCACATCGTTAGGGTGATATAACATATTGCAGGTTTTGAAGGGGGGAGGATCAGCTTTTACGGTGTAGGACTTCCCCTCGTACTCAAATTTTATGCATCTATGTAAGGTGGAGGGAACACATCCCATAGCCCGGATCCAAGGGCGGCCTAACAACATATTGTATTAGAACTCTCCCTCAAGGACATAGAAGAGTTCGGGTAAAGTACGTGGTCCTACATGAATGTTAAGGATCATGGTGCCTAAGGTAGAAGTAATAGCATCATTGAATGACCGCAACATGATGGGGTTGGCACACATGCAGCTAGAAGGGATATTCATTTGTTGGAAGGATTTTGAAGAGATGATGTTTAGACTAGCGCCCCCATCAATCATAACACGACGCACCCGAATGTCCCGGACATAAGCTGAGATGAAAAGAGCAGGGTCAGGATCTTCTGCACCAAAGTCAACAATTTCATCTTCGGAGAAACTGACAGCAGCGGCTTGCTGTACAGAGACAGAAGTGGTTGGGGAGATAGGTTGTTTGGTGAGTGAAGCAACGTGATTGGGTGTTAGAATGGAGGTAACAGGCAAGGTTTCATTAGGTAAGACCTCTATCCCTTGGAGGATGTCAACGAGAGCTTGTCGATGAGATTCAGAAGTCTGAATGAGATCATACAGTGTCATTTTTACAGGTGATTGGTGAAGCTGTTTGATCATGGTTCGGTGGGCAACTCCATTAGAGATGGGGTAGGCGGGTCCATGAATAACCACTTTAGGTGGTGGTGCGATCGGGATGGTGGATGGAGAAAGAGAGGCCGCAGGTGTGCTTTCTTTCACCTTCCCATTGTTTTTCTGCCCTCGAGTGGCAACACTAATCATGTTGATCTCGTGAACACGAGAGGAGGAGGATGGTAGGGATAAGTCATGGTCTTCGAGAGGTGGGGTTGTAATAATGATAGATTTTGATGAAGTGAGGACAGGTGGTATAGGAGAGGAGATTGAAGCTAAAGGTTTCTCCCTTCGTAAGTTGTCTTGTTTAACCTTTCTGTCTGAGAGAGGTGACTGATGAAGTATGGCTTTCAACGCTTTGCATCCTTCTACATCATGTCCTGGTGTGCGGTGGTAAGCGCAGATTTTAGACTCATCATAACCTATAGGTCGAGGTTTAGATGGATCATAAGGTCTAAGTGGGGGTAGGGAAATGGTCGCATTCTCCACCAATATAGCAAGGATTTTGGCGTAAGACCCTTTGAGTGGGTCAAAGTCAGAGGAAGATGAAGCTATTGACTGGGTAGTTTTTGGTAATGATGGGGTATGGTTGATTTGTATGGGTGGCGGTTTAGCCAAGGGATTTTGATAATGGGATTTAACTAAACGTGGCTTCTTTGGTGCAGAAGCTATGTTTAGCTGGTTAGATGATGAGGCCACCGATGATGTGGTATCAGAAAACAACCACGGAGCAATAGGAGTGACAACAAACAAATCTTTTGATGATGGAATTTGTTTAGGGTTGATAGGCGGACAGGATACGTGGGATGATGGTGTTGATATACCCTTGGATCTCTGTATGGGTGCAGAAGGCGTAGGTCGTTTTAAAGAAAATGCGTAGGAGGTATGATATATTGATGCAAGGTGGAGGGATGAGGTCCCAATATGGAAGGTAGGTGTGACGACGATGGTTTTAGTTGTGATAGAGGCATAGGTTGAGGAGATTGAGTCTGTCTCCTAAGTGGATGGACGGCTTTATTTTTAGATAAATCTAGTCATTTGGGTGGGTGTGTTAAACTGGGTATTGGTGAGGTCCCAAGCGTAGGGGAAGATTTGGTTAGGCTAATAGAGGTGGATGAGGTACTTGGTAGAGATGAGGGGGGTGAAGATGAGGACATAGGCATTTTAAGCTTCTGTAAACACTTCGGGTATATAGTAGAGGCGTCTGGGTCGGTCATCTGCATTTGAGTAGAATAGGGGGTACTCAAACGTTCCCATAGGACTCATCTATCTTCTGAGGGATGACAATCCTCACGTGTGAATAGGAACTTTTGTATGGAAGAAAGGTGGGTTGTGATTCCGGTCCACTGTGGGTGTGATACAGGGGGTAGATGAGGCACTGTATCAATGGGCGTTAAGAGGTCAACCGGTCGCTGAAAAGATTTAGGTGATGAAGAACTGATAGGTAGGAGGGCATGTTTGAGAGGATCCATCATGATTAAAGAATTTGGTGATGTTGGTGCAAGAGGTTTCTCATCTAAGGATGACAAAAGAAGTGGTGAGCCTTCCTCTTGTACAAGCAAGAATTGTAGAAGGAGATGTTTGGGAAATAGATAAGTTAGATAACATCCACTCACAGTCTTGCAAGGATGTGGTGTAAGAAGGCTCATCTGTGAGAAGAGACCTCTGGGCGGTTAATTCCTCGATGGGTAAAGGAACGGTAAGAATTTTGTCTTGTCTTGATGGTGATGAAGGGGGTTCGGGTTCCTGCGTTAGTGAAGAGGCTTGATTCAGAATTTTTTCGATAGAGGCTTTTGGCTGGGAGTCGAAAACTGCATGGATTTCATGAACACTCTCCTCGGCTAAGATATCTTGGTTTACATTACTGCTAGATGAGTGGTTCGGGAATGGTTTGTTGAAGATTTTCAAATTTCGGTTAGCGGGGGCATTAGGATTATCGAGGGTTATATCCCCTGCATCAACCATTTCCTGCACTATGTTTTTCAACATCTTGCAGTTTTCGTGACTGTGTCCCTTTACGCGGTGAAAGTTACAGAAGTCATTTTCTTTGTACCAAGAAGGTATGGCGTGGGTGGAATCAAACCCGGAGTGAGGTTTAACAGGAGGTAAGGTAATGGCTCCTGCTTTAAGCAATTTTTCCAAGATGACACCATAAGTTTCTCCCAAGGGAGTGTAGTTGATGGGCTCCGCTTTATACTTATAGGTGGTTTTTGGCGGGGTATTAGACGGTGGTTGGGATTTGACCATCACCACGTGCACAGCTCCTTTTGATTTCGAAGCAGTCGATGTGTGAGGATTGGTGGTGTTAGGTTTGTTGGTGGAATCTTGGGTTCAGAAATTGGGGTTTTTGTTGCGCAACCGCAATTTCTCTTCCTCTAAGGCTCGAATCTCTAGTTTTCGAGCCATAGTAAAGGCCTCATCAAATGTGTGGAAAGTTTGAATTTGGAGGGTAGGAGAGATGTGCTTAGCGCAGCCCGTAAAAAGTTTGATAAGTTCGGCCTGAGGCAAGGCATATGTAAGTTGGTTGATAAGGCCCCACCATCGTCCAACGAAATCTGCGATAGATTCATCTTCAAATTGTCGGATGGCATAGAGGTCGGTGATAGATACTTTCTTGGCAATGTTAATGGAGAAATGATCCAAGAAAGATTGGGCTAGTTGGTTAAAAGAGAAGATTGAGTGCTGGTTTAAAGCACTATACCACTCCAAGGTGGGTCCTGATAAGGACATGGGAAAGGTGCGGAGTAGTAAGGCATCGTCATGAGCAATTAGATAATAGGCATGTCTAAATGATCGCAAGTGTTGTTGAGGATCCTCCTTACTATTAAAACGAGTAAATTTTGGTAATTCCCATTGAGGAGGATATGAATGAAGGGGGACAGAAGGGTGGATAGGCTCCCGACAAACTTGCTCATATGTCAAGGTGCTACGACTTCCTGAAACAGAAGCCTCAAGATTTTGCATTTTGTCCATCATTTGTTTGATGAAATCCGTGGTTGGATGAGATGATGGTGCGGTTGCGGTAAACGGAGGTAGATTGGGCCAAGGGCCTCCACTAGACAATGGTGGCATTAAATGTTGATAAGGTATGGAGGACGAATGTGTTGAGGTGACCGAATAGGGATGTCCTATATAAGACGTTGAGGTCACCGGATACGTGTGTGGAAATGAAAAGGTGGGCGGAGCTTGAGAAGGAAAGCTCATGTGGATAGGTGGCAGAGAGCAAGTCATGAAAGGAGCAGTCTGCAAGAGAGACGAGGTAGGAGCAGTCGGCGGTAATGATATGTGGGGCCCAAGATTAACCAAAGGAAAGCCAATCTGTGCCGTATGAACCCCTGAAGCCGTTGGATTGGGAGACGGGGCTAAGGATGCAGAAGGCAAAGTGGAGTTATCAGGCGGAGAAGGAGCTAAATGAGCAGCTATACTAATAGGCATGCCAACAAGGAGTTGACCATCGGGCGTATGGTCAGGGGCATGAGACAAATAATATTGTACAGTGCTAGGATTAGCGTCCAAAAATTTTGCAAATTCCTTATCTCCTACAGGGATTTTAGGAACCTCACTGGTGTCCGTAGGGTTCCCCATAGAATGTGAAGGGGGTGATTCAGGAAAAGGCACAGAGTAGGCATGTGAAACCATGGCGGCGGCTTGCTTCGAGTGATAACAACCATGGACAAGAGTACATAGGGTTTCAATCTATCAGGAACAGAAACAACCTCGAGTAATGGTGAAATTGGTAGGTTGTTGGTTTATCGGGATGTAAAAGATCAGAATCGATATCGGTCTGCTAACCGATGTCGGTTATACTGTAGCCAGCGTCGGTCACTTAACCGATGTCGGTATAATAGGACTGGTATAAGAAACTGTAAGAAGCTGCTGATTTGGGGTTAACAGTGCTTAGTATGCCTACCAAACTGTTCTGAAGTGATCACAGAAAACAGTGTATGACAGAGAAACAGAACTGAAAACAAGCAAGATACACAAGCAAATTAACAGACTAACCCTAGGATTAGTTTTTATCAATTTGAGCTTATGCCCTTAGATGCAGAATGATGTCAGAATCCTAAACAAAAGACTTAGGGGAAATGTCAAGTTTGTTTTGGCTTATAAGGTTACCTCAATCGGGCGGAGGAATACCGTGGAAAAAGGGGGGATGTTTTGAGCTGTTGTGTTAATTGTGAAGTGATTCGGTATGTGTTGTGCAGTGAAAGTAAGATTAATTTCTTGTCAATACCATGGAAATCACCCCCACGTGTACGACCTGTTACTTAATCTACGTTCACTAGAATTGAAAACAACACGCAAAAATGGGATGCACGTGTTTTAAACCCAAATTGAAAATGTTATTCGATGAAGCAAAGAAGATGACTTTCACTAATGCAAAAGCTGGGAAAGCAAGACAAATTCTTTTACCAAATATAACAAAATATCGTGTGAAATTTTTAGAAGAAGAAAACAGCATGTATGCTCCCTATATGAAAGCAAGCAAGAAAGAAAGAAACCCGAAATGGGTCCCACCGGGCGTGCCAAAATGTTTCACACAAAATGTTTCAGCTTTTGGAATAGAGTTACTTCTATCCTTTCATTCCTTTGAGAAACAGATAAGGGTTAGGGCTAGGAGGAATACCTGTTGAATGTCGAGAGGGTGTGCGCATACCGTAGAGAAAGATCAGATCGACTGCGAAGAACTCCTTTTTGTCTTGGAAGGACTACCTGCAAGTAAGAATACAAGACCACCAGATTTTAATTAGACAATAAATGAGGGAACTGCCTTGGGCCCAGGAAATATAAAACTTCCTTTCGAAGGTGGTCAGTTCCCCTGCTAATATGAATTAACACAAATTATTGTAAAATCACAATTTAATTGCCTCGTTGAAACAAGTAGAGGAAAGGCTGGTTTTTGGTTTTGAATCACAGTGACCGATGCCGGTCACTGTCACCGGTACCGGTTGATGATAACCGATACCGGTGGGGGTAGTGTTTTAAGGGGTTTGGTGAAGGTTGGCTATAATATGGCTATATGATAGCTATGGTGTTTATAAGGCTGGTAAAATGACTGAGGATAGGTAATGAGGTGATGGAGAAGACTCAGAGAGTATGGGAGCTGTTCTTGGGGCAATGTAGGGGTAGAGGAATGTAAGTTAGATGGAGAGTGTTACCGGGTAGTGGATCTGGGAGTAGACTTGTAATTACTGTGATTCAGAAATCCAATAAATATTATTAAAAGAACGTATAAGACTTACTTACTAGTTCCTGATGAAAAATGCAGGTTCAAGGACTGTGATGCCGAAGGTAGGGTTCAGGTAGGATGGTCTGACAATCCAAGATGAGCTATCTCCTCTCCTGATGCTTGGATGAGTGTCACTGGGCTCTGGTTATTTAGTTGCAGTCTTGGGCTTGATGTCCTTCTCTGCAAACTCCTCTCTTTCCTTCACTTGTCTCTGTTTAGCCAAGTAAAAATTTTGGATCCTTCCAATGACTTCTCGCTTTTTGATCAAATGAAAATCCCCCTTTGTTTTTGGTTGGGGGAGGTCATTTACAGGGAACCGATGGCGGTTACATAACCGATGGCGGTCGAGTAGGAACCGGTATCGGTCAGGTCAAAGTGGGCTATTTTTAGTAAAATAGCCAACTTTCCCTCCTTTTCTCCCGAGGGATTAGTTATGGGCTTGGTCAAGTCATTACGAGGTTGGTTTTAGGTGTGGGTGAGGAGTCATTTAGTCATGGGTGTGGATGTAGACCAAGTTATAGGTCTTAATTAGGTTAGTTTAGGGTTAGGACTAGGTCATGATGAGGTGGCGAAATGAGGTGGCAGGTATGGTGATGTGGATTTATTAATTATAAGGTAATTAATAAATAATTGTGTAAGGTTTAGGTGATGAGGTTAGGTTGCGAAATGAGATGCGGGGCACAGGGGGTCGTAAGACACAAATTTGGTGTCTACACATATACCTAGTGGTCTTCACCTCCTTCATACTCTTCGTCATCCTTGTCACCAATGTAGGCCTCTAAGATTTTTGTCTCCTCTATGTCTACTTCTTCTTCCACCTTTTTCTTCTTCTCGAATCTGGTGATTCTAGTATAGGAGATTCTTCTTTCTCCTTCTCCTTAACAGGAGACATCTTCTTTGGTGATTATTCATGTGTGAGGGGATCTTCATGATCCAACACCTCTTCTTTCGGGGTATTTTCCTTGACTAGGGACTTTTTTATGCATGTAATTACTAGGTTTCGCAATCGCTTCCAGTGTACCCACCAATTGTGTGGTTTGAACACTTGGTGCCATCTTCTCCTACACATATTCTCTTTCCCTCTTCTTTAGAAAAGCCTTTTTCCGAATTGTGGGGTCTTTTAGAATGGAGACATCACTCTCCAGATAGGTTTCATTCTCAAACTTAGACCTTATGCACAGATATAGCATGGTTGTATCCCTTCCAGTGATTGGTAGCGTTATCAACTTCATCATTTATACTTCATGGGAGACATACTTCTCCACGTACACATACTTCTTCAAGTATACAAGATTTTTGCACAGCTCGCGGTGGTCTTGGTCTACCTCACTAAGGATGAACATTATCCTTTTAACCTCCTTGAACCAGTTGACCCCTGCTTGGAAGTATTACATGGTGAAGGAGAAGGGTAGCTTGCACCATGGGCTCTTAGTCCCATTTTTCAAAGTAAACCTATCGATGTAGAAATTTTGATAAACTGCAAACTCTGCCTTTCCATCCATGAGTGTAGGAAACTTCTCTGGGATCCTCCACTTAACCTCGAATTCATCGCACATTCATTTTTACCACTTCTCTAGGCACTCCTTGTGAGTGACCATCATGGTTTTTATTTTATACTTTTCAAACCTTTTGTGTGAGAGAGGGTTCTCTTCTAGATACTCCTAAGAAAAATTCTCTAGCCCATCTAGTACTCCAATCTCTGAGAAGATGATGGTGAGGAGGATGTTACCGAATAATATTTTCTCTCCTTCCTACATGTTACTTATGATTTCATCCACAATAAAGGTGGATAAGTTATAGATGGTCCCTTCTGATATTTTCTGGCATACATTCAACCATGCCTTGTTCACTTGCATCCATCTTTCTTGATCATTAAGCTTGGTGACCAAGCGTGTAGCCATCCTCATGACAGGGTCTAGAATTTCTGTAATGTCAAAGTACCACGAACCCTTTTGTAGTCATAAGCTACTATTGTTTCCTTGATGGCCTCCTTATCACTCAAATCGTCATCTATGGATTCTCCTTCACAATTCAGGCCAGTGAATTTGGATATCAACTATGGTGTTATGTGCATCTTGCGGCTTGCAAAGTAGAAATGGTCTTCATGCATGTGTGACATCAACCACTGATATAGTCACTCGAGCTTTCCAAAATAAGGCAACTCATATAGTTGCAATAGCCCTACCTTCTCCAACTTTACTTTCACCTCGTTGTTGTATATTGGCATTCCATCTAGTGTTCTCTTGTTAGTTAGATGAACCAGATCTAGCACCATTTCTTTCTATGTAGTTACTAATGTGATGGTTGTAAAATCACTTATGGCCATTTGTCTCAAATGTGACACCCACTCGTTTCCCAACAACACTCCATCTAGGTACTGCATTTCTACATACCATTCCTCATTATAGCTTACAAAGGTAGCAGTTTGTTTTCCCTTTCCCTTATCCTTTTTTTTCTTTGGTGAAATGGTCACCTTCTTTGGTGTCATTATTTCTATTAGTTTGAAATTTAAAACTCCTTTCTCTACTCTACTACACTGCTCAATCTCAAAACTCAACTCCTGGAAGAATTCCTTCTATCTCCATGCCCTAGTTGCCAAACCCTAACTAGGAAAATCCTTCCACAGGATGGTGCACTTCAAACAAACTTTTTTTACACCTTTGTACTTATTCCTCCTAGTTTGTAGATATACTTTGGTCACATACTTAGATTTCTAGGATTCTTCTTCCTTCGCATAAA
Organism: Taxus wallichiana var. yunnanensis; assembly: GCA_018340775.1. Classification (NCBI taxonomy): domain Eukaryota; kingdom Viridiplantae; phylum Streptophyta; class Pinopsida; order Cupressales; family Taxaceae; genus Taxus; species Taxus wallichiana. The sequence continues at coordinate 735,507,459 of CM031239.1, forward strand.
TCTCTCTGGATGCCTTAGTTTGAAAGAGCATTTCAACTTCGTAATAGTAAGGTAAAATAATGACTTGCCTGAACTCATATTTATAGTTTTTGCTCCCCTCCATAAATAAATTCTATACCACCTAAAGCAACATACTTAACATTAAATGCATCTTTTCCATTAGGCCAACTTTAAGAGCCCTTACCCACGCACCCAATCCTACGTAGAAAATTTCTACAACCTTCTGGCATGCAAAAATCTAATCTGACCGAAGACTCTTACATGTGCATCTATAAAGGTCGAAGGCACTTCTTCTATCTTTTACCTAATTTTTTCCCTGCTTACCTCATTTTGTTCTGCACTCTTCATTTTTCATACATGGTCTTTTTATACCTTCTTGAGACCACAATTCATTATCCACTATTTCCCACATGCTTCCTCAATCTTACATGCTTTCTTCTCGCGCCACTCAAATTTTATTACTAGCTTATAATTTTCTTTACATTACTCCACCCAACACTAAAATAGATGCGCGGTCCTCTACGCATACACAACCTTGGAAAATAATGTGGTTACTGGTGCACAAGGTGCAAAACGGAACAAAAATAAAGGAACAAGCAACAAGAAATGGAAACAAAATAAAAGACAAAGAAATAAGGGGAAAATCTAAGCTAATTTGCAATACTTACTTATTTACAAACACCGAGAAGACTTATTTATAGTAGGGCTTCATCCTACTCCCATTGAAATGACTTGGTAATCTCGTCCCATCTAGCGCTTGTAACTGGCAAGCACTTGAATCAAGGATGTATGAGATGATGTAGGGTCCCAACCAATGGACTTTCAACTTCACAAGATGGCATAGATACTTGGAATCATACAACAAAACCATCTTCCCAACCTCAAATTACTTTTTCTTGATGTGACGATCATGTCATGCCTTTTGTCTTGTTTTTTCTATCTTCTGACTCCATCTAGCAAGTGATCTCCTTTCATCTAACTACATCAACTTATCAATCCTATCTTCCAACATTTGTTAGTCATCCAACCCTCCTACACATGGTATATGCAAAGATGATAACATGAATTCCACTGGTAAAACACCCTCCATACCAAAAAATAATTGAAATGGTGTGGTCTTGTTCAACCTCTTGTAGTTTATCTTATATGCCTATAGAATAGATGATACCTTGTCATCCCAATCTTATCGTCCAACATCATAGATCTTTATCAACATGTGACTTAGTATTTTGTTAAATTCCTTAATAGTTCTATTTTTTAGGGTGATAAGGTGTAGTATTGTGATGGTCACCATAAATTCTACTAGTAGAATCATGACCATTTCATTCAGGAAATGTGTACCCCTATCACTTGTTAAGCTTAAAGGACAACCATACATGCTGATTTTATTCTCCCATAAAAATATAATAGTTGATATTGCAATGCAATCCTTCGTAGGTGCTTCCCTCGCCCATCGTGTCATGTAATTAGGCAAGTAAAGATATACTGCAAACCAAGTACTAGTACTTCATGCGGCTGGCTTTCTTGATATCCTGTGTTTGACCTGCTTGCTTGATGATGGATTTGGAGACTCATTGTTTGTTCTATTTGTTTCATGAATGTATTTCTAAGGAGTATATTGTTTTTAGTTTGAAGGTACACTTATGTTGGGATTTTCCCCAAATGGAAATTGTTTGGTATATTTGATTCTTTTGTGGACTTATTCTTGATGGAATTCAAACATGGTAATAACCTGTGAATGTTGGTTATGATCTTTTACATTTCAATCAAGTTATAAACCCACCTCGGGATAATGGTTTCATGTATTGGATCTTGTGTGAACTATGCAAGGCATGCATTTATATTTTTGGTTGTTGATGAACTCTTATTGAAAGGTGGTTGTTGAATGATCTATTTTCCTTCTTATTTTGATGAATGTTAGTTCTTTGGGAGACTAGTTCTGAACTTGGTTTGGTATGTTCTCCTTTCTTTTTCACTAAGTTTACTTGGAACTGAATTGATTCATTTCTTAATTGGTAGAATTTGTATAGATATTTTACCTTTCGTGAAGAAAGGATAGACAGATAAAATTATTAGATGTTTTGTTTTTTGTTCTTTTGACTGGATCATTAATTTTTACCCAATTTTGGGCTACATTGGTGCTTCAGGTGAGAGCTTGTTGATATTATGTGGTCATCCCAAGTTGTTAAGAACTTGTAGTGTATTTCTCTTAAGGGAGTATGTTATGTCTCCTTTTCGTTTGTCTTTGCTTAGAGTAGTGATAACTCTTCCTCAGACAAATCTGGTTGGTTGAAGAGACTACAATCTCACCTCTTTCCTTTTTGTTCGTGAATTGTGGAACTTGATTATTTGGGAATAGTTGTTGTTCCTTCTCTGGTTTGCATAGTTTATTACACTTTAACCTTTGTTTTTGGTCTTAGTGTTTTATTGACCTTAAAGTAATGGTTCTGAGTTCACGATATTTTTGTGAGAATATATTGAGTCTTGAGAAGGTTCTGAACTTTAGTTCTCCTATCCCTTCCTGGATTTGGGAGTGGTTGGTTTAAAACTTGTGTGTAGTTTTAATTGGTAGACCATTCTTCTTTTGGCTTATGATTACAATAAAAATGCGGTTGTTAGGACTGCAGAGTGTTATCTATGATTTTTTCATGAATTTAATTTGAAAACAAACTCAAGACTTTTAGAGAACTTGAACCGTGAGTTACTATGGTTGTTTCTAATTGACTAAGTTTTCCTTACCCTTCGTAATGGGACTTATCCATGTTTAATGTACATATTAGACACTAGGTTGAGTCTAAGATAGTATGATTTTAGATGGAATATAATTTTGATTTATTTGTTTATTCCTTCATGTATAATTCAAGATGTTAACTTGAAATAACAAAACAATATACTTATTATAAAAGGTAGTTTTGTATGTTTGTAGTAACTTGAAAATTTAGAATAGGTTAAATGGAGGAACTTAATTTAGAAACTTGAATGGGAAGGAAAGGTTAGGATGGAAATATGAAATTCTCCTTTCTTTAATTTTGTTGTTTTGATTTCCAGCATGTTGAAATGAGTTTATATGGATGTAGAGTTAGGATTAACTATGTTGATTAATTAGTCCTTACTTATGCATTACCTTTAGAATATTTAATCTTCTCTCTCCTTCTTGATTTGTAATCTTGTAGAAAAAAGTCTTTCTCTTTATCTTATGTGTTTTGGAACTGTTTCATAAACAACAGGGTTCTTTTTATGAAAATGGTTCGATAAAAGGAAAACATTTTAATGTTATAGTTTTTGTCATGCTCAGTTCATATGAACTGACTTGTGCTAACAATTTTGTAGATGGATTTCGTAAAAGATGAAAGGAGAAAGACATATAGAAAGTTACATCTATTTTACTAAAGAAATTGTCTCTTATTATGATGATTATGTAGTGACATTACTTGAGATGTAATTTTTTTGGAAAAGGAAGATGTAATAAAATTAGTTTATATTGTTGTTATGACACTTTGTAATCCTTGAAATACTTTTGTAATCAGTGAATGGATCACTTCCTTTTGATAAATAAATGGTTTGATGATTTTTGATTTCCATTTGATTGAGATACCTTCATTGGCATAAATTGAAATGTATTATAGGTAATATCATTATGAAGGGGTAGTTTAGATATTTAAGTGTTATGGGTTAAGGATTTGAAATATTAGTTGGCTTATTTTCACATAAAAGAGATGCAACTAATAGTTGATACTCTTAAATAGATCCTTAAAACAATAGAAAGGAATTATGATTAATATATGTGTGTGTGTGTGTGTGTGTGTGTGTGTGTGAATTATTGGTTTTATTTAAACATATGTGATCTATTTTCATAATTTTACATTAGTCCTTGATATAGGGAAAATGATATTTTCATTAAAATCAATCATAGAGACTTATCTGAAGATCTTGTTAATGTATATGTTTATATTATGAGAATGGTTGACTAAATTTTTCCTTAGGTGGATTCTTTAATCATAATAAGGAATGATTAAAAAGGAACTAATGAGATTATACTTCATCTTTATGAAGTCTAAAATAAAGATATTTAATAAGTCTGATTTAAGATAAGGCTGAAATAAGAAAAGGATTAATGAGCTCACCTTCATAACATTGAGATCAATAATTTTTCTTATATGATATAAGTTGTTTCGTTTAAGGAAAAACTTAAACATGTAATTAGAATGGTTAGGAAAGCATATTTTATTTTCATACCTACCTCTTGTGTAATTACACCTTGTAACCTTTTTAGGTTAAATGATGGTTAGTTGAATCTTAAAGAGTTATTATAATTAATCTTTAAGACAAAGATTAAATGTATTAATAAACTTGTAATCTTAAGTATGTTAGTCTAGTTGAGGAAGATCAGTTGGATGTTGGAACACATCAATTGCAGCATAGTACCTTCGTAATGATAGAAGTCATTATGAGGATACTATGATGTAGTTGATATGTCTCAACACCCCACTTAGTTTGTTTAACTTGATTAACATAAGTATAATATTGGATCATAGTTCCATCCTAAATAGGGATAGAAACATGATCTAGTGTTGAGGTCAAATCATGTTGACTTAGGGTAACTAGACACACCCAATCGACATAAGTCAATTGAGTATGTCTATATATCCTTAGTCACCATGAGTAGTATTCCATACTAGTGCATGTTGTTTCCCTTGTCTAGTGCCAAAACTTGAATCGGATAGAACTAATGTGAAGTTAGGAAAGACCAATCTAGATAATAGATCAAATGTGGTGAGGGACATATTCCATTCGATGAGTATGTTGTCTAGGAATGTAAACATGTTAAACATGTTTAGAAATTTTGGCCAAAGTATCGCAAGTTTTTGGTTGCGTTGTCCTATGTCACCTAGTCTAAGATGTAGGATTTTAGATGAATATTGGTACCATATATTCATATAGGTCTCTTAGGAAGAACAATTGGGTTCCCTTAAAAAGGTAAAGGAACCAAGTATACTTATATACATATTACTGAGTTAACATGATAGATCGATTTAATACCGAGTCATGAAATGAGAGATCGATGTTTCACCGAGTCATTTATATCGCATATGGTTTTTTGTTATGAGATGGATTGGCATTGGAATGTGTGTTCTAAATTGTATTAATTTAGAAAAGAGAACATTATGTAAGATAAAAAAATTCCCTTGTTTCTAAAGTCTTAAAATGAGAAATATTGGTTTGGTAAGGTTTGAGTGTACATAATTAAGAGGGTCGATGTTGGTAACGAAACATTTTGTGATTAAGAAGGTAATGGAAAAGTTTGGAGGTCATAAAGACTAGGGCTAAGTAAATATTTTTAGCGTGAGTGTACCGAGTTTCGTAGTCTAAAAGAGTACGGCTTATGTAATAAACTACTTTTTCCCTATACTACTCATCATGATGAGAGAGCATGAAACCCAAGGAATGGTAAGAAGAAATGTAAAGGTAAAAAGGTTGATCATATTTAGGAGGAATGAGCACAGGTGGCTGAAGAAGGTATTTCTTCAACGCTTCAAAGGCTTTGTGACACTCATCATTCCAATGGAAAGAAACATCCTTTTTAAGGAGGTGATGAAATGGTTGGAATCGGTCTGAAAGTTGAGAAATGAAGCATTAGATGGATTACAATTTTCCTTATAAGCTACGAAGCTATCAAAGGTTAGTAGGTGGAGGCATGTCAATAATTTCCTTGATATTAGTGATATCAACTTCGATACCTAGAAAAGATATGATAAAACTAAGGAGCTTACCCAAGATAATCGAAAAAATGCACATCTTTATTTCAAGGTGAATGAATATTGGATAAAGCGGTCAAAGATAATTTTAAAAAGGTTAGGTGTTTATCATGATGCTTGGAATAACCAAGAAGTTCATCGACATGGTTTTCCAAAATTTCATGCATGATGTCATGGAAGATGTAATTCATAACGTGCTAATAGGTAGTAGCACCGTGTTTTTTACGTGAAGGAAATGCCGTGATAGTAGAAAGTCCTCCCCAAGGGGTTATGAAGGTGGTTTTTGTTGATATTTTTGAGAATAATATATGATTATAACTAAAAACCCATCCATAAGAGATACCATCTCATGGCTAGATGTAAGATCAACTAGTTGGTCAATGCTTGGTAGAGGAAAGTCATCTTTTGGATATGCAAGGTTAAGGTCATGAAATTCAATATAGATACAAAGTCCCCTAGTCACTTCCATGACAAGAAAATGTTAGAGATCCATTGTGGATAGTCAATGGGCTAGGATGAAGGAAACAAAGAGAAGGCATGAAGTTCTTCTTTCACAAGAAGAGCAATACGAGGATGCATTTTACGCACTTCTCTTTCATTGGTTTGGCATCAGAGATAGCTATGATATTGTGAAGCATGATATTATGGTCAATACCTAGCATATCAATATAGGACCAATCAAATTATTTTCTATGATCAGTGAAGAAAAGAGTGAAAGAATCTTATTCCATGGAGTCTAGAGATTGGCCTATCTTTAGAATTTGGGGGTCGTCTTGAGTGTGAATGTTGATTTCTATGGTAGATTCATTCAACATAGTTGGTGTGTCAGAGGGTAATGACATTTGAATATAATAATCCTCCACACCTAAATAGGTCAAAATAGAATCATCATAATGACATTGAATAACATTTATAGAAGGCGTATCATCATCTAACATGTCAAGATAAAGAAGACGAAGGGAAGAGGGAACCTTGCCATCATGTTGATAGGTTAGAGGTCCCAAGAGATGTTGTTCATGAAAGCAAAAAGTTATATAAATGGATTCAGGATCCAGGGACTCCATGGGAGAAAGTGGCATGATAGGTGAAGAAGGTGGGGAAGGATTTTCATCTTCTACAAGAGTAATTATGGCCTTCTTAAGAAGAGGTTGTTTAGGAAATCTAAGACCACAACGGTCTTTTTGTTTTTTTAATTTTTCATGGTATGATGGAGTGATAACATTCTCCATTACGACCAAATATGAATCCTTTCTAGGTGCAACGATGAAGAAAAGTGAGTGCAAAGGTGCGTTTGGTGAGGTAAGATAAGTTAGATTAAAAATTTTGGTTATGAAGGGAGGTTCAATAGAATAAGAGGTAATGTTAAGCCCCCCGTAGGTTAGGTTGGTATGAAGGTGCAGAGGACTATATGGTATGACCTCTCCTATATGATGGTCGTAACGTGGGTGTTTCACCTTTTCTTAGAATGTTCCTTTGAATGGTTGATGAAACAGATAGGGTAGCAGGCGTAGGAGGAATACTTTTCAAATGTCGGTTGATGGGTTGTTGCATGCGTATGACTTCTGAATCCATAGCTGACCGTGAGAGCTTCCTTTTGGCTAGGAGGAACTACCTGTAATGAAAGCAAGACCACCAGAAAGCATTAAACAATATGGGTAGTGAACTGCCTAGCATGAGCTAGATACGGGAAGTATGACACTCCTAGATGGTCTGTAAGTCCACTATTTTAAACAAATTAATGTTGAAAACAAAGTAAATCCTATTGTTATTTTGAAAATGATTTAGGTATCTCACTTAAAACACAATAAGAAACAAGTCTAGTCTGAGACTAGGCTAGAATACAATCCATAGGTCAAGGGGTTGGTTATGAGTTTCGTAGGTTTGATGAAGGTATTGGGTAGGTCACATGTGAGTGAGGGTGAGGTAAAATGGGTTAGATAGGTCTCGCTAAGGCCGTGTGGGTAAACACAAAGACCGGCGTCGGTCGGGGTGACCTACTACGGTTAGGTACAATCTGGCCCAGCTATGGTTTCTTGTGAGATCTCGGGAATGTCACTGAATGGGGTTTTTGGTCCCCTTTGTGATTGTACAAAGGATTTAGTTGGTTGGGAGGAGGTATTAGGTGACTGGGGTAGGTTTTTACGAGGTTTTGATGGGTTTATGAAGGTACAAAATGTTGGATATGGTCAATAAGAAGCAAGGTGGACAATAGGTGGTAAAACAATGATGAAATGAATTAACCAGGAAAGTATGATATTATACTTACTTGGATTTCATTTCTAAAAGTTTATGTGTGAAGGATGGAGGTGTTGATGATGGGTTTTAGAGGCTACAAGTTATCACCAACTGGAGAAAATATTTTGCATGGGTTGCATGCACACTCCTCTTTTTCTTGGGTATATCCGGATGTGGCTAGGATGGCTGTGCAGGAAAACGATGTTCAATCTCCTTCTTTAGATGTGAGTTTTTGCTGGAATTGACTCTTTGAAGATGCGTTATCTTTTTGAGATCTCATTCTTGCTCGTCAACTTTCTTGCTCCCAATGTTTGCCAACCTTGAGAATAAGGTAGTTTAGGAGTTAAAAAGAGGTAACCAATGACGGTTCGGATTAACTGGTAGTGGTTAAGGGTAATAGCAACGTCTGTCAAGGAGGGATTTTATAGGTTTGCCAAACTTAGGGGAGATCCTCCTGATTTCCTTGGATCTCATGTCGTTATCCCACATATTAGACTGGGATCTTTTGTGAGCATGTGGGAATGTGGTTAGAGGGAGTGTAGGCATTGATTTTTAGGGTTTGGGTAAGTCTTAGTTAGTTATGGTAACTTGCTAAGAATAGGTCTTAAGGTGAGTTAACTTGATGAGGTGTCTGGGTGAAGTATTTGTGTGGATATTATTTAAATAAGATATTTAAATAATAAATATAGTGAGGGTAAAACATTAATTTAATTTAATTAATACTAGTGTGGTGAAGGCGGCCATGGCTAGGTGAAAGTGATGAAGGGTACTTATTGGTCAAGGTATGGAAAGGGAGTGTGACCTAATTTTAGTGTCTACATTTTTCCCCTTTTGTTGCATAGCTTGTATTGGTAAGCGCGCTAACAAAAATGAGATGTGGTTACCCCATGTGTGTGTGAAGGTGATCCCCCTCAAACTAGGAACTGAAAAAGTAGTCAACTGAAGTGGTGAGTGGTTTGATAAAGGGTAAATGTGAAGTAAAGGTAAACAGGTGTAGGAGAAGAGGGTGAAAGGTCTACTCGGGAAATCTAGGTAATGGGTTAGGGTCGAGAGGTAGTAGTAGTTAAACACACGTACATGTATAAAACCGCAACACGCTACCATTTCAAGAGCAGAAAACTCTACATCGTCTAAGGTCGATAGGTTTATCCAAACAAGGGTGAAGTGAATCTGGTATCAAGGTATAGGATAAGGTCGGGAAACACAACATAGGTTAGGTATATTCGGTACACCAAAGGTAGGGTCGGGATAAATGGTCACGACAATAGGCTAGGTAAGGTCATTAGATCAACAACACATGTAACATTTCCGTAAGGTATAGCAAACATATGAGGTCAAAGGTCACTAGCAATGTTCCAAGTCCAAATATTGAGATAAAAGCATGGGAAGGCCAAGGTAGGGGTAAAATAATAAGGCATCAACAACGGATGTGAGGAGGTTGAAGAGGGTGGAGGGCCAAAGGTGAAGGTAAAGTGGTCCAGGTAGGTGTATGGGGGGCAAAAGAGAAGGGAGGTAAGGAAAATGAGGTAAATGGGGGTAAAGAGTACACAGGGTAACCGACATCAGTCGTAATGAACCGATGATGGTGTAAGGTATTTGGCACGGCAGTAGTCAGGCAATAGACCGGTAGTGGTCAATGGTTAACTGATGTCGGTCGGGTCGGGTAGGGTATCAAAAGTGGATAACCCACATTTGAAAATTCATTTGTGCATGTGGAAAAGTAGAAAAGGAAAAGTAGAGAGAAAGAGGAAAAGGACAAGAGAGTGTAGCAGAGGAGCTTGGTTGGCGAGCCACATAGGAGAGAGTGGGTGATTGGGAGGTGGGCTGCGAGATCAGGTGGCACGATTTGTGTGGCTGAGGATTGTTTGTGCATTGGAGGATGATAGAGGCTAGAGAGGGGTCAAGTGGTCCACCCATACAATGGCTGGATATACCACCATGGCATCGGTAGAAGGATGAGGTAAGCTGTACACCATTGCTTAATGATTTGATTAATTAAGTAGGGTAAAATATGGGTTGTAAGAAAAACATGGGGGGAAGATTTGAATTTAGGATTGGGAGATAAATTGGATATAATTGGGGTGGGGGAGGTTGGAATGTAGGTCAATAGGAGTGGGAAGGGAAGTAGGGAAGGTGTAAATAAGTTTGGTTGGGTAGTGGGGTGGATTTGGTCAAAATGAAAAAATATAGGTGGGGTTTTGGTGTTGTTTGCTACCACAGTGACTGGAGGCGGTCCCTGTAGGCTGACATCGGTCATGTAGAAGTGGGATCGGTCAAGACACAGGTGACCGATAGTAGTTAAAGGCCACCGAGTGATGGTTATGGGTAACCGGAGTCGAGTGTGAAAATAAGGAAATGGGGCCAGAAATAGGCAAAAATGGGTTAGGTAGTGGAATCGGATGATCAATGGGTAGGGTAAGGGATGGAAAGGTGTGGTTTAAGAGAGAGGACGGGTTGTGGTTGGTTTGGTCAAGGATTAGGGTAGAGGGGTCAGAAGAATAGGTGGTTGGGGGTGAACACAAGGTAATGGAACAGGCATACTAATATATAGTGTTGGTTGGATGTAGGCCCGGGATGAGCTGCGGATGAGGGATCGGGAGCTGCTTATATTGCTAGAGCAGCATGGACATGTGACTTTCAAGGAGTGGAGCCACATTGATGATGTCATCCTGATTAGGATCCACCATTATGGGTGGGTTGTGAGAGATCGAGTTTGATGGTTGCACTCATCGAGAGATGGGATTCGGTGACTAACACCTTCCACTTGCCGACAGGGGAGATGACCATCACCCTGGAGGATATATATAGGATATTGAGACTACCGATTACTGGAGACCAGGTGTACTCAGTGACATCCGAGGTCACGGTAGGGTGTATAGATGAGGTATTTAGAGAGAGAGTAGGTGAGTTGTGTTACCATAGTGCCAGCTTGAGTTACAGAGAGGTATATGCTACCCATCTTGAGGAGATGTAGTTGATAGTGTTGATGATGGAGGCAATCGGATGCTATGCATTTCAGATTTAGAGGGTGGGAGATTCCACAGTCATTAATGGGTGTCCTTTGGGACATGATGATTGAGCATACCAGTTTTTCTTGGGCACCGACTTTGTTGGTGTAGTTATACAGAGAGTTGTGGGCCTACGGGTAATTATGGAGATATAGTCTGTGTTGCACTTTCCTTTTGCACTGCTGGGATTATGAGCACATTGCATGTGTGTGACCGACAGGCCTACCCTAGGTAGATGCATTTGAGTCGGGAGTCATCCGAGTTGGTTATAGGTGATGGGCACCAGAGGGTAGTGTACAGAGAGCCTAGGCTACATACGACGTAGCATATTATAGACAGAGACTGGAGAGCCTGTCTAGTGTGGATATAGTCTGGAGACCCTATGTGACCTATCCCTCTTATAAAGGGATGTATACAGAGCTGGAGGGACTATAACTATAGAGGTGGATAGAGGGACGCCGTGCCAGGGGAGCACGAGATGATACCTGTCGACCAAGTGAGGTGACAGTTTGGTTTAGTGCAGGATGTGCCCCGCCCTTCCCACGGTATAGGAGAGATGAGGTGGAGAGACCCTTGTCTCCACCCCATCCAATAGAGTCAATAGGGGAGGAGGAGGAGCTTGTGGACTATAGCACAGATGATGCAGGGGTGACAATAGCATACAACCAGTGGTGGGGCCATATAGAGGCGGTGGTCGGGAAGGGACAATTAGGGGTAGGGGCCATAGGTACAAGCTGAAAGGCTTGAGCTACGATACAGTGGAGAGGTGAGAGCCTTAGTGTACTAGTACGGGAGGAGGAGCCCAAGCTGCAGTGTAACATTCCCAATTTAGTACATTAGAACAAGATTTTTTTTTTTTTGATAAGTGCTTCCTAGTTCTAAATACATAATTTAGAACTCATAGATCAAAACAATCATTCTTATAACAGATAACCATATGCAGTTGTAATGACTCGGTGTACCACCAATCTATTCCTTCCATGACTCGGTGATCTACCGATCTATTCATGGGTATCATAGAGTTGGCATTTTTATTTTAACACCTCACTCTTTCGGTTCTCTTCCCTAAACTAGGATTTCAAAATTCTCTGTCAAGGAATCTATCCGAATAATTGTTACCATTATTCATCAAAGCATCACGTCCCTTAGACTAGGTGACATAGGACAACGCAATCAGCAACTTACGATACTTTGGCCAAAGATTTGAAACATACTGTTTATGTCTCATATTCCTTGATGGCATACTCGTCAATCTGGAATACATCCTTCACCCCACTCCGATGTTATATAGAATGTCTTACACTGACTTCTGTCAGCCTCCCCTGTCCCAAGTCATTCACTCAGGAACGGATTAATAACATGACAATGTTATAAGGATGCTCTCGAGGACTAGGGATAAGCTGACATACTGGGTCAACCCTAGTTAACCCTGTGTGTCAAGGTACCCCGAGTCTCCAAGGGTAGCCTCATAACATGACCATGTTCCTAACCAGTCCCAGAGTAAAAACTTGTTCGAGTTTAAGGTGTAAATCTTAACGATCAATGCAAAGGGTGTCGCCATAAGTCACCTGCATTGTTGTATCCTCGAGAAGATCCTAATCTTCTTGAAGGTACAACCCTACAGTTGACATGTGCCGACATCCTACAAAACCACCTCGGAAAGATCTACTTAACTTTAAGGTGTTACTTACGTTGAGTTGAAATTATACTTTAAGACTCTCCTTTCTGGGTAGTCTTTTCCCAACCCCTGGGTTCCTCACCTTTGAGTTGCCTTACTTATTTAAGATCCATTTCATAGAGAGAAGTTTAATAGATTTGCGATCTCGTCAAGGAGTTCATTGATTCATAATAATCTTAATCAACGAAATTGGGCAGTAGCCCTAAGTCCTCTCATAAGGATGCTAACTATACCCCTATAAGTTTCTATCAGTTCTTAAAACTGAAATATATCTTACTTATTGTTATTAAGATATAGTGATTAAAAATCATCAGTTATGTTGTCTTGACTTAGGTTATGGATAGGAAGTAATAGATTACTCTTCCTACTTCAGCTACCTATTGAGATGTAGTTTAACCTTAACTTCCCGTAAACAGTGGACCAATTTTCCAATTTAGCCTTATTCACAACATAAAGAATTACTAATCATTCACGAAGTATTCAGTCACATAATGTTTACAAGGCCTACTTAGAGAATCCAAATAACTCTAAGGTATAAAATAATAAAAATGCACTTAAAATCAATCGAACCTAAGAAGATCAATTCCATCAATTAAAAATACAGCCACATAAGTAACATCTTTTTCCCTTTTCATTTATTTCCAATCCATACAATTACAACTTATGCACTTCGGCATATTGGATACAATACTCATCAAAGAAAAGAACAACTTTCTTACTATAGTACAATTAGAGATATCAAATAGGAATTCATCATAAACCAGATTAAACAATCTGAACATCATATCAGATCCGCGTGCCTTTATTACTTACAATGTCCATCTGCAAAATTGTTAGCACAGGTCAGTTCTGTGAACTGAGCATGATAAGCACTAATTCTTAAAACAATTGCATTCTACCAATTGCTCTCATTAAACAACCTGTTTAAATGAAATCATTTCTTCAAATCCTTAAACATAAATCAGGCTAATCATCTTTCTATAATTCTAGCATGACTTTTAACGCATGACTCATATTATAGTTGCCAATTAATCCTAAATACCTTTCAGATGATTCATCATATATGTTAGAGACTAAGAACAAATGAATACAACCATCCCAAGGACAGCAATAATCCAACAAATTATTCCATTCAAAAATGACTTTCCTAACAGTTCGTGTATCCAACAAGTATGTTTTTAACAATTCCACAAAGGCAGTTTATAACATTCAACAAGCTCAACTGACGAAATTCCTTTATAATCATAACATTACTTTAATGGTATTGACGAGTATACCTACTTATACTGCAACACAATTTTTACCAGTCTCTCCATACAATTTAACAGTCTATTCTTGTTATGCCCGTACCGTAGAGTTCTCATAAGGATACAAAGAAGAAAGCACTCAAGTTTCTAGACAAGGAGAGAATATTTTCTTTTCCTACAGTTATATATATCAACATATACTTTACAGCTTAGGAGAAGGAAACAGAGGCAATCAGATTCCCATTCCAATCATGTTCAGGACTGTACCGACTCCTCAAGAATAATGTAATTACATTATACGCATGCGACTAAATCAGTTGAGATCACAAGAAGAAACTACAGTTTCATCAAAATTCAAATATAAAATCACCGGTAGCTATTTAAGCAATACAAGAGTTCTTGCGACCCAGTAACAATCAATAAAACTACCAAATTAGACTTAACAATTCTTTTCATAACATTTTTCAAACATGAAATTACCCAACGCCATCGCCTGACATGGCACAGCTAGGAACTCATTATCTCAGTCAAACCAGAGACTAGATAACATCATAAACAGAAGACGTATCCATATGCAAACACAACAAACATTTCAACTGAGTCGAACCACATACATACACAAAGCAAACATTCAACTGAGTCGGTTTCATATGTATACACAGAACATTTTAACTGAGTCTAATCCCTACGAATATACAGCAAGGACTTTTAACAGAAGTCAAATTCAAGAAAAATAATCACAGCAAGGACTTCACAGAAGTCGCCTCCATAACATAAGCTCAGCAAAGTTTCAACCGAAGTCGAGCTAATACGAAAATACAAAGTAGGGAATCTAACGAGAATCATGTTCGTATGTAAACCCAACACACATTTCCGTAGAATCAAACCAAATATAAACACAACAACATTTAGAAAGAGTCGAATCAATATGTATGCACAGCGAGGACTTACATCAGAAGTCGAGCCAACACGCAAACACATCAAGGACTTCAACAGGAGTCGTGTTCACATGAGAATACTGCAAGGACTCCAACAGAGTCATTTCCAACAAGTATTCACAACAAAGCTTCGACAGAAGTTGAAAACATACGAAACATTTCAAGGACTCCAACAAGTATTCACAACCAAGCTTCGACAGAAGTCGAAATCATACGAAACATTTCAAGGACTCCAACAGAGTCATTTTCATATATAATCCTTGCAAACTTTCAACGGAGTCTAACCAAAATTGAAAACACAGTAAGGACTTCAACAGAAGTCACGTTCAAGTAAAATAATCACAACAAGCATTCCAATCAGAAGAAACTTTAAGTATACCCAAAGCAAGATTCAACAGGATTCAACAACATGATAACACAGTTGGTCTCATCAAGATGAATTCAAAAAAAAAGAAATAAAAATAGTAAAACATTTCAACAGAGTCTTCGCATAACCAGAGATTCCTAAATCCACAGGAAAAGAAGAACCAATACATTGCTTCAAACCAACTGTACTAAAATCACCTGAACAAAGTTGTTTTAATGAAATCATTTGAAGGAAAGCAAGATTTTTAAAAGTTAGGGCCTATCATGCCTGATAGTGTCGCTTAAAAATCTGAAGAAGACCTCTGAATGTGCTTGCACCTTCTCTTCTTCTTCCACGATAGATTAAACAACAATAAATTGTTACCTTCATGCCTTATAAACTTTCCCCGATAGAGAAAAGAGCTAGATATTCTCAAAGTTGCCATGCAACACAGAGTAGACTGGTTCAAAGAACTAGTGATCAAGTAGAGAGAAAAACGGAACGCATGGAAAACCAAACTACCAACCAATTTTCCATTTGCATGCCTTCCCAAGCAATCCGCGCTCGGGAACCGAAGTTCATCAATTGCATTAACTCCTAAATTCCCGCCTATTCTCCATTGCCACCGACCGCCAAAGTTGGTGATTGCCAAATGAAAACAAACAACCATTCCCAAATTTGGTGATACTGCCACGTCAGGTCATAATAGCCATTTGCAACCTCCGCCAAATCCCAAGTCCTTCATCCTTATCCACCTCATAAATGCCATGGAAACCACCGCCCATGACTCGCGCCCCTTCATAGGTCCCCCTCCATCCATTATCATTAGTTAAGATAGGTTAGAAACATAGGTTAGATCATAAGGTAAGACATTAGTCTTACTTCCATAGTGCTAGGTGTAGCTAACCTTAGGAGCATTAAGCTTATAGTTTAGGGCTAGGTTAGATTAGCAATAATTCAACCAATAGGTTATAGTTTAGGTTAAGGTTATTAACCTTACCGAATCCAGTCTAGGTCTCCCAAGTAGGACCGATCAGTATTAGAACCAAACAGGGTAAAACATCCCTGTATAGGATCCTATCTGGTATTGCTAATTAAGCTTACTGTATACCCAGGAACATCTTACCTGGCTTAAGGTCTAGGCCTTCCCGATGTTACGGTATTTGAAACCGAATTTCATTTAACATGATCAGCCTGAGTTAAACTCCGGAATTGCTCATTCAACTCATTCAGACCTTGCAACTTTCGTAAGGTCAATAATTTTTGTTCATCCTGAATAAACTTAAAACATCTCTTGGATCAATGCAACTAATCCAAGGTTGAGTCATAAAGATGGATAAATCCACCATTCATCCCGAAATCAAATTGAACTCAAGTGCTAAAAATGAAAGAAATAAAAGAGTCCAAGCATATTCTGACTCAGTCAAAGATCTTCAAGAACAAAGAAGATACAATCCATTTCAAGCATGACTTCACAATCAAAGGAACACGTCCTTATACAGAAGAAATCATATATCAACACTTGAATGCTCAGGAGGAAGTAACAATAGTTTAGGGTGTTACATGCAGATACTAGTAGATGGTGTGATGAGACCACTACAGACTATCTCTAGTGAGCAGAGACACGGTCGTGCACATACAAAAATGTTGAGAGTGTAGGTGGCGGCGAGCCCGAAGGACAGAGCAGAGGTCATCTATCAGAGCATAGGGGTTAGCTTCAAATGTTGGGCTGTCTAGTGGTAGATGAGGGACAATATGTCACCTATTTTTGTATTTTTGATTTTGGATGTATACTGCCTGCGAGCCGAAGAGATATTGTATGTATATTTTGTTCATGATACCGGCCTGTGAGCCGAAGACATTTTTGTATTGATTATAGTGTTGTACATGATATCGGCTGTGAGCCGATGATGATTATTTATAGCATATCGGCCTACATGTCGACATTTTTGAGATGATAGCCATGATGAGACATGCATGTTTATTGAGATACACATTTATGTGATACGGGTGTACATTGTATGGAGACACACATGTATATATGAGGAGATAGATGATATTTAGGTGATGCTATTGTGATATGTATGAGTTTTACTGTACTTATGATATGGATGGAAAATAGATGAGCTAGGCATGATAGAGTCAGGTCATAGGCATGGATCGAGTCAGGTCGGTGTAGGCATGGATCGAGTTAGGTCGGTTTAGGCATGGATTGAGTCAGGTCGGTTTAGGCATGGATCAAGTCAAGTCGGTGTTAGGCATGGATCGAGTCAGGTCGGTGTAGGCATGGATCAAGTCAGGTTGGTGTTAGGCATGGATCGAGTCAGGTTAGTTTAGGTAGGGATTGAGTCAGGTCGGTTTAGGCATGGATCGATTCAGGTCAGTGTTAGGCATGGATCGAGTCGGGTCAATGTAGGTAGGGATTGAGTCAAGGTTGGTGTTAGGCATGGATCGAGTCATGGATGGAGTCAGGTGATAGGAATGGATGTTTATTTTGGTATTTTGATAACAAAGGGCAATGTAAATGTATGAGATGGTGTAAAATGTGGAAAATGTTAGTTATGTTATGAAAATGTGAAATAAGATAAGTGGTAAAGGGTATGTGGTATATGGATTAGATGTTGAGGTGTTTGATAGGAACAGGAAATCAGGTAAAGGTGGGGAAAATGGTTAGGGTAAAGAGTGGTCAAGCTAACCTTCTAGGGCCCCATGCCCTAAAAGTGCTGCCTACATAGTCCCGGTGAAAAGGGACCTTAGACCGATGTAGTTCTCCCATAAGCTAGGGAAGAAAGATGAAAATGAGTTAGTAGGTTTTTAGGCATGTAGTGGGTTTTAGGTTTAATGAGTGTGGGTAGATTATAGGTAAAATGATGCAGATGAAGGTAAGTATGGAAAAAGGGGAGTGCTAACCCCGAAGGTAAGTGACGAGGACCAACTCTGTATAAGGTATTGGTGGTAAAGAGACTACAGTGTGAGTATGATTCGTGTTGTGTGTGCAGGTAGGTTAGAGATTTGTGAGGCTGGAATGGGTGGTTGGGTTATTGTGCTATGACTATGTGAGGGGTGCTTGACCTATTTGAGCATTGAGGTCCGAAGGTAGATGGGACATGTGTGGGTGTGATTGATGTGGTAGGGGTATGAGGTTAATGAGTTTGTTTCTTTAGTTTGGGTGTTGGAGTAGGTGTGGTTCTAACATTAGAGGATGTAGCTAAATTTAATTTAATGGGTGGATGGGTAAGGCTAGAGGTTGGGATGACCCTAAAGTGGTGATAGGGTTAGTGGAGGTAAATTTTGTAGGTATGGGTTTAGGTTTAGGAATAGGTCGGGTTATGGGTAAAGATGTGGTGTGAGTGCTAACGAGTATCATGGAAGGGGTTACAACAATAGTGGTTGTATGTGGTTTGATGGGTGGAAGTGTGCTAGGGTAGATGGTGGAGGTGTCATCGAGGGATTTCTACATTTGTGTTGAGACAGGAGTAAGAGACACCCCGTAACAAGGCTCTATCCACATACTCTAAGTGATCAGTCAAAAGTGAGAATGCCATGTTTTTGGGTGGAGTTGGTGAGAACCTCATGGGAATTCAGTAAAATGAATCTTGGAGACAAGGAATCGGTCGGCTTCACGGCTTCCGCTCGGTAAGAGAGCTGAAAGTAGGTCTATTGGATGTCAGTAACGGATGAAGAATGTTCGCTTATGAGGTAAAGATATCTCTCTTGGGTCAATGATGGGTAGAGGAGATGACGGAGCTCCTTTATGGGTGGAGGAGATGATAGGTGCTCCTCTGTGGATGGAGGAGGTAATGGGTACTGTTAGTGTAAAATCACAGCACCCCTAGATGCAGATCAAGTTTCTAGGTTGATCACTTGGCATCCAGTGTGATTGCATAACATTGAATCCTTTCTCCAAGTGTGGGACTTGAAAAATGAGAGAGGATTCTCCAGAGAAGGCTGGTTCCTATTCCTCTGTTTAGATGCACACGAAATATGCAGAGGGTTTTCTCAAAACCTAATCTAATCTGCCAAGGAGACAAGGTAAGAAGATGCATAAAATAAATCTAAGCTAATAGAGGTGATGCACCAAGGAATGAAGAACACCTATTTTGCCAAAGTGAACACAGTATCATTCAAATGTAATATAAGATCATGCATGATAACAAAACTTGTAGTGAAAGACAAGGAGGATGCAAGATGAACACAGAGAGGGTTGAGAATCATCCACAGACATGTATTACTTGCTCCAAAGATTGATACAATACACTGCAGAATGCCAGGAGGTAGAGTCGTATTACAGTTCAAATGAGAGGTTCAAATTCCACAAATTCACCTGAGGAGAAGAAGGGAGAGGCAAAACAGAAAAAAGTTCCACCTTGAAAAGAAGCTCCTCTTTACAATATATAGAAAGAATGAGAGAGGAAAGAGAGAAGGGAAAACCAAAACTACCCCAACCACCTCCAGGTTGCATTCAATTCATCTCATCATGGCAGAAGTGGTGGATCCTGGCAAAACGGCGGGCTGCCTAACAGAAGCGGTGAACTGTCTGCTGCATTAAAGTTGTTAGTTGAAGCATTACTTCTGCTTGTTATTTCGTGCCAGAGGCATTTCTTGATTTTCTCTCTCCAAACTGCACCAAAACTTGAGATTGATCTCGAATCATGTATAGCATCTCACAAGCTTTCCGTTGATATAAGGAACGTGCAAATCGAGCTCTGGATCAAAAGATATGACGATCTGAAGATTTAGGGCACGGAACAGACCAAGACGGATTTTGAAATATTTCCCGCGCTTCGCCACCTGGATGACACGTGGCACGCATTGATTGGTCACGTGATTCTCTCTCCTCTACCTTTCGGTGGGCTTTCTTTTGAAATTTCCTTGTGGGCCCCTGCTGGGACACGTGGCACTATCCCATTGGTTCGGTTCAGTGCTCGAAAACTCGCCCCTTTGACCTTTTGACTTTTTCTCCTTGTGACACGTGTCATGATCTGGTTGGTTCTCGGCCCTTTCGGTGATCCGCGTCCCGCGCGTCCCTATGTCCCATTTTTCCTTGTGTTCCTTGTGCTGATTTCGGCCGAACCGGCCGGTTCGCGTCCTTGCGGCCCAGATGTCCCTGTGCTTCGCGGGACAAAATCTTCCGGTTCACCCGATTCGGCCGGTTCGCGCCTTTTTGTCCCGCTTGTCCCACTTTGTTTCGGACTGACTTGACTCTTTTCACCGGTTCGGCCGGTTCGCACCTTTTTGTCCCAGATGTCCCAAATGCTTTAGGACCGTCTGTTTTCATTTCGGCCGATCCGGCCGGTTCGGGTCCTTCGCGTACTTCTGTCCCGAACTGTCCCGCTCAGCAGTTAGCCAATTTTTCTTCTTCTTTCGGCCGGATCGGCTTCTCGCACCCGCCGCGTACTTCTGGCCCGATTGTCCCAAATGCTTAGCGGGCCGCCTGGAGGATTTTTGGCTGATCCGTGTCTTTCTGTCCCACATGTCCCAAAGGCGACCTTGAGCAGGACTTAGCCAATTTTCACGATTTTTCCTGGATCAACCTACTTGCCTGGGACTTGAATATTCTGATGCATGTTATCAAAATTACCGGGGGGTGAATTTTGGATAACAATTTGGTGACTCGGTGGGGTCATCTGCCTGCTAGATGAAAAGACCAGTTGCCTGAAGCAATCCATTGGGCATGGAGTCATAAGCAATAACCTGAAACGAGCCTGATATCTAATCCCGAGCCTGATACTGCAACTTCCTTTCCAACAACACTCTGAACTGTAAAAAACAACCTGAGAGCAGCAAAACCTGTGCCGAAGCACTTAGGAAAACTGAACCTAACTACAACAGGACAATGTGCACAAGCACTTGGAGGAATGAAAATCTAATTAATATTTACAAGGTAGTGAACTTCCCTCTAGAGGCAACGCTTGAGGTAGATTCCATTCACTGGAATCTGCAGTTCTTCACCATCCAATGAGGCCAATTGGAAAGCATTGCTGCTCTTGCGCTTCGTGACCATGTATGGGCCACTCCAAATGGCATCAAATTTGAAATGCCTTCCTGGTTTTTCCCGATCTGCATCCCATTTCAACACTAGATCTCCAACTTGAAAAGATCTATCCTTGGCCTTTCTGTCAAAGGTCTTCTTGATCAAAGCTTGATCCTTTTCCATTGCTTGGGATGCCTGATTTCTGATCTCTTGCAGCTCCATCAGCTCTGCATATCTCACCTCCATAGGCTCAAATTCAAGCAACTCCAGCTGCTTCATGAGTTCCAATGTTGGCAACTCAAGTGACATGGGCAAGATTGCCTCTCTTCCATAGACAAGCTTAAATGGAGAATTACCTGTGGATCTTTTGGGAGTGATCCTATCAGCCCATAAGGCTGATTTCAGTTTGGTATGCCAAGCCCTCTGATTCTCATCAAGAGTCCTCCTAATGATCCTCAGCAAGTTCTTGTTTGTAGACTCGGCCTGGCCATTACCTTGAGGGTAATAGTTTGATGAAGTGCTCAGGTAGATCCCGTTCTTGACAGCCCACTCAGTCACTTTAGATCCAATGAATGCCAATGCATTATCAGAGATTATTGTAGCAGGTACACCAAATCTGGTAGTTATCCCCTCGTAAAAGTCCAAGATGCTAGACTCATTCGCCTCTTTGAGTGCTACTGCTTCTGTCCATCTGGTGAAGTAGTCTGTGGCTGTCAAAATCCATTTGTGCCCTTGGCTTGAATTGGGATTGATGGCTCCAATGAAGTCTAAACCCCATTGCATGAATGGCTGGTCAACTGAGATTGGATGTAATGGAAGGGCAGTGAGTCTCTCTTTTCCTGTGAAGAATGCACAATTCTTACATCTCTTGATCCATGCATAGCAATCACTAAAGATTTTAGGCCAATAATAACCAGCCTTCATGATTTTTAGAGCTGTCACTCTTGGTGCAAAATGGCCACCAGCTGGTCCATCATGAAACTCTTTTAATACCCTTTGGATCTGACCTGTGTTAATGCATCTCAGCAGCACTCCATTCACATCCTTCTTGAACAAAACTCCATCAATGATGGTATATGGAACAGCCTGCAACCTGAAGTATCTCCTCTTTGCTTTGCTCAATTCTGGAGGGCATAGGCCTATTTGTAGGAAGTGCATAATGCCTTGGGTCCAGCAAGGAGTGGACACATCATCATTTTCCTGTTTTTGATCATCTTGTAATAGCAGGACAACGTCTTCTTCATCTTCTGGGTTGTCTGGTTGTTTGGAAGCGAGCTGCTCACACAAACCTTTTCCTCTTACCAGCTTGGTGATCTTGATCTCAATGTCATACTCCATGACACGGGTGATCCATCCTACCCTTTTCTCATTCAAATCCTTGTTGAGGAGGAAATCCTTAACCCCAGCATGTGAGACTAGCAACTGGACCTTGTTGTTTGAGACTAAATGCTTGAATTTTTTCAAGCTTCGATTACGCAAGCACATGCTTTTGATAAAAGAGTACCTCACTTGCATCACCTAGGCTCGGCTGAAGAAGGAAATCGGTGCATTCATCATTATCTTTGTTCTGTTGTACCAGAATGGCAGAAATAGTGTCATCACCTCCAAATGCATAGAGGATGAAATCCTTGGAAAAGTCTGGGTTGATGAGAGTGGGTGCCTGGGAGATAGCTTCTTTGATTGCTTCAAAACTATCCTTGCCTTCTGCCATCCATTTGAAAGCCATGCTTCTCTTTAACATTTTGGTGATGGGCTTGACAAGGGCTGCAAAATCTGGGACAAACCTCCGAACAAAGTTTATCCTTCCCAGGAAACTCTGAAGGGCTTTCTTGTGGCTTGGCAATGGTAGAGCTCTTATGGCTTCAACCCTCTCTGGATCAATTGCTAATCCTTCCTTGGAGACAATATGGCCAAGGAGCTTCCCTTCATGTGCAAGAAAGATGCACTTCTTAGGATTTAAGGACACTCTAAACTTTCTACACCTCTGAAACACTTGCCTGAGGTGAAAGAGATGGTCTGCAACATTCTTTGAGAAGACAGTAATATCATCTAGGTATATCAGCACTATCTTGTTGATCAAGCCTTTGAATGCCATATCCATAGCTCGCTGGAATGTTGCTCGGCGTTCGACAGTCCAAATGGCATCTTCTTGTAAGCATATGTGCCCCATTTGGTTGTGAAGGCTGTCTTGAACTGGTCTTCCTCCTTTACCATAATTTGATTGAAGCCTGAGTAACCATCAAGTAGTGAAAACCTTTCTGAACCAGCTACGACCTGCAATATTTGCTCCATGGAAGGGAGTGGATAATGGTCCTTGAGAGAGGCTCTATTCAAATCTCTGAAGTCAACACACAGCCTGATCTCTCCACTCTTCTTCCTGACTGGAACTAAGTTGGCAACCCAACTAGAATGCTTGATTGGGAATATGATTCTTGATTCAATCAGCTTGTCCAATTCTTTCCTCATGAGAGGCTCCATGTGTGGATTGACTGGTCTCTGTTTCTGCCTGACAGGCTTAGTATTTGGATCCAATTCGATGGTATGCTGAGCTAAGTTGGGATTGAAACCTTTCAAGTCTTCATAGCTCCAAGCAAACACGTCAGGGAATTCTTGACATAGCTGTATGAACTCACACCTTTCTTGCTCAGTTGTCATCCTTCCAATTTGCAATGGCTTGTTCTCTTCTACCAAGATGGATACCGAATCTTCTCTCTTGACCTGAATGTTTGCTTTCTCCTTTCTAAACTGATCATTGGGGTTGAAAATGGACTCCAAAGTGATAAGTCCCTTGGGCAGCTTGTCAGTTCTCAGCTGTATCACCTGGTCACCATATTGCTGTTCCAACTTTTCTTGATTCTTAGCTGAGAACTCAGCTTCTTCTTGCAAGAAATGGATGATTTGCTGGTCATTCTCAAATACTTGCCAACTGACATCGTTATCCGGCACTGAAGGCCTCACAATCACGTGGATGTTTGGTTGTACCTTGTCTTGTTGAATGTTTTCTACAATGTCAAAGGCTGCCCCTACTGCTGCAAGCCTGTCAGCAGCTTGATTCTCTTTCCTAGGAATGGCTTTGATGCCGAAACCCTCAAAATCTTCCATGAGGTCCCACACCCTGTTCTTGTAGCATCTGAGTAGATCATTTTTGGCAGCATGTTGTCCCTTGACCTGATTTACAATCAGCTCACTGTCCCCAAAGACTTGCAAGTTCTTTATTTTTCTCTTGATTGCCCAATGCATCCCTTGCACCAAGGCTTCATATTCAGTAGTGTTATTGGAGCATGCAAATTGAAATCTAAAAGCTGAATAATACTTTACTCCTTGAGGTGAAATAAGCACGGCTCCACCTCCTGTACCTTGTCTACTCCTTGATCCATCAAAAAACAGCTGCCATACCTCATTGTCATCCTTGTGGTTTGGCTTGGTGATGCTAGGAATAGGTTGACTTTCTTCGTGTATACAATAGACTCCTAGCTCAGATTCTTCTATTCCTTGATAAGGATCAAAAGCATGCACCTTGTTTGCCCATTCATCAAGAGTTAGATCTGGGATGTTTCCAACTTTAGTGTCAGTTTCATCCGTGCTTGGGTGATCTTCTTGATCAAATGTTGAGCAATTGGCATTAATCGACTTGGAGTATAGGGCTCAATGTGGAAGTTTGCAATAGGTTCTGACCTAATTGTAGCCTTAGTTCCATACCTTGTTCTGAATAGCATGTGAGACCAATCAGCGGACAAATATCCCCCAATTTTGGCAGTGAAGTCCCTTGATAAACATAGGGCAAAGAGTGGTGGAAGGTCTATGACTGATATATCTTGTAAGACAACAACATTTGGACATGCATGCAAGGTAAGACTCAAATTTCTAATCACCCCAATCATTGCTATTTTTGTCCCATCCATTGCACTACTCCCTTAGATGTTATTTCATAGTGGAGCCCTAACGATCACTATTTGTTTAGGCATTCCGAGCTACTTGCCCCGGAATCTATCATGCAATTATGCACTAGCTGATTTCAATGATTAACAAAACATAAAAAGGGGGAGGCTTCAGCATTTTACCTTGTTGTGCTCCATGATTTCCTTTAGGTGGGCAGCATTTGTGAGCACTTTGTCTTGCATCTGCTGATTCAAAGTGCTTGATCCTTCATGGCAGCTTGCACGGTAAGAGATTTCTTTGGCCGGGATGGATAGGGATTCCCACATAGATATATTGAAATTTGTCTTCTTCATCGATCAATGATATTGAATGGTGATGATCTCTCTGTTGTCCTTTGGTTTGCACATTTATTCCTTGTATGTGGGCAGCAACAGCTGGCATTTGAGTTGGCCTAGGGGCTGTTCTTGGCTGCCCTTGTGCATTTGGAACAGGACTTTGCCTGCCAATCATTTGTGGAGCCATGGAAGGTTGTGGATTGGCTGGGGCTAATGGCTGCTCTTCACCCAAATTTCTCCTTTTTGACCTTGTGTTTGCTGCAACACCTTGAGAAACTGCCTGGTTCATGCCACAAAAATCCTCTGCTTGCCAATTTACCAATGTGGTGTCATTTGGGGCTGATTGTTGTTGGAATGTTTCTTGTTGTTGGCTGTTTTCTTGACTGTTCTCACCCTCCACACCAGTAGTTGTTATCATTAAAGCTTGAGTTAAAGCACCATTGTAGCACATGGATTGATTATGAGGCTCATTACATGGAAAACACCAATCATACTCCTGGGCAATGTTGTTTTGTGCTGGTACTAATGCCTTAGAGGTAGATATGGCATTTGGATTATAGGGCTGGAATGGTCTATTGGCAGGAGGCCTTGTTTGATTCAGATTTGCAGCTGGATTGGGTGGCCTTTGAGGCTGATATGGCTGCCTATTAGGTTGAGCTTGAGGCTGATATGAAGGTCTAAAACCTTGAGCTTGCTGTCTTTTGAGAGTGACCAGCTCATTGCCTAGATTTTGCAATTGCTTCATGACCTCTTGAAGCTCATTTGGGGCACTTGGAGATGAAGTGGAGGCTTCATTTGAACTCTGATTTCTAGGAGTGGGAATAGGAGCTAAGACAGGTGCTTGACTAGCACTTGGGCTCTCTAAACTTGGATATAATGGCATTGGAGGCCTAGGAGCTAGCTTGCCAGCTTGAATCAGACAATTTTCAGCTCTAATGGCAATACTATAAGCAGCAGGGATAGTTGTGCCTCCCATAGATTGAACCAACATAGAAATATCAGAATTTAAAGCTTTAAGGTAATATAGAAAAGCACCTTCTGCTGTTGGCCTGACTGCTACTGGAATCCTATCCCAAGACCTTTGAAATCTGAAGTTGAAATCAGTCAGCTGCTCGTTGGGGGCTCTCTTGATAGTTGTCAGCTGCTCCAAAAGAGACAAGTTGTCTCCCTTCTCTCCAAATTGATCATGAAGTGCAATACACAGCTGATTCCAGTTTGTGATAGAACCAGCTTCAAGGCTTCTGAACCATTGCAATGCCTTCCCTTTGAATGATGATGCCAGCAGTTTGACAGCCACATCCATTTCATTTATCTCATGGATTGCACAGATGTTAGCAATGTCTTTGACATGATCACCAGGAGTGGTATGATTTTCTCCAGTAAAAAATGGAATGTTCTTCAACGCTGCAATTGGAACTGGATTCTGTGCATTGAGGGCAAGTGGGCTGCTGCCAGTGAAATTGACAAAGGGATTTGCTGGTTGCGCCATTCTGATTGGTCGAAGGACTCTTGAATACTGAATGAAAGGCCGAGTAGGTGGAGGAGTTGAGAGAGTTCTGTTTGGTGGAGATGGAGACCTTTGAATCCTTCTTCCTCTTTGCCTTCTTCTTGGAGATAATTGCAGGTATTCAAATAGCACTTCCTCTTCTCCAACTCTTGACCTTGTGATTCTTCTCATAAGCCTTGGGCTGTCTGTATTGAAACCAGTTTATTCTTCCCCTTGGAGTCGCCAGATATGCAAATAATAGCTCTTTTCAAGCAAGAAAATTGCAGCAGATGCACATCAACTTTGCTGCAATAAAAATGAGACCTCTAGGTCCCACCGGGCGTGCCAAAACTGTTAGTGCAAAATCACAGCACCCCTGGATGCAGATCAAGTTTCTAGGTTGATCACTTGGCATCCAGTGTGATTGCATAACATTGAATCCTTTCTCCAAGTGTGGGACTTGAAAAATGAGAGAGGATTCTCCAGAGAAGGCTGGTTCCTATTCCTCTGTTCAGATGCACACGAAATATGCAGAGGGTTTTCTCAAAACCTAATCTAATCTGCCAAGGAGACAAGGTAAGAAGATGCATAAAATAAATCTAAGCTAATAGAGGTGATGCACCGAGGAATGAAGAACACCTATTTTTCCAGTGAACACAGACCATTCAAATGTGATATAAGATCATGCACAGATAACAAAACTTGTAGTGAAAGACCAGGAGGATGCAAGATGAACACAGAGAGGGTTGAGAATCATCCACAGACATGTATTACTTGCTCCAAAGATTGATACAATACACTACAGAATTCCTGGGGAGGTAGAGTTGTATTACAGTTCAAATGAGAGGTTCGAATTCCACAAATTCACCACTGAGGAGAGAAGAAGGAGAGGCAAACAGAAAAAAGTTCCACCTTGAAAAGAAGCTCCTCTTTACAATATATAGAAAGAATGAGAGAGGAAAGAGAGAAGGGAAAACCAAAACTACCCCAACCACCTCCAGGTTGCATTCAATTCATCTCATCATGGCAGAAGCGGTGGATCCTGGCAAAACGGTGGGCTTCCTAACAGAAGCGGCGAACTGTCTGCTGCATTAAAGTTGTTAGTTGAAGCATTACTTCTACTTGTTATTTCGCGCCAGAGGTGTTTCTTGATTTTCTCTCTCCAAACTACACCAAAACTTGATATTGATCCTAGAATCATGTAGAGAATCTCACAAGCTTTCCGTTGATATAAAGAACGTGCAAATCGAGCTCTGGATCAAAAGATATGGCGATCCGAAGATTTAGGGCACGAATGCAGACCAAAACGGATTTTGAAATATTTTCCCACGCTTCGCCACCTGGATGACACGTGGCACACATTGATTGGTCGCGTGATTCTCTCTCCTCTGCCTTTCGGTGGGATTTCTTTTGAAATTTCCTTGCTGGCCCTAGCTGGGACACGTGGCACTATCCCATTGGTTCGGTTCAGTGCTCGAAAACTCACCCCTTTGACCTTTTGACTTTTTCTCCTTGTGACACGTGTCGTGATCTGGTTGGTTCTCGGCCCTTTCGGCGATCCGCGTCCCACGCGTCCCTATGTCCCATTTTTCCTTGTGTTCCTTGTGTTGATTTCAGCCGAACCGGCAGGTGGTTCACGTCCTTTTGGCCCAGATGTCCCTGTGCTTCGCGGGACAAAATCTTCCGGTTCGCCCGATTTGGCCGGTTTGCGCCTTTTTGTCCCGCTTGTCCCACTTTGTTTCGGACTAACTTGACTCTTTTCGCCTGGTTCGGCCGGTTCATGCCTTTTTGTCCCAAATGTCCCAAATGCTTTAGGACCGTATGTTTTCATTTGGTGATCGGCGGTTCGGGTCCTTCACGTATCGTCCCGAAGCTGTCTCTGCTCAAAGCAGATTAGCCAATTTTTCTTCTTTTTTCGGCCGGATCGGCTTCTTGCGCCCGCCGCGTACTTCTGGCCCGATTGTCCCAAATGCTTAGCGGGCCGCCTAGAGGCTTTTCGGCCGATCCGCGTCTTTCTGTCCCACACGTCCCAAAGGCGACCTTGAGCAGGACTTAGCCAATTTTCACGATTTTTCCTGGATCAACCTACTTGCCTAGGACTTGAATATTCTGATGCATGTTATCAAAATTACCCTGGGGGGGTGAATTTTGGATAACAGTCCTCTATGGGTGGAGGAATTATGGTAGGTAAAGGTTCGCTGTGTGGAGAAGCTAGGGGAGAGATGGTCTCAATGTCAGCAGAAGACTCCTTTATAGGAGATGAAGGGTGTTCCTCTATTGGTGAAGGAACAGTGATGGTTAGGTCAGATGTGGAAGGAGGGTTTTGGGCTAGGATTTCTACTATGGAAGGGATGTGAGGTAATTGAGATGCGACAGTTACCTCATTAAAGATTGCATGAACCTCACAAGCATGGGTATCATGAGTGGATGTCTCACCTATTTGATTGGATGAAGGGGCATGATTGGGAAATGGTTTTTTAAAGATTTGTAGATTTTGATCGGGGTGGCGTTGGGATTATCCACGGTCAAATCACCTATCTTGAGTATTTCTTGGACAATATTCTTAAAAGTGATGCGATTTATGTCACTATGACCTTTTACATGGTGATAATTATGGAAATCTTGTTCCTTATACCACGTGGGCATGGGGTGAGTAGGGTCGAAACCATTGTGTGGTTTTATGGGTGGAAGGGTGATGGTGCCAGCTTTGATCAAATTTTCTAAAACAAAAGAGTAAGGTTCCCCAATTGGGGTATATTTTTATTGCTCTTGTCTGAATCAAAAATCCTATACATGTGATAGATTAAATGAGGGTGTGGCTTGATTAGATGGATGAGCTAGGCCAGCCTTGAGTACCACTGTGTTAGTGGTACCTTTAGCCTTTGAATAATTGGTTGGTGGTTTAGAAGAAGAAGAGGTTTGATCGACTTGAATGTTGAATTCTTATTTCGTAATTGGATTTTCTTCTCTTTAATAGCTTGAATTTCTAACTTTCATGCCATAGTAAATGCCTCATCAAATGTTTTGAAAGTTTAGACCTGCAAGGTCGAGGAGATATGTCTAGAACAGGCTCGAGTGAAGAGCTCGATGAGTTTAGTTTGTGGCAGTTGAAATGTAAGTTGATTGATTAGGATGTGCCAACGAGTGACAAAATCTGTGATAGATTCATCCTCGTATTGACGTGTGGAATATAGATCAGTCATGGTAACTTTCTTGGTGATGTTGATAGAAAAATGATCCAAGAAAGCTTTGGCTACCTGATTAAATGAAAATATGGAGTGTTTGGGTAACCCACTATACCAATCTAATGCTGGTCTAGTGAGGGACATGGGAAAAGTTCTCAAAAGTAAGGCATCATCATGAGCAATTAAATAACATCCATGTTTAAACCAGTGAAAAATGTTGTTGTGGGTCTTCCTTACTATTGAAGTAGTTGAATTTAGGCATTTCCCAATGCACAGGGTATGAATGGATGGGAATGGATGGGTGAATAAGATCGTTGCAAATATCATCGTAAGTGAGACTATTGCGGGAGCTAGAAACCGATGCCTCTAGTGTTTGCATCTTATCCATCATCAATCTAATTAGTTCATTGGTGGGTTGTGATGATTGGATGCCTCCTATAGTGTGAGGAGGTTGATTTTGGGTGTATAGTGGGTGTGACATTCTAGTATGTGGGGCTGCCATGTAAGGTGGTGAAGAAGAAGGCAATGAAATAGGGGGTACGTACCCAGAATGAACAATAGATGAAATAGGTGGTTTTAAGTAAAGTACGTATATGGGGGAAGGGTTGTGGTAACCCTAGTAGAAATAGGGGCTAATGATTATGGAATGGAAAGAACTACATTCTAAAATGGGGTAGGGGTCATGACACTAGAGGTGGGAACATAGCTACGGGTATGCATGAGACATGAGGGCGAGATGAAGTTGTATTTTGGGTATTCACATGCGGGTATGGTAGATGTAATGGATGCTACCAGGGTAATGAGATGTGACAGTCATAGTGGGTATAGGACCTAACTATGAAACGACTGGGGGTAAAGTGGAAGCGTGTAGCACGGAGCTAGATGGGGCTGAGGTAGAAGTGGGTGCGAGTGTCGGGGGATAGATACGGGCATGTTGTATATCAACCGACTTAAAGAATCTTGAGTGGATGAATAAGAGAGGTAAAACTGTAAGGCAATAGGGTTTTGGTCAAGGAGTCGTGTGAACTCCTCATCTCTGGTAGCAATATTAGTAGGATGGATGGGATCCATGGCTGGTGATAGAATAGAGGGTGGTGAAGGACTAGGTGGGAGTGGTTGGTGTGTTGCATGGAACACAAGGGTGTTCACTTGTCTTTGGGTCAGTACCATGTGAACCAGTACTGATCAGGTGGGGCTATTTCTCTATAAATAATATAGAGAATAGCAGAACAAGTAAATTTGGTGATAAAAAATGGATGAAGTAATAAATGGTGAGTGGAATGTGAAATAGGGTAACTGATGCCAGTTAGGGAAAAATGACGTCGGTCGGGGTAACCACTACCGGTTACTGTGGGAAATAGGCAGTGAGTAATCAGTGAGGCAGAAGGTAAAATCGACAAGTATGTCAAATCTGGGGATGTGTAAAATGTCAATGGAAAAGGTGACAGTAACAAAGACTATGGGAAATGGAGAAAAGTGAAGTGAGAACTGTCCTTTTGAATAGGTTAGAAAAAGGACACGGAATTGATGTTGGTTGATCATAAGCGATGCCGATCGAGGCAACCGATGGCGATCATCACTGTGAAATTGAAATAGTGATAAGAAAAAGTGGTTGTGAATTAGAATTTGAAGTGGAATCAAACCCAGAATTCTAGGAATGATGGTGATATGGCCCAGGCACACTCAAGTGGAGCTGGAATACACCAGCTATGATGGGGAGTGTGTAAGGAAATACAAAAATAATGATCGAAATCTCTCACCTCAAAATGTAAATAAGACAGAACACTAAGAAAGAACGTTCCTAGAGTGCCTATTCTATTACGTTTGTTCAGCTTATGCTATTTAGGGACTGACACATGAATTGTGAAGTAGAGTTTTTGGTGAGGATGGCTTCCTACAAAGAAGGAGATCTAAAGGGTGAGGTTTTAGGTTTGTTATGGTGGGGTGGGCTATGCTTTGAAGTATGACTCGATAGAGCAGTGAGTTGGGTGCCCACTGTGTCATGATCGTGTGATCACCTACAACTTCTTCCAGGTAAGACATTGTTTAAGAATGTATGTATTTGAATTTTTGTGCGGTTTGGTAAGACTCATAGAAAGAGAAAAGGATAGAAGTGCTTTTCTATGATTCGTTTGTCAACCATTAAATTGGTAATGACATCTAGTGTATAGGTTGCCTTCAATTAATGTGAGCTAATGCATAAAATCAAAATGAAATGCAATGATTTTTAAGCCCAAATTGAAAATATGACATTGGATGACTCAATAAGATGAAAAGGAAGAGGGATGCTCTTTCACTAAAATGTAGAAAACATGAAGAAATGCTTCTTTTTAAGTACACCAAAAGAAAATTTTCCTTTAAAGAAAATAGAAAGAAGGAGTGGATTACTAGGGAAGAAATTTAGTGTGTAAATTTTTAGAAGGGAAACAAACACACAATTTTTTCCTAGGAATGAATGAAATGAAAGGAACCCCGGATGTGTCCCACCGGGCATGCCAAAATGTTTCACCTTTTTCTTAGATTGTTCCTTTGAATGGTTGACAAAATAGATAGGGTAACGGGCATAGGAGGAATACCTGTTCAAATGATGGTTGATGGGTTGTTGCGCACATATGACTTCTGAATCCACAACTGACCGTGAGAGCTTCCTTTTGGCTAGGAGGAACTACCTGTAATGAAAGCAATACCACTAGAAAGCATTAAACAATATGGGTAGTGAATTGCCTAGCATGAGCTAGATCCAGGAAGTATGACACTTCCTACATGGCTATCAATCCACTGTTTAAAAAAATTAAT
This sequence comes from Taxus wallichiana var. yunnanensis, assembly GCA_018340775.1. Lineage (NCBI taxonomy): Eukaryota > Viridiplantae > Streptophyta > Pinopsida > Cupressales > Taxaceae > Taxus > Taxus wallichiana. The sequence continues at coordinate 735,540,322 of CM031239.1, forward strand.
GCTGAAAACAAAGTAAATCCTATTGTTATTTTAAAATGATTTAGGTATCTCACTTAAAACACAATAAGAAACAGTCTAATCTAACAGGCTAGGCTAGAATAGAATCCACAAGTCAAGGGGTTGGTTCTGAGTTCTACAGGTATGATAAAGGTATTGGGTAGGTCACAGGTGAGTGAGGGTGAGGTAAAATGGGGTGGATAGGTCTCTACTTAAGGCTGTGTGGGAAAACACAGAGACCAGTTTTGGTCGAGGTGACCGACCACGGTTAGGTACAACCAACTCCGATTACTATGAGATTTGGGAATGTCACGAACAAGGTTTTTGGTCCCTTTTTGATTGCACAAAGGATTTAGTTGGTTAGGAGGAGGTATTATGTGACTGGGGTAGGTTTTTATGAGGTTTTGATGGGTTTATGAAGGTACAAAATGTTGGAGATGGTCAATAAGAAGCAAGGTGGACAATAGGTGGTAAAACAATGATGAAATGAATTAACCAAGAAAGTATGATATTATACTTACTTGGATTTCATTTTTGAAAGTCTATGTGTGAAGGATGGAGGTGCTGATGATGGGTTTTGGAGGTTGCAAGTGATCACCAACTGGAGAAAATCTTTTGCATGGGCTGCATGCACACTCCTCTTTTGCTTGGGTAGATCCAAATGTGGTCAGGATGGTTATGCGGGGAGAAGATGTTTAATCTCCTTCTTTGGATGTGATTTTTTTCTGGAATTGACTCTCTGAAGATTCATTATCTTTTTGAAATCTCATTCTTGCTCATCAACATTCTTGCTCCCAATGTTTTCTAACCTTGAGAATAAGGTAGTTTAGGAGTTAAAAAGGGGTAACTGGATGGCGGTTAAGGGTAACCAACGTCGGTCAAGGCGGGATTTTCTAGGTTTTCCAAACTTAGGGGAGATCCTCCTGATTTCCTTAGATCTTGTGTCATTATCCTACGGATTAGACTAGGATCTTCTATGATCATGCAGGAATTCGGTTAGAGGGAGTGTAGGCATTGATTTTTAGGGTGCAGGTAAGTCTTAGTTAGTTATGGTAACTTGCTAAGAATAGGTCTTAAGGTGAGTTAATTTGATGAGGTGTTTTGGTGAAGTATATGTGTAGATATTATTTAAATAAGATATTTAAATAATAAATATAGTTAAGTTAAAGCATTAATTTAATTAAATTAATTAAATTAATACTAGTGTGGTGAAAGGGGCCATGGCTAGGTGAAAGTGATGAAGGGTACCTATTGGTCAAGGTACAAAAAGGAAGTGTGACCTAATTTTAGTGTCTACAATGGGTGTTGGTGTAGTTTTCTATACTCTTGAGGAGTAAGGAATGTGTTGATGTTGAGGAGGCAGTATTCTCCAAGTGAAAGATGTTGAAAAACACCTAACAAGGCGTCTATGTTGGGACTTGGGTAGTAGGTATAGATGAGCTATCTGAATCCTGAGAATATGCGGCATCAGTAGAGGATGGAATAGGAGGGTCGTAGGTGGGTTAGATGAGAAAGGAGAAGCGGAAGAATTAGTAGATGTGGTAGCTTCCTTAATTGGGATTAGGACATAATTTGGATGATAAATAATATTGCAGGTTTTGAAGAGGGAGGGATCTACATGAATGGTGTAAGGTTCTCCTTCATATTCAAATTTTAGGCAATGATGAAGGTTGGAAGGTACACAAGCCATGGAATGAATCCAACGATGACCTAACAACATGTTATATTGGAACTCTCCTTTGAGAACGTATAAGAGTTATAGAATGGTTCGGGGACCCACGTGGATATGGAGGAAAATGGTGCCAAGGGTAGTGGTCATGGAATCATTAAAATATCAAAGAATGATGGGGTTGATAGACATAAATTAGGTGATATTCCCATATGTTGGTAGACATGAGAATAGATGATGTTGATGGTAGCTCCCCATTAATCATAATGTGTTTAATACGAATATCATTAATGTAAGTGAAGATGAAAAGAACAAGATCTAGATCATTAGGGTGTGAAGGGAAAATATCTGATTTGGAGAAATTAATGAAAGTAATCTGATGAGGGGTAATGAGGTCCATGATAGGTGAAGTGTCATTGGGTGGACCCTCGATGGATTGAAGGACCTCAATGAGGGCCTTCCAATGAGATCATAGGTTTGAATCAAGTCAAATAAAGACATCTTCAACAAGGACTAGTGAATTTGTTTGATCATTGAATGATGGGTAACCCCAAAATAAGTAGGTGTTTTCATCCCAAGGATGGTTATCTTGGGGGGAGGTGAAGGTGAGATGGTAGGCTAATGAAAACTAGTAGGGTTACCAACCTTTTCCTTTCATTTTTATTTCACGTGTTGTGACCAAGTGGCTACACGCACCATGTTAAGTTCAAAGATAGGAAGAGGAAAAGATGGTTGTGTGGCGACAGGTGAAGAAAGGATGGAATCCTCCTCCAGTAGATCATCTTCTTTTATGATACCATCATAATCGAAAAGCTGAAGGATATTTTTTTAAAGAGCCTTACAACTCTCGACATCATTCCCTAGTGAGCAATGATAAGCACAAAGTTTTTTGTAGTCAAACCCAACTATTTTTGGTTTGAGAGGGTCATAAGGATTGATAGGAAGAAGTGATATAACAGATGTCTCTAACATCCAAGCAAGGATATTAGAGTGAGATCCTACCAAAGGATCACAATGAGAGGTCAAGATTGTCTTGGGTGAAGGGGTAGGTGACCTTTTTGAAGAAGGCGAGGTGACAGATTATGCTAGTAGAACTACTTTTTTTTCTATGTAATGAAGGTTGGGGTTTAGGCTACATCTTCTTGGGTAAAGGTGGGGGAACAACAAAATAGGATTAAGGAGATTTAGGACGTTTAGGTATCTAAGTAAGCCAAGGTGAAAGTGGGGGTGTTGGAAAGAGTGAGGGTAAAGGTAGTGAAGAAGGTGTGGGTAGAATGGGAGGTGAAGGTGAGGGTATAGGTTGTTGCACTTTAGGTTTTCCTTGGTAAAGGGTAGGTTAACCAAGGTTGAAGGATGTGGGCCTAATATCAATGACAGAGGTGGAGGTGAGTGCAAAGGTGTGTGAGATATCGGGGTGTAAACCCTTAAAGGCCGGGTCTTCCTTTTAGGTGTTGGAATAGATTTTGTGATGGGTGGGGACAAAGTTGACAAGTCTAGCTTCATAGTAGGATGTGCTAGACTTGGTACCAGTAAGACCCCAAAGTTGTGTTAGGTTTTGTTGTAGAAAAATTCTGAGTGGAAGGGGTATTGATGATGAAGGGGCTAGAACCATAGGCTCAGGTGCAATAGTCTTAGTCACTTTGAATACCTTGGGGTAAATGGTCAAGGTATCCGGGGATAACATTTGCATTTGGGTGGAAACTGGGAGTCTAAGGTGCCCCCAGAGGGTAGAGTAATTGACATACTCCATGCAATCAACCAAACGAGAGAATGGTTTTAGTTTAGATGAAGAGGACGATGCACTAGTGTTAATCCCCATGATGATCTCTAAGGTTTGTGAGACAGGGAAGGTCTTGGCCTTAGATTTGGTAGGTAAGAGTGAGGTAAGAAGAGTAATGGGATTTTTGAGGTCCTTCGGTGAGGTATCACTAATAGGAAGAGTAGATATAATCGAATCCTTTATGGGTTGAGGAGGAGGAACATTGGGTGATACAAGATCCTCTACGGGAGTAAAGAGGATGACAAGGTGGGTTCCTCTATAGGTAGAAGAACAAGTAAGGTGGGTTCCTCCATGGGTAAAGGAACATGTAAGGTGGGATCCTCTATGGGTGAAGGAACAGGTGAGGCAACCTCCTCTATGGGTAAAGGGGGAGGTAAGGTGGGTTCCTCTATGGGTAGGGGAGTTCGTTTGAATTTTCAACAATAGTTGCTATAGGAGGAGAATGGATACAAGGACCAGACATTGTATTGAAGATTGCATGAACTACATGTACATTAGTTTCTTCTTTAGATGTCTTGCCAACGTGAGTTGATGAAGGGTCATGGTTAGGAAAAGGATTTATAAAAATATCCAAGTTTACATTAGCAGGTGCATTAGGGATGTTAAGGATGAGATCACCACTATCTAACATTCCTTGGACAATGTTTTTTAAGGTTTTGCAATTTCTATCACTATGTCCTCTTACGTGGTGGTAATTGCATAAATCCTTTCTTTATACCAAGCTGGTGTGGGGCAAGAAGGATCAAAACTAGTACATGGTTTGATGGGAGGAAGATTGATGGCTCCTGCCTTTAATATTTTGTACAATACATAATAATATGGCTCTCTAATGGGAGTGTAACTCCTCTGTTCATATTTGTATTGAAAGTTTTGAACAAACGAGAGATTAGTAGGAGGTTTGGGTTGATTGGATGGATGAGAAGGACTAGCCTTTAGAACCATCATGTTGGCAAATACATTGGGCTTGGAATGGTTATTAGGTGGTTTAGAAGAAGACTCATTTGATTTGAAGGTGGAATTTTTGTTACACATTTTTAACTTGTCTTCTTTGAGGGTGCGGATCTCAAGCTTTTGAGCCATAGTGAAATCCTTGTCAAACGTATGAAATTTTTGAATCTAAAGAGTTAGGGAAATGTTTCTAGTACATGCCCTAGTAAACAAATCTATAAGCTTAAGATATGGGAGAGTGAAGGAGAGTTGATTGATTAGGCCTCGCCACCGCGTGACAAAATCAATGATAGACTCATCGTCATATTGGTGAATAGAATATAAATATGTCATAGATACCTTCTTAGAGATATTGATCAAAAAGTGATCAAGGAAGGTCTAGGCCAATTGGTTGAAGGAAAAGACCGAGTGCCTGGGAAAATCACTATACTAGTCTAAGGTGGGTCCCAACAGGGACATGGGAAATGTTTGAAGGAGTAAGGCATCGTCGTGGCCTATCAAATAACAAGTGTGCTTGAATGAACAAAAGTGTTGTTGGGGGTCCTCCTTACTATTAAAATGGTTGAATTTGGGAAGCTCCCATTGCATGGGATAGGGATGAATAGGTATGGAGGGGTGGATGGGTTCATTACAAATCTCATCATAGGTTAAGATGTTACGAGATCCAAAATGGAGGCCTCAAGCATCTACATTTTTTCCATCATCATTTTAATGAGATCCATGGTGGGGTTTGATTGAGGGATGCCCCTTGAGGTATAAGGGGCCTGATAAGATGAATAGGTCGTAAAAGGCATACCATTATGTGGTGGTGTCGAGTAAGTGAATTGAGATGTAGGTATGTAGGCAGTGGTAGAAGAGGAGGGAAAATACCCTGAATATGAAGTGGAGGCGATAGGTTGTGTTTGAGGTAAGGTGTAGGTGGGAGGATCTTGTGGAAAGATCCTTGTAGTGATGGGTGGAAGGGTTTGGGGAATAGAAACCACCAAAATCTGAAATGGAGTGGAAGATGTTAACACAACTAGTGGCTGCGTAGACATAGGTACATAAGTGCGATGATGAAGGGACCCCTATAAGAGGGGTTGTGGTTAAGGGTATGGAAAATGTTGAGGGATGGAAGATGTAACTTGTGAAGTAGGTGGTTGTGAGATGGAGTTGGTCGATGCTAGAGTATTTTAGGTAGCTACATTAGTATTCCCGATATGGAAGAGGTGGTGTAAATGGGGGGCATGGAAGTGGCCATTCCATAAAGAGTTCTATTTGATGAGTCACATGTGGAAGAATTAGCAAGGTAATGTTGCAATGCCTTAGTGTTATGATCAAGGAATTTATTGAATTCCTCATCACCCTTAGGTACGATTACAGGTGCATTAGGATCTAATGGTGAAGAAATAGAAGGAAATGAGGGGTAGGAGCTAGCGTATACAACACACATTAAAATTAAGAGATCATGCTTTTTGGAAAATCCAGATCATATGAAAGGAAGAAAATAGGTACTCTAGGTTTTGCAAAAGTGATAGAAACTCACAAATGCTTTTTGAAAGAATTTGGTAGGTGAAAATAGCTTGTTGTTTTTGATAGAAAATAAAAAACACAAAGGCCGATACCAATCACCGAACCGATGCTAGTTAGATGAAAGTATCAATATCGGTTGTTGAACCAATGCTAGTAGGAAGGTAACCGATGTCGGTTACTATGAAAATGAAGAAATTTGAAATTTTTGAGTTAGATTTGGTCAAAAGAAACCAAGAAAGAGGTTGTGTATAGAAAATATAATCTAACACACTCAGAGAACCAGAATTAACTGGTTGTGATGACTGAGTGTGAAAAAGAAAGAAAAGTGATGAAGTACAAACTCACACCTCAAATAATAAAAAGACAAGAAATAAATTAAAAAATCCAACAAGTAGAATATATCAAACATGATATCCTAGGAATCAGATTTTAGTGTTTTAATGGCTTAATCCTTAGGAATGACTATGTATATATAGAAAGGAGTGGATATAAGGTACCTACAAGCCATCTATGGATGGTTTTAATATTTTTTTGGTGGGGGAGTCCTCAATATACTTTTTAGTGTGTGAGGTCGAGCTCACGATATGAAAATATGACCAGAACACTAGTCACACCCACTATTAATGGGTTTTTAAATCCTTGATAGCTTCTTCACGGGACTTGGGAATGTTTAAAAAATGTGTTGTTTGTTTGAGTGATTTGGGAAAGTTTGTGCAAGAGTGGACTATGATTAATTACCCAATCATCAACCGGTCATGATCTCTGTTATATTTTATTTCTATTTATATTATGTGATCTAAATGAAAGAATACATGGGATGCAATGTAATAATTTTAAGCCCAAATTGAAAAATGGAGATTGGATGAGAGAAATAGTGAATAGGAAAAGAGTATGATTTTCACTAATGCAAGAAAGAAATAAATAATGGTTTGTTTTAATTTGCACCAAATGAAGTGTTTCCTTTAGAGCAAATATAAGAAATAGAATGTTTAGTGAATATTTCATAAAATAAACAATAAAAAATACAATCCTAAATGAAGAAAAAAAGAACCCACAAATGATGAGGGTCCCATTGGGCATGCCAAAATGTTTCACCAATAAGAATCATACGTATGAGAAAAATGTTTAAGGTAGAAGGTTGGGTACGTGAGGAATACCTGGAGGTCGTGAAGAGGTTGCGACACCATTGAAGACCAGGCCAATCGAGAGCACTCCTTTTCTGGGAAGGACTACCTGAAAAGAAAAGAAAGACCACAAGATAGAATTAAAAACATAAGTTGGTGGATTGCCTAGCGGGAGCTAGATCCGGGAAGTGGGGTACTTCCTAGAAGGTTGTCAATCCATGTTTTAAAACAAATTAAATGTTGATAAGAACATGAAATAGAGAGTCCTACTATAGTTATATAATTTAGGTATCTCACACAAGCATAATAAATTAAATCTAATCTAAATATTTAATATAAGATTAAATATAATGTGGGTGGTGGGTTGTTAATGTTTGTAGGTGTAGGAAATTGTATTAGGAAATTCTAGGTGAAGTTGAGGGAGGTTTTGGGTGAGTGAATGAGCTTGCTGGTATGGGGAAAATTCCAAACACAGAGACCTATTTTAGTCAAGAAACTGATGCCAATAACATGTTATAGTTGAGATTAGTTGTTTAACCAATCACGCTAGGGGAAATTGGGTGCCAAAGGTGAAAAGGTGTTGGTTTAGGATCTCTATGATTGCATTGAGTGTTGGGAAGGCTTAGGAACAATGTTGGGATTTAGGTGAAGGCTCAACAAGGGTTAGAGAGGTGATTAGATAGGTAGAGAGATTCAGGTATGTAAGGTATCAAGTAGATGAGTGAAAAATGGTATTTGGATAAGAAAAAATTAGTATCACAATAAAAAATAAGAGATCTAAGACCAAATCTAAGAAACTAACAACTCAGTTAAGATACTTATCCGAAGATCTCAATATTTCTAAATGGCAAAGTGATTGGTGGGTTCTCATAAAAGAAATGGATTTGGATCCAAGACTACGGAAACAAAGCCTATGTGATTCTCCATGCAAATGATCCGAGGACGTGGAGCAAGAGGTCAATTGTTGGTGAATAACTTGGATGTGTTGTTGTTATGTTTGATTGTCAAGATGCTCAATCGAATGCAAGGATGTGAAATAATAATAAAAACCAACCAAAGGAAGAACCTAGGAAAGATTTGGAAATCCTTATTTAAAGGAACCGGTGGTGGTTCCTTTACCTAAAGTGTCGGATGAGGAATAACCAACATCGATTAGGGAGAAATAGTCAAATTTACTCAAAATAGCATGTTTCTTCCCTTTTGGCATGGGTCAAGATTTGATTGTGGGATAGGAGTCTTGGTTCACATTTAAACACATGGGAAATTGATAGAAGAAGTGGTTAGCAATAAATATTAGGTTTAGAAAGAGTCTTAGTTAGTTAGGGGAAGTGATGACTCAATGTTAGGAGTGATGACCTAGTCTCGAGTTAGTTAAATGCCCTTGGAATGGGTCCAAGGTGAGGTGGAGAGGTGAGGTGGAGGGGTGAGGTGGTAATTAACCTAATATTGATAATTAGATTAATAAAATGTGTGAAAGGGTCATGGTAAGGGGGTATGTTAATTGAAAGGGGCTTAGAGGATGCGCCAATTTTGGGTATCTTGATTTGACACTTGTAGATTTAGGTGGGAGGTCAAACAGACTGGATAAAGAAGTTTAGTTCTTACTATTAAAGAGAGAGCTTTTTTGAAAATATTTTCCATTAGTAAGCTTCAAGACAAAACCATAAGTAAAAAGATCGAAATGGTAGAAATCGTAATAAAGGCGAGACACATAATTCCCAAAAGGGATAAGGTTAACATGTGTCATAATAGGTGAAGAAGGTGAATATATGATAATGATATGATTAATATATCTACCAATATATGGAATGCTTAACATTATTTGTATGCACTTTTTCATTTCTGACTTGCAAACAATGCTTTAATATAGAATTTTGTTCTCTTTTTTATGGTTTTTGAGTTTTCTAAATTTTGGTGGATGAAGAGTTGAAATGGAATCATCAAGAAAGAGGTCCATGTTTATGAAATTTTAATGGTCCTTAGATACAAGAATTATGTGGAAAAAATCCAATTCAGAGAGAGAAATGAAAATATTCGATAAGTCTTGAAATTAAAAACTTAGGAAGACATGATCCACGTCAAAGGTGGAAATCCAAAGATTTGATAAGTCCTGAAATACAAGACTTGGACAAACAAGGTTCAAGTAAAAGGAGTGAATCAAATGATTTGATGGGTCCTAAAGTGTAAAACTTAGGTAGATAGGTTCCAAGTCAAGGGATGTGTGATTATATAAGTCTTCGATGAGATCAAGAGACATATGCGATGTTAGAATAAGATTGTTGATGCAGGGAATATGTTGAGATTCATATTCATCTGGGAGTGAAAGAGTACGAGGAAAGAAGGATTGATCTCTAAATGTGCACTCAAGCATCCTTATAACTTTGTAGAGAGGAGACATTCAATTTTTCTCCTTACAGGTTGTGATTTAATTTATCTAAAAAAATATTTATAATTAAAGCATAAAAAGGTTGTATAAGGATATTCCTAGGTATACACAACTTGAAGAGTGTATGCATACGAGATGTCTTGAAAATTAAGGGCCACCATTCCTTAGATGCACGTAAGACTGATCATGTGAGGTACAATGGACATAGAAGGTTTCTTTGTTGTAATTTTTGAAGCTTTTTGTGGTTGTATTTCGACAACAAGACTTAAGATGTGTTGTCGTGTAAATGTGCAATGAGTAAATTGGAAGTTTCCAAGCACGACAACTATACCCCTATGCCGAAATTTTCATGTTTTATCATTCCTAAGAAACCCTGGATCTATTCAGTCAATCCAAATGAATTCCCAACCAATGTCATGATATTATCCTAGGTGATTTAGGAAATTCCATTCATTCCCCCTAGGTGATTTTAGGAGTTCATTGAAAATGTTATCTTTTGGCAGTATAGGGAAGGGCTATCGTTGGCCTTCCAGGATTGGACCAACCCCCTGGAGTAGAGAAGAAGGGCCAAATTCAACATGAAGGTGAATGGAAGACCTTATAATGTCATGGAAATGATTTTGGAAGGCTTTGGGAAGTTCTGAAAGACTTGGAGCAGTCTGAGTGAAAATAGGGTTCACAAGCCTAGGCAGTACATAGGCCTAAAACAGTTGTTGAGCTTCAAACGAAGATTCAGGAGCTCCGGATGGATTTGGAAGTAAAACAAAACATCTTTAGAAAAGAAGATATTAAGACCTAAATTATGGTGAAATAATATTTTTCACAACACCTTGGTGCATATGATTGGAAGATAGTTTTTCTCAGGTATAAGTGGAGTCCCAGATCAAATCTATAATTTTTCAAGGATCATATGATCTAATCAAGACATGAGACCCACATCATTGGATTCAAAATTCCATTTTCAGTTAGGATCATATAAATTTTCACCAATAAATTCCACTGGAAGCTCAAGTTATCTGCATTCCAAGTTACCCTCTCAAAGGTAGTTCAGGACTTAGTCATTTTTTTGAGAGGACACGTGTCAGCACCAGGAGCCTAGCGGGATTTCATGTCCCCCACGTCCCTAAGGTCAGGTAAATCACCCCTTGGAAAATGTTCCCATCCCTCATGTGACCCTTGGGACCCTCATATGACCTCCAGACCTGGCAGTTTAGCCCTCAAGTGCTTATTTGGAGCATGCATTCCCTGCCGTCGGATCGGTCAACACGTGTCAGCTCCATGACCACCATGGAATTTTATGTACCTTATGTACCTGAGGTGGGGGACATAAGACATGGAAAAATGTGCCTAGAACCTATGAGGATTCTTTTGGACACCCACGCGACCTCCTTTCAGCTCCTAGTGCTTCAAATCATCTTTTTCCTCCTTCATTCCCTGCCGTTAGATCTAGTGCCATGTGTCACCATATTGCTCATTGTGGAAATTGATTTCCCTCACATCCCTAAGGTTAGGGACATCAATCAAGGAAAAATTTTCCCAAGCCCTATCTGTGCACATATTTTTGAAAAATCTCCAAGTGCTACTTTTCCCGCTTCTAACTTCTAACAATTTTATTTGCACTCCTTTCCTCCATTCTTCCTCTGCAACATTCTACCATCACTCCGCCATTGAAAATTCTCAGACCAGATCAACAAAGGAACTGAAATACCTTTCCCATGGTGATGCATAGGTCTCAAAAGGAATCCTCATCAAGCTAAGGAGAAATGAAGAACAATAAAGAAGAGAACAACAAAATCCCCATAGCTAAAAAATGGAAATCTAAACAAAGCTTGCAAACCAGTGCATGAATCAATGAAACATTTATTTCTGTTCATTCCTCTATCCAATAGCATCAAGAATACACCTTAAAACTCCCCCCATGTGTGATAAATAATCCCTGATGAAAGAAATCTCCTTTCGGCTCAACGAAGAAAGAAGTGGGATTTCCCATCAAACCGGTTGCCGGATCGAAGTAAGATTGCACGTGAAGCACCAAAAGAAAAAACCCACATCAAAAATACAATTTTATTCACAAACAGAGGAGAAAACTAGACCTGCAATTTTGAGGTCCATTAATGGCTGCCATACCAGAAGCACTGCCAGGTTCAAAAATTAAAACTTTAAAATCTCCTGGATTATTAAGCGGGCGGGCCCGAAATTTCAAAGGGATGATATTGGGCAAAAACCCATATCAAAAAAATTCATTCCACATCAATCCAACTCCCAGAGGCCAAATTTCTAAAAATAGTAGGTCTACTACATAGGAACTGCTATTTCAGGAAAGTCATTAACAAAAGAACTGCGAAGGAGATGAAGATATTAGAGGTGCACTATAGCTGAGAATCCACCAGAATGGAAATTTTTGGCACTTACTAAAAATAGTAAGTGGGCCCTCGAGCACCTGCTAAAAATAGAAATTTGATCCAAAGGAGTGAGGAACGCAGGGAGAAAGGGGAATCAAGGTCATAACACTCAGCAAAGGATCGAGAGAGTTGCCTTTTTCACACTTACTAAAAATAGTAAGTTACACTCAAAGAGAAGTTTTGGCACAATGGGATGTACAAGGATAATCATTCAGGGGGAAATCATTGTTGGGAGCATCCTAGTCATTTTCACGGGGCATTCAAGATCCACCTTAGTTCATTCAACTTAGCGAACGTTTGTGAGATAATTTGGAGGAATTTCACAATGTGCAAGGAGTTTGAAGATTCAAAGTTTCACTACATTTGGAGCTTTCCATCAATGAGGATCAGTGGAATTCATCAGGAATGACATCTCCTCTTCTTCACATCCCCCTCTTTCTCTCTCCTCTTCCCCCAACTTTCTCTCACTTTCCAATATTCTAATTTTTCGTTGGGGTTTGCACTTTTAATATGACTTAAGATACTTTAGAAACATAATGTAAATTAAGTCGCCTTGCTATTATAAAAGGGACTTAAATATTTGAAGTGGAATATGAATAGTCTTAAGTCATATTAAGGTATTTGAAAGGTCACGAGGAAGATGAAGAGTCATATTCTATTCTATAAATTGTAAAGCCATTCCCATTTCAAAGGGTTGGCGATTGATCTTGTAGACTCAAGAGTGCATTCTACCTTGAGAGAAAGCAAAGGAGATAGCCATTTTCTTCTACTCTCTTCCCCTCTCAAATTTCTTCCATTCCTACACTATGTACAACTTTTATTCAAGCATCAATACAAGAAGAAGGAGTTTCTAGCTTTCTTTGACCAAGGGATTTCATGACACTTTGTTCTCATCAAATTCTATTTGGTCTTGTTGTCATTTACAAGGTTGTTTCTTCTCATAAATGCATGTGATGAAGTTTCTAACTAGTGTGTGTGTAGGAATCTAATTTTCTACCTACAACATTAGTTCTCCTACCTCCATTCTCACTCCCTTTCCCACTTCCAGACAAAGTCATCTCTTGTAGGTATATGCAAGCATTTTCCGTAGGGTCAGTGGAGTGCCCCTATTGGATCCCGGTCGAAAGGCCACCACATAAATTCACCTTTTCATGTGCATGCACATATGGTAGTTGCACCAATTAAGTAGAGGGACTTAGATTCCCAGAGCATTGGCAAGAAATCCAAAAGTTTGTCCACCAAAAATTTTCTCGCCAACAAGATGTTAGGCGTAGGAGTTGGAATGGAAAAAATAGAATCGAGCTCAATGGTGCTTGATGATGGACACTCCTCCATTATGTTAAGGGTTGAAAGATATTCTTGGAGAAAATTTAAGCTCTCATAAGATGTTAGAAGATTGTTTTATGAAATAGGTTCAATATATGTTGAGGCTGTAGGAAGAAAAGCTGGAGAAGAAATAGAAGTGGGGACAACATTCAACTCTTCATTTGAAGTGGAAATTTACATGTCATCGGTTGGGAGAGATTATTATTCAATATCTATGTATATGGTGATGTTAACTCATTCCCTAGGTGAATTATGAAAATCAATTTAACCCCCCTAGGTGATTTTAGGAGTTCTTGAAAACTACTATTTTTGGGCGGTGTTGGGAAGGGCTATCACTAGCTTTCTCAAAACTAATACAACCCTTTGAACTAGAATGGAGAAGATAAATCCAACAATAAGGTGAATTTAAGGTCGAGTAACATCATGGAATTTATTTAGGAAGATTCATGAAGAATTTGGAGTTGGGGCAGTTTCATCAAAAACAAGTTTCACAAGCCTAGATAGTGCGAGAGGCCCAAAAAAGTTACTAACATTCAGGAAGTGATTCTAGGAGCTCTAGACAGAGTTAGGATAAAAAAACATATTTATAAAGGTAATTCATAGATATAAAACATGGTGAAATCATATTTTTCACAACACTTTAGCATAATAGGTTTATAACTAGTTTTTTGGGCATAGGTAAAGGACCGGATAAAAAATTCACTTTTTAGGGCTTAAGTGGAGGAATAAATATCGATACCCCACCATTTTATTTAGAAGTATATTTTCAAAAAAATTAATATAAAATTTCACCAACAAAGTCCATCGAGAGCTCAAGATATCACCGTTTTAAGTTTCCCTCTAGGTGAGTTCTGTGATTAGTCAAATTTTGATTAGGACACGTGTCAACTCTTGGAGCCTAGAAAATTTCATGTCCCTTTCATCCCTCAAGCTAAGGGACACGAGGGACATAAAAATTAACCTATCCCCAATAATCCCTTTGGTCACCCATGTGACCTCTCAGATCATCGTTCGGCTCTCATGTGCTTGTCGAAACTCATTCCTTCAATCGTTCAGATAGTGACAAGTGGTGGCTTCTAGCGTGATGTGAAAATTGATGCCCCTTATGTGCCTTTGGAAAATGGAAATCTGGGAAAATAAAATTATCCCAGCACCCTGAGGCCCTTAGGTCATCCATGTGACCCTCTCCAGTGTAATTTTCCATCCCCAGGAGCTAGTGGAGCCAAATGGACAGTCTTCGGATCCCTGCCAAGTGTCTTCACGAGGCTTGCCATGAAAATTGATGACTCTCATGTTCCTTAATTCTTGAGGTACATAGAGGACATGAAAATGTGCCTAGCCCAAAAAATACCTCCTAGTTCCTTATGTGACCATTTTCCAGCCCCTAAGTGCTTCCAACAAGTTTTTTGGCCAAAACGCTCCACCATCAGATTTTTGCCAAGTGTCATCGTGAGGCATGTTGTGCAAATTGATTTACATTTCATCCATTAATGCTTAAGGGAAATTATGGACATAAAAATTTTCCCCACCCTTGACATGCATTTTTAAATCATTTTCAATTTTTTTTAAAGCTAAATTTCCCACTTCTTACTCTCACACCCTGTCATTGCTCTATAACTTTCCCATGCTTGCACACAACTCACCATTGCTTCTTCAAACCAGCTCTACTACAAAAAAATTCTAAAATACATGAGGACACATATGTTTTATATAGAAGTTTGATTGAAATACTCAAAGGATTGAATAACAAAAGGAATAATGAAGTAATCTATCGAAAACCCCATTGTCGTTGATTGAATATTCAGACGTATCTTGTTGATTCATAAAATGAAGAACCATTTTTTCTCTTGTGTTCTTAAATACTGAAGGCCATTAAAACCTCACCTTCAAATCCTCCTTCTACAGTACAAATCACTCATGGAAAAAAATCTTCCTTACGGCTCTACAAAGACAAAATTCTAATTTCCGTCAAACTGGCAATCGGTTTGAAGAGAAATTTCAGCAATGAAACTAGAAGCAAAAAACCATAAAATAAATGTGATTTTCATTAGAAATGGAGAAGAAAACTAGACCTATAAATTTCAAGCTTCGTTAATGGCTTTTGTGTCTAGAGGCTGCCGCTGAGTCAACAATTTGAATTTTTAAAATCTCCCAAATTGGTGATCAAGTAAGTCCAAAATTTCATAGGGGTGATATTGGGCAAAAACCCATATCAAAAAAATTCATTTCGCCATGATCAAAACATTGGAAGCTCACTTTATAAAAATAGTAGGTCTTCTACATAAGGGATTGCTAATTTGAGAAAGTCACCAACTAAAGAACTTGCAAAGTAGTGGTGAACATAAAAGAGGTATCATAGGAAAAAATCATCGGAATGGTCATCTTGTTCCAGAATTGACACTTACTAAAAATATTAAGTGGTCTCATGAGAACTTGCTAAAAATAACAAACTGATCTAGAAGGCAAGGGGAACACAGGGAGAAGAAAGAATTCGAGTTTCCATATCTAGTCAAGGTTTGAAAGAGTCAAATTTTCACACTTACTAAAAATAGTAAGTTTCTTTTGGGCACTCACTAAAAATAGTAAGTCATTCTAGAGGTGAATTTCACAAAAGGGTCTTTCAAGAGATAAACATTCAAATTGGCAATTGCAGTTGAAGATTGGAAAAAAAAAATTCACACTTGTTAAAAATAGTAAGTTTCTCCATTCAAGAATAACAAGTGTTGAAGATCCAGTCATAGTTTTTCTAGTATGTTCATTGGTACTTAGCACTGTATGGAAAAATGTATCATTTTGTAAGACATATGTTGGTAGAATATGACAATGTTACAAAGAGTCGTTGTAGGAGGAGTTTTTAATCCTTGGATTATTTGAAGTGGATCTCCATGAGCAACACCCATGGTCACCATTGGGATAACTCAACAATGTTTCTAAATACTCAGTTTGTGGTGTCCATAGGTCATCAAAAGATAGTTTCTCGTTAGTAGTAACTTATCCACAACATGAGTGAATCATTCACAACAAGGAATTCAAGGGAGTGGGTATCTTCTCATTGACATGGGATAGAGAAAAATTTGACATCGAGTGCAAGCCTTAAGGATTTTTTTAGGGGGTAAAGGATTTAGAGATTAAGAGCTTCATCTCCTTAGATATTTCTAATTATCAAAATCAGTGGACTTCATCAAGAACAACGTCCTTCTTTTCCTTATCTCTCTTCTTCCCCCACTTTCTCTCTCCTCTACATTCTAATTCTTTTTGAGGTTGCACACTTTTCATAATTCCTTAATGAATCTATTTTCAATGTAATAACTCACCCTTAAGTTATACAAGGGGACTTAATGTTTTCCTAGGAATGTAAAAGGTTTCAAGCCATATGAAGGGTTAATGGGGGATAGGCAAAGAGATTTCTAGAATTCTAAAAATTGTAATTATCTCCTCATTCAAAGGGGTTTTAATTCGAGATTCTTCTAGCTGGTTGTATTCTTGTAAGTTCATGAAAGGTCATGTTCTTACTTTGAGTGAAAATATTTAGCCATTTTTCCTTTCCAATTTCTTCATTTCTCCACTATGTACAACTTTTGTTTGAGCAATCAATATAAGAAGAAGGATTGTCTAGCTTTCTTTGAATAAGGGATTTCTTGATACTATGATAAACAATTCTATTTGGTCTTGTTGCTACTTGCAGAGTTATTTCCTCTTATTTTTAATGCATGTGATGAAACTTCTAACTAGTGTTTATAAGCATCTTATTTCCTACTTGCAACATTAGTTTCCCCTTACTTCATATCCTCACTCCCTTTCTTGCTCTCTTGAAAAAGTCTTATCTAGCAAGACATTTCTAGATTTGTTGCAGGGTTAGTGGAGTGCCCATGTTCGATCTGACCATAAGTCCATCGGGAAAATCCACCTTTTCACATGCATGCAAATATGGAAGTTACATCGTCGAAGTAGAGGGACTTTGATTCTAGAGCATTGGAAAGAAATCCACAAATTTATCCACTCGAAAAATTTTATTGCCAAAATTTTTGGCACCCACCATGTGGAAGAATTAGCAGCATTTACACCCAAAATACGACTACAAGGTCCAAAAATACAAAAAATAAAATATCTAGAAAAATAAAAAATTCAAAAATTGGAGTTGACGAAAATCCATTGCTAAAAGACACACTGCTGATTTCTACATGTAACTTTTCACATTTTGTAGTTCCCTTTCATATTCCCATCATAAAATTTTCTCAAATCTTGCTGAAAGAAGATATACCAGGTTGAGTAGGTTAAGAGGTGTTGTTGATTCTTCTTTCAAAGCTTTCCAAAACCAGCAAATCAAACTAGAGATAACCCCTACTATTTTTCTCAAGCCTTGTCCCCATCCGCATTTTCAAGAAGTTCACCTAGAATTCCCATCCAAACTCTTGTTTATACTCCCCATTAAAATTCTCCCATTTTTCAATCACCATTGAGCATCAAGTTCTTGAAGGAAGAAGAATTTCAAGAAGCAAGATCTGAACAGAGAAACATAAATAACAATGGTGGATGAAGAAGAAAGACCTCATCCCATTGTTCCATGGGGAAGAAATATAGGCCACTCACTCTTGAACCACCTCTTCATGATCTAACAACATGTTCCCGCAAGAAATTTCCAAAGTTCAAAGGCTATGGCACACATTATGGAGAACACATCACAACTTTGACCACATCATGAGGGATTCTTTGAGTCACACATGAAGACGATGTTGTAATATTGTTCATGGAATCTCTCTAAGAAAAATTAGCAAAATGGTTCTATCTCTTACCCACCAGATCAATAACTCCTTGGAATGATATCAAAACCAAGTTCGAGGAAAGATTCAAATCTATTGAGGATTTTCAAGATCTCCTTATTCAATTGGATGAAATGAAGAAGGAATAAAATTAAATTATGAGAGACTTCATGGCTCGTTTCAACCGGATTGCTATGAAGGATATTGATAGAATATTCACCATCTCAAAACAACATCTAGATGTTCTTCATAAATGCTCAATCACTAGAGGTAGGATGTTTCCTACGAAGAGTTCAACCAAGGAACATTGTAGAATCACAAAGGATGGCCATCAACATTAATGATGATATCATCCTCTCTAGAAAGATAAAGAATCCCTCAAGGGTAAGGCTCTCTATCACGGAGATGAGAAAACATATACATTTACGTAAAAATTAGCAAATGAAATGGCATCGTTGAAGAGGGAAATTTTTGAATGAATGTTTTCTCAAAGAAACAACATAAATTAGATTGCAGGAGCACCTTGAAGGCTTTCCTTGGAGGCCCCACCCATCAATGCAAGTTGTAGGATTCAAGAAAATAAAGAAAAGCTTGAACAAGAAAGTGAAGGTGATAGTTTCCTAGAAGTTGATGAACTTGAGAATGATACACAAACCAGATTCTGTGATTATTTTGGAGGTGATGAACATGATGAAGAAGATGCACTCCATTTTCATGTGCAGTATGTTATCCCAAATTCACCCCTTAAGGTGAATTGGATAACTTACATGATTCACCTTAAGGGGTGAATTTCACCCATCAATGCAAGTTGTAGGATTCAAGAAAATAAAGAAAAGCTTGAACAAGAAAGTGAAGGTGATAGTTTCCTAGAATTTGATGAACTTGAGAATGATACAAAAATCAGATTATGTGATTATTTTTGAGGTGATGAACATGATGAAGAAGATGCACTCCATTTTCATGTGTAGTATGTTATCCCAAATTCACCCCTTAAGGTGAATTGGATAACTTACATGATTCTTCAAGCTCAGGCAGGTTGAAATGGCTCAAGGAAAAATTTAGGTTTTGGATCCCTTTGGCTCTTTTCTAACCCCTCAATCCAAGGAAAAAATCCAAGAAGTTGAAAAAATTGCAAAAATGCAAAAAAATTGGCATGTGCTAGTGTATTATGGGTAAATCGATTTTGGATCTTAGGCCACCTGGTACATGTGGGACATCCAGGACCCGCATGGATGAAATAGATGATTTGTGAAGAAATCATAAATTTTGGGTTTTTGGGAACTAGGCCATATAGGTGCGCGCGGGACATCCGGGACTGCATGGTCGAAATAGTCGATTTACAAAGAAATTGACAAAATTGGGTTTTGGGGCCTAGGCTACACATGCATGCACGGGAAATTTGGGAACTACATGGATGAAATATCAATGTGCAAAGAAATCAGAAAAATCAGGTTTTGGAGTCCAGTGCATAGGTATGCACAAGACATGTGGAACACTGAAAAGCTGAAAATTCCACGGTCAAAGGGAGATGTAGCAAAAGTGGAGGTTTGACCCTCACGGCTCGGTCAATGCGAGGACATCTGGGACATCAAAACCTGATTTTTCCATGGAAGGAGGCCTGTGGATGGATTGGAGGTTTTTTTCTAGGACATCTGGGACATCAGGACCTGAAATGGCTGATATGCCCGCATGCAAAGGAAAATTCAATGTCTGACCCTCCCGAACTTCAAATGGCCGTAACTTTTGACCTTGAGCTTTGATTTTCACAAAATTGGACTTTCTAGAACAAGCACGACATCCTCTACACCACAGAAACTAGATTTATTATTTTTAATGAAGGTATATTTATGAAAATAAAGGAAACATCTTCAGCTCCAATCAATCAGATGCTCATTCCCGTTAAATGACAAAAATGCCTGATAGACCCAAAATAGCTTCCACACTCAGAAGGCCATAAATTTTGCATTTCTCAATGAAAACACACAAAATTTGTACCGTTGGAATCATGGTTTTGAGCCCAATGCACAAAATCAATAAATTTAGAATTTGATGAGAAATAGATGGTGATTTTGTAAAAAATGTGCCCAGGTTCATAACAATGTTTTATTTAGTAGTTGGGATGCATTTAATGGAGCATGGGCTGACATTTCTCACTACTACAAGTCATGGGACAGTATGGGGATCCTTTTTCAAGAAATAGAACATCATTTCACTTCATTTACTACATCTTGCAAGTGGTTGAAGGACATATTTCAGGATTTTCATTTTCCCTCTCTCTCTCCTCTTAGAAATCTATAAATAAGAGTGTTGGGCTCATTGTAAAGAGATAGTTTTAAGTAGAAAAACTCTGTCAAAATCTATTTTTCAAGTCAATGTGCTGCATACCCTTGTAGTGGACTCCTTGCATGGTGATCCAAGCCCTTATCTTGTAATATATTGAACTGTGTATACTTATGAAGCAATAGATGTAAGTTTGTGGATGTATCTTCCCCTACTGTGTTTGTTTGCATTCCTCTTTCCCTTTCAATCTCATTGCATATATATTGTTTCTATCTTATGCTATTTCATGGATCCATTATCATTATGTGTGCATGAAATATTGTTGTGAATGCAATTGCTAGATTGTGGAGAACTGTTATCACCCCTTCTAGTTTTCATTTTACTTCTACTTTTCACACATTGGAAGACTACTCTCACACTCTCCTTTTCTGGTGTATCACCACTTTAGTGTAGGATTTGTTTTCATGCACTCTCTCTCCTTGGTCCCTTAGAAAGTTAGATTAGGATAAATAGTTTTCCTACATTAGAGTAGATTTTGGCAGGTAGTTTAGGAGCAAGAACTAGCTTTCTCTGGAGGTCTATCTCAAGAAGCAAGTCCCACAACTTAGAGATAGTACCCATGTTATCCAATCACATTGTGATCTCAAGCACACACACTTGTGAAAACCATAGGGTGTTGTGATTCATAGACAAAATGGTATTCACTTGTTCTAGGAGTATGATAAAGGAGAACCTTCCTCCGGTGCTAGAAAAGAAAAAGAGGGTTAATGATCCTCCTATGGTAAATCTAAAAAACAAAATAATCAGTCGAGGATCTCCCCTCCCACCTTGTATGGAGTTTGCACTGGAGAAACTTGATCTTGTAACAAGCATGAAGTCACCCACTATTCCAAGTAAGTCTTCCAATGTTTCTTCCAGTTCTAAATCTAAATCTACTCTTGTAGAATCTAGTGCTTCAAAAGTTCCTAGTGTGCCTTTCAAAATACCCTCCATTCCCCAAACATTGAACCCTGCTTCCAAACCTATCTTGACTCTAAAAGTAATTCCTTCATCTCCCTTGTTTGCATCTTCTCCTTTTGAATTTGTAGAATATGATAAGAAATCCAAGGTGCAGATTACTAAAACTGAATATATATGGACTCACCTAAACAATTTGAGAGGTTCATCAATATATTAGGACTAGTATTTTAACACCTAATGTTTTAACTCCTAGTTATAAAGGAATACTACCAAACCCACCTACACCTTCATCACATAACATACTTTATTTGAGTGTATCTAAGACTGACAAGGTTGATCCTTTCTATGTCTCCCTCCTTGTTAGAGAATATGTACTGAAAAAAATTGCATCATAGATTATGGAGCCTCTAACAATGTAATGCTTGTTAAGGTCGCCAAGGCTCTCAAACTCACAATGAATCCAACTAATGGATATTTTTAATCCTTGGATTCAAAAGAGGTCCCAGATTGTAAGGAAGGTCAAAGATGCATGGGTGGCTCTCGCCAAATTTAGAGAAAGAAGGTTTCAGAGATGATTTTGGTAGCAGACATTCTAGCTTCATTTGGAATAGTGCTAAGTAGGATTTTCTATCAGCAATTAGGGGTAAGGTCTAGATGAAATGGTCTTCTCGTGACAATCCCAATTAAGGGATATATGGAAAAATTACTTCTAGAAAATAAGATGAGATACGAGTTCAAAAAGTAATAAATTTGAAAGCGAATATTTTGTACCAAGATAGCAGGAAGATGAATCTTTTCATAACAACTAAAGAAGAAGAGGATACTCTCATTTTGATAGGATGGAAAAATCCTTCCCAAAGGAGTATGGATCTTGAAGAAGCATTAAGGAACTTTGATTTCGAAGAGGATATACCTTATTTGTTGGATGATGCAAGCCAAGAAGAAGAGGAAATGGTTCTTGATGGTTTATAAATCAAGAAACCAGTTTGTACCCTTATCCATGAAGAGGAGATGTTCTCATTCCCATTTGATGATGAAGATGATCTCGACTATGCCATTCATGGAGAGACAAATCCAGCCTATAATGAGCCCTCAAAAGGTTTGAAAGAACAATCTATGTAAGATCTCTAAGAGTTGCTAAAGAGACAAAGGACCCTGAGCTCAGTCTAGAACTCTGATACAAGCCATGAATCTACAAGACAAACAAGAATCTGATTTGGAAGCCTCAACCAATGTGAATATTGGCCATGTTGAAATAAAGTGAGATGAGAAATCTGATGTCCCTCTGAGTCAATAGTTGATGGACACAACAATGAAATATAGGTATTCTCTTTCCCATTTTAAGAGGAAGATTCTTTCCATGATGAAGAAATTGAAGCAAAGATTTTGAGGCCCTTAAAGTTGAGGCTCCCTTTAAAAAAGGAGTGAAATAATTTGATGATTCCCAAGATGATGAATTAATCCCTCTGGATAATTTATTTGAGCTTCAAAATAAAGATTCTTTAAAGGCATAAAAAGATGAGGCACATGAAGTAACCAAGGAGAAATTTGTACGAAAAATATTAGATGCAATAGAAAGTGCTGAAGATCATGAGATAATTCTTGATCTCTTAGCTCATTTCATGTCCATACAGAGACAAGTATGATGTTACTTTTGACCCTCCAATTAATATTCAAGCACCTCATAGTGAAGTAGAGAAACAATATAGGTTTGAGGTTTCTCATAGAAAAATAATAATGAGCATACACATGGGAAAGAAAAGAATCTAGAATATTCAAGTAATTTGAATTAAATTCAGCCCTGGGGTAGTGGTAGGATGCTAAATAAAGAATCAACTATGTGGATAAACATGGAATGTAATTGGCGTATGAAACTGATTTCAAATGGAATGAAGGAAATGGAATTTCTAAGTGAAATCTTGAGCATTAAGAAGATCACCTAGACTCAATCCTACAAAAACACAAACAATCATGAAAGAACCCGACCTTCGTAAACATTTAAGGAGAGGAGGCTACTTTCTAGAACTAGTCAATGGCTTCATGAGAATAACATCACTCGGTGTTTCCAACTCGGGGTAACTTTTGAGGAATGAAAAGTGATTCGATGAAAGCGGGTTGTCCCCTACCTTATACCATAGGTGATTATTAGGTGTGTTTTCCTTTCTATTGTGTGTTTCTTTCCTTCCCAACGTGTTACATTTTTTTCCGTCATTTTTGGTGTGTGTGTATGTTTGTGTTATTCTTGTTATCTATCTTTTGTAAGTTGTACATGAATCTGCAAGGCCTAATGGATAAGGCACTAGTCAATATAAGTTAAAATTTTGGGATTCTTCATAAGCTAGATCCATTTTTGTCATGCAAATGTGTAACAAGGAAACTGGACGTTTTCAACCATGAAAATGACACCCCTATGTATAAAATTTCAATTTTTACCCTTTCGAGACACCCAGGTATTCCCAATCAGTCCAATGACCTCTCAGTTGATGTTAACTTAATCCCTTATGTGAATTAGGAAATTCAATTCAACCCCCTAGGTGATTTTAGGAGTTCTTGAAAACTACTATTTTTGGGTGGTGTTGGGAAGGGCTACCACTAACCTTCCCAACACTAATTCAACCCTCTGGAGTGAAAAAAATAATATAAATCCAACATGGAGGTGAATTGAAGGTCTAGTAACATCATGAAATTGATTTAGGAAGATTAAAAAATAATTTGGAGGAGTTGGGGTAGTTTCATCAAAAACAGGTTTCACGGGCTTAGATAGTGCACATGCCAAAAAAGATACTAAACTTTGGGAAGTGATCCTTGGAGCTCTAGATGGAGTTAGGAGAAAAAAATATCATCAGAAATTAAATTCAAATATCTACAAGATGGAGAAATCATATATTTCATAACACTTTGGAGAACTATGTTTATAACTAGTTTTTTCGGGCATGGGTAAAGGACAAATCAAAAATATGATTTTTTAGGCATTAAGTGAAGAAATAAAGATTTGATACCCCTACTATTAGATCCAAAATTCCATTTTAGTCAGGCTCATATAAAATTTCACCAAAAAAATCCATCGGGAGCTTAAGATATTATCGTTTCAAGTTGCCCTCTAGGTGAGTTCTCATGATAAGTAAAATTTGGATCGGGACACGTGTCAACTCCATGAGCCTATAAAAATTTCATGCCCCTTTATTCCCTCAAGCTAAGGGACATAAAAAAATTTGATCCCTAATAAGCCATCTGGTCACTCATGTGACCTCTCAAATCACCGATTCGGCTCCTAGGTTCTTATCGAGAACTCATTCCCTCAATCATTCGGATCGTGAAAAGTGGCACTTCTAGTGTGATGTGTAAATTGATTGCCCTTATGTCCCTTTGGAAAAGGGAAATCAGGCACAAAACAAATTCCCTATCCCCTTGAGGCCCTTAGGTCACCCATGTGACCCTCTCCAGTGTAATTTTCCAGCCCCCAGGAGCTAGTGGAGCCAAATGGACAGTCGTCGGATCTCCGCTAAGTTTCATCGTGAGGCGTGCCATGAAAATTGATGACCCTCATGTCCATTAATTATTGAGGGACATAGGGGACATGAAAATTCACCCAGCCCAAGGAATGCCTCCTGGTTCCTCATGCGACCATTTTCCATCCCCCAGGTGCTTCCAACAAGCTTTTTGGCCAAAGTGCTCGACCGTCAGATTTTTACCAAGTGTCATCACAAGGTGTATTGTGAAAATTGATGTCCCTTTAATCCCTTAATGCTTAAGGGACATCATGGACATAAAATTGTACCCCATGCATGGCATGTAGTTTTAAATCATTTTGAATTTTTTTTAAAGCTAACTTTCCCGCTTGTTACTCTCCATACCCTGCCATTTCTCTATAACTTGCCCATGCTTTCACATAGTTCACCATTGATGCTCTAAAAAATCTCTGAAACAAAAAAAAAAACCTCAAATCCATGAGAAAAAAATAGGTTTTAGAGAGAATTTTGATTGAAATACTCAAAGATTGAAGAACAAAAGGAAGAATGAAGAAATCCATCAAAACCCCCATTGTCATGGATTGAAGATTTAGACATATCTTGTTAATCGATGCACAAAACAAAGAATTGTTTATTGTTTTGTTATTTTCTCTCAAAGGCCATTAAAACCTCACCGTAAAATTCTCCTCATACATGGTACACATCACTTTAGAAAATAAATATCCTTTCCGTCTCTATGAAGAAATTTTTTGATTTCTGTCAAATGGAAATCGGTTTGAAGAGAAATTTCACCAGTGAAACTAGAAGAAAAAACCCACAAAAAAATGTGATTTTTTTCATGATCGGAGAAAAAAATCAGACATTAATGTTTTTCAAGCTCATTAATAATTTGTCATGTGCAGAGTTGCCTCTAGGTCAACTATTTGAATTTTTAAATTCTCCCAAACTGGTGATCAAGTAAGTTTAAAATTTTA
Organism: Taxus wallichiana var. yunnanensis; assembly: GCA_018340775.1. Classification (NCBI taxonomy): domain Eukaryota; kingdom Viridiplantae; phylum Streptophyta; class Pinopsida; order Cupressales; family Taxaceae; genus Taxus; species Taxus wallichiana. Next base: position 735,565,910 of record CM031239.1, read on the forward strand.
GATTGGTGATATTAGGCAAAAAAATCGTATCAAAAAAATTTGTTCCACCATGATCTGACCACCAAAAGCTCACTTTCTGAAAATAATAGGTCTTTTACATAGCGAACTGCTATTTCAGGAAATTCACCAACTAAAGAACCTATGAAGGAGGTCATGAACACAGAAGAGGTATCACAGGAAAAAACCATCAGAATGGTCATCTTGATCCATAATTGAAACTTACTAAAAATATTAAGTGGTCTCACAAACACTTGGTAAAAATAACAAACTAGTTCATAATGTGAGGGGAACATAGGGAGAAGAAAGAATTGAGTTTCCACATCTAGACAAGGTTTGAAAGAGTCAAATTTTCATGCTTACTAAAAATAGTAAGTTTCTTTTGGGTACTCACTATAAATTTTAAGTCATTCAAGAGGGTGAATTTCACAAAAGGATCATTCCGAGAGCTAAACATTCAAATCGGTAGTTGCAGTTGAAGCTCAAAGAAGAATTTTCACACTTGCTAAAAATACTAAGTTGCTCCATTCAAGAATAACAAGTATTGAAAAACTAGTCATAGTTTCACCAGTACGTTCATCGGTACTTAGCACCTGTATGGACAAATGTATCATTCTATAAGACATATGTTGGTAGAATATGACAAAATTTCAAATGGTCATCATGAGAGGGAGTTTTCTATCCTCATTATATTTGAAATGGATCTCCATGAGAAATTCCCACGGTCACCATTGGGATAACTCGGTAGTGTTTATAAATACTCGATTCGTGATGTCCGTAGGTCATCAAAAGATAGTTTCTCATCACTAGTAACTTGTTCACAACAAGAGTGAATCATTCATAACAAGAAATTAAAGGAGTGGGTATCTTCTCATTGACATAACATGAGAGAATAATTCATCATCAAGTGCAAGTATTAAGGATTTTTTCAGGAGGAAAAGGATTTAGAGATTCATAGTTTCATCTCCTTGGAGCTTTCCAATTATCAGAATCAACGGACTTCATCAGGAACAACATCCTTCTTTTCCTTCTCTCTCCTCCATGTTTTAATTCTTCATTGAGGTTACACTTTTTCATAATTCCTTAATGACTCTATTTTAAATTTAATAAGTCACCCTTAAGTTATAAAAGGGGACTTAATGTTTTCCTAGGAATGTGAAAAGTTTCAAGGCATATGAAGGGTCAATGGGGGATAGGCGAAGAGACTTTCAAAATTCTATAAATTGTAATGAGATCCTCATTCAAAGGGGTTCTAATTCTGAGATTCTTCTAGTTGGTTGTATTCTTGTAAGTTCATGAAAAGCTCTCTTAGTTGTGAGTGAAAAGTGTTAGGTATTTTTCCTTTCAATTTCTTCATTTCTCCATTATGTACAACTTTTGTTTGAGAAATCAATACAAGGATTTTCTATCTTTCTTTTACTAAGGGATTTCTTGATACTTTGTGATCATAAATTCTATTTGGTCTTATTGCTACTTGCAAAGTTGTTTCCTCTTAATTTTAATGCATGTGATGAAACTTATAACTAGTGTTTGTAAGCATCTGATTTCCTACTTGCAACATTAGTTTCCCCTACTTCATATTCTCGCTTCCTTTCCCACTCTCTTGAAAAAGTCTTCTCTAGCAAGAAATTGCTATCTTTTCTATAGGGTCAGTGGAGTGCCCCTATTGGATCCCCGACCACAAGGTCGCCAGGAAAATACATATTTTCACAACATGAAAATACGAAATTTACACCATCTAAGTAGAGGGAATTTGATTCCTAGAGCGTTGGTAATAAATCGATAGATTTTTCACCCAAAATTTTTTCTCACCAATAATTGTAATCACGAGGAGGAAAAGTTTCTCTTTTTGGGATGGTGACGGATGTTTTGGACTTAATCTATTTTAATTTGTTTTTTTGAGTATTTTACATGTTGTGATTATCCATGACATTATCATTGACAACATTATAGTTTTGGTTGATGTACCTAGGCTTATCTTGAGAAGTTCTATGGTTATTGTTTTTGTTGTGATGATTATGATTGTGCCCATTGTCTTTATAATGAGGCTTGATCAAGCCTTTGGAAATGAGGTATTTTTCAATTTTGTTCCCTTTTCGATAACTTCCTTAAATTTGTTAAAGTAGTGCATCTGCATGTGAAAGGAAAACTTGTCATTAAGGTTTGGGACAAAGATGCTAACCATCTATTTTTCATGGATTGAACATCGGAATCACCCTGCGATTATTCATCATTGTTGTAAAAACTATGTAAATATCTTATTTGTTATTGTTTGGCATTACATAAATCCATCATGGTTATTTTAGAATCAAGGTGGACTCTTAACAAGCTGAGTGTTATGAGAAATTAAGAAGGGGTGAAAATTTAAGCATGTTCAACACTTAACAAAATTAATTTTAAGGGAGACAAGACTTAACAAGATGAATAAGATCAACTCTTAACAAAATGAATTATGTTAAGGTGGAAGATGGATTTAAATGTTAGTTTAGATGAAATATTATCAAAATGAGTGCTAATAACAATGAAGAGGATTGAATGACTTCACGACCCTTTACAAAAATGAGCGTAAAGAGGGAAGATGAAGTTAGTGTGCTCAACTTGCGACAAAGTAAGTGTCATAAGAGGAGAAGGAAGTGAGGGTACTAAAATAATGAAAAAGTGAATTTTGTCACAAAAAGTGAAGTAATGAAAATGAGAAGGTCCAAATCTCTCAAAAGTGGAGATAAGAGACAAGGGGAGTGATGGATTACTGAGCTCAAATTAAAGCAAAGAGATTGCTTTAAAGAGAGAAGTGAAGAAAGGATGAGGATGTCGAAAATATAACAAGGTGATTACAAAGTACGATAATATAAGAGTGATGGAAATGAGATACAAGAATGTCGTCAATTTAACAAATTGAATGTACAATGTGACAACATAAGATGATGGGAGACATATATTGAAAATTTCAACAAGTCCATAAAGTAAATGTTAAATGTGATGATGTAAGAGTGTGGAATGCTTAGAGTTCAACAAAATAACATTAAAATTAAGACTTATGATAATGAAATATCAATGTGATCAAAAGGGTGCTTGACCATGATAAAGTGAGTATCATGGTTACAAGACTTATTGTATAAGAATGAAAGTGCGAGTGTGGATATGGATGTCATGCAACCCAAGAATTAAACATGCAAAAAGACAAGATAGATGAGAGAGAGAAACGTAAATGAAAAAGTGAAACACAAGTGTGTAATACGTGAGAAAAATGAAAAATGATGATTATGAAAGTTTTGGCCTCTACCTTAGATTATCTTGGATAAGGCATGGCTTCCTAGGTGGTTCACTCAACTAGGTGTCAACAGTATACCCGAGAGAGCGTGATTCTCTTGCTATTTTCTAGATTTAATTTACCCCCTTTGAAACCTTGAGTAAAGATCTTTCTCAGAATGAATCACACTGGGGTCACCACTACTAGATATTTGTGACTCTAACTCATAACTCTTTACTAGTTAGTTCGGAAAAAGGATCCAATTTCTACCTTAGTTCCCTCAATGTGCTTTGACTAATTTGGGGTTCTATGGTTATCCTAAAAATGTTTAATGGATTATGGAGAGGCACTTCCCACAGTTATGCAAATGGGTTTTAACCCTTATCCAAACCTACAAATATAGTGTGTAATATTTTTTTGTTTTATCTTGTTTATCCACAATTCCCTACATATAAGAATTAGTAGTTTGAAGCTCACGAGCAAAGAAAACCTGTAGTTAGTATTTTTTAAGTTTTTTTCAATCTTCATGAGAGAGGATCTTGCAAATGAGGGTTAGATTTTTTTCCAAAAGTAGGTAGAGGACAAAACAATAGAAGCAAACCCATGTTTATGATTTCCAAAATTACTTAGAAAGTGCGAGGAAAGATCATATGTGTGGGTTGGATTTTATTAAGTGAAAAGTCTTAATTCCCTAAAAACAAAATGAGAAATGATCATGTTTCGATTCCTAATATTTTTTAAAAAGTGTGAGGGAATAGAATATGCGTGATTGCATAGTGATTAGTCTCACAAAAACACAAAAATGACAAAATAAAAACATGCAAAACACTTGACAAAGTGTGAATCTATGTTGTAAAATGATTTAATGTGTACAAAATGGCTAAAAATTTATTTTTAAAAATGGACCAAAATATCCAATAACCCTATTTTAGCAAGTTTGATGATTATCCTGATGTGAAAACATGAGCAAAAGGGGGATGAAGCAAGTAAAAGTTGACAAAAGGTCTCAAAAGTGAAAAATAAAGTGAATTGAAAATGCCTAATTAACCTGTAAAATCAAGGTGTACGATTACTTTATTTTGGCAAAAATTAATGATAAAGAATTGAAAAAGTGCCTACTTATGTGTTTAAAAGTCCTAAACAAATTAATTAAACTAATTGTTGAATAGAGACTTTAAATAACATAGAAATCGTTAATTTAGAAAAGAAATGAAATAATATGCTAAACTAATAAACAATATTACACATAACAATTATAAGTTTAAGTTAGAAAATAAATTAAATAATATGCTACACTAGTTAACAATAATAAACATAACAAGACTAAACATAACATAGAGGGCTCCAAGTGAGAAAAAAATTTAAATAAAATGCTAAACTAAATTTAAATAACTAAAACCTAAATTGAAACATAAAACCTAAATAGAAAGGCTAAAGAGAAGAGGTTTATTGGGAGGTCGGTTGTTTGATTTGAGTTCGGTTTATGTGATGTAGTGTTCGGTGTTGGGAGGAATCTCTACTTGGGCATGGGGAGGTGTGCTTCACAAGGTATATCTCACTTTGTGGGATTGGAAATGAGAAACAAGGTGCAGGTATGTGGGAGGGACGCGGGAGCTCTGTGGAAGAGTGGATTAGGAAGGGAGTTTGGATGGAGCTCGCACGGGGATATTTCTTGTTGTGGGTTTTGGGATAAAGGGGAGGGAGAGTTAGAAGTTTAGTTGAGCATTGAGGGGTCAAGGAGCTCACGGGGGAAAACCGGGTGAGTTTGGGATGGGGGTGGGGTGGGTCGGTGGGTCATGCGGTAGTTGAGGGTAGAGTCAGGGGGTCAAAGGGAGGGGATTGGTGAGACAAGGTTTCTAAGTAGGGAGAGGTGAGGTGGGGTTTTGGGTAGGTCGGGGTTGACGGGGAGTTAGTTATCCACTAGAGGATCGCGTGGGTTGGAAAGGCCAAGTGGGGTAGGTTTTTAGGTTAGGGAGGGAGTTAGGGAGGGCTTGGGGTAGGTAATGTGTAGGGTCATCTTGGTCGAGGTGACCGAGATGGATAGGGAGAGTGGAGGGAGGGTAAAGTAGGGTTTCAAGGTTTTTTTGTTTTTCTTAAATCTAATATTTTTAGAAACAAAATCAAATTTGTATTTTATTTTTGTAATAAAATATAATTAATGTTTTTGTTTGATGTTGCAGGGTTTTACGAGAAAGGAAACAAAAGAAGAAAAGAAACTGAATCCCTACCAACATACAAAACACCTAGATTTGATTTTTTTAATTTTTATTCTGATTTAATTTCTAATCTTAACCTATAGATAACACTAAAAAAACCCACAAAACAAATGAATAATTAGTAACAAAAGTGTTAGTTTTGTGAAATTTCAAATGTATACCTACCATCAAAACCTCCTAGAATGCATCTTGCAAACAGAATAACACAAACAACAAAACACATTAAAAATGCAATGTTAATCACACAAAATAAAATGTTAGTGCAAATTAAAAATCTAAATTACAAGATGAAAAATAGATTAAATGGAAATGAAGGAAAATGGGGGTGTGAGTCCCACTGGCATGCCAAAATTTGACCTGTGAAAAACTAATGAAATGGAAAGTAAACTAAGCACAACCTTCTTGTAGTCCTCCAAAGAAAACCTCAAGTAGGTTGTGTGAAGCTTAGGAGATTATGTAACCTTACGAAATTGTGGGTGTTCTTGAAAGGTCTCCAAACTTGGGATGCAGATTGCTACGAGGAGTTGGAAAGATTCGGTATGAAAATTGACTGAGTTTACTTGTAAACAATCCAGGAGGGTTTGATAAACACTGTGCTTACATTTTATAGAGTCAAAATTAGTTGGAAGTTAGTTGAAAATGGTTGAATACACATGCTAAAAATATAATTTGAGGAGGTTGTAGTAGTTCCAGGACATTTAGGGGTAGTGATGGAATTAATTGCAGAATTTACATCTGGAAAGGTGGTTTTACATGCAATTTAATTTCACCCACCTTTATAGGATTCTAGAACTGATGTTGACTACACTAGTGAAGTGGAGTCTATGTGGAGTTGATTGAGATGAGGATGTGGAGTCCAAGTGGAGTCCATGTTGGTGCTGTAATGTGCACACTTAATTAATTAATAAATGATATTTAACTTGGTTAAAGGGGCACTAAAGACTAATTTAATTAATACAAAGGGTGTGTTGTGTATGATTCAATTGATTTAATCAATTAATACCAAATGGGTGAATAATATGATGTACTAAAATAGTATTGGAAACATGATGGAAACATATGTGTAATTTAGGAGTCTGCATCTACTTCCTCTAAATTTCATCACCCCTAAGTTTCCCACCTTCAATGGCCATAGTGATCTTCAAGAACATCTTATATCTTTTCATGTGGTATGCCTCCATTATGTGGATGATCATACTTTACTAGCAAATATCTTTCCTAAAAGCCTCTAAGATTATGTTATGCATTAGGTTTACGATCTACTTGTTCATTTCGTAACATCATTTACACATTTATCCGATGCTTTTCTTTCACATTTTTTAACAAATATAGATTCTAAGATATCCTATGCTCAACTTTCACAAATTAAACAAGAATCTAATGAGAATATAATAGACTATGTTCTACAATATAAGAACAACCTAGCTAGGATGACCAATGTGCTCACTGACTCGGAACTTCAAGATCTATTTGTCTAAAGTCTATTACCACCTATACAAGAGAGTTTCATCTTTGAGACATCTCCTTCATTTGATCAATTATGTCATACTCTTAAATTAAGTGAAGGAAAAATTATCTCTATGGGAAAACTCAAATACCAAAATCAAGCTTCAACATATTCTAATCGATTCTACAAAGAAAGTCAACTTTATAGCCATCTACTAAGCCCACTAAAGAAAAATCTATTGTTCACATTGTCTCTCCCCCTAAAAATCTTCAATGGTAGCCTCCAAAGCAAAAATTTACTAAATTACCTTCTATTCCACACATTTTATTGCTACAAACTATTACGAGAATTATTATTATGCTTCCTCATCCACTAAATTTGGAACCATATCACCTTAAAGGATACAATTACAATAAAATTAATATATGTGACTATCATAAATACATTGGGCATTATACCTATCATTGTTTCAAACTTCGACATCTCATTCAAGATCTTAGTGACAACAATGTAATCAAAATTCTTGATCCTTCAACATCTATGCCAATAAATGAAAACAAATATCTCAAAATCTTCAATGATCCTCTCACTAAGAAAAACTAGCAAGTTGTTGATTCTTCATCTAATCATACATATCGTGTAGTGTCTCCTCCTTCATTGGGGGCTCTTGATTTTCTAGTTGTTAATGTTGATGCATCTCCACCATTCATTACATTCTCTAATCATGATTATCATGATACATTCTCTTCTGACACATTACATATCAATTCTTCTATCAGGCCTCATGTTATCAATAATACAATGATCGATCCATCAATTCATATGGGTGTGTGCTCTATTACACTTCTTTTTGCTATCAACTATCCACTCTCTCATATTTCGTATTGAATTCCTAAATCTTATGGTTACATCAATCTTCTAGTTATAGTTGGGAATCTCACCATACTTTTGTCACTCATTGTGTAACCTTCAATCAAAGGATGTCACATGCTCTTAGGTCTTCCTTGGTTCTGTGTTGCTCAATCTATCATTTCCATGAATCACTTGTGTCTAGAATTCATTCACAACAAGAAATTTATCACCATCAAAGATGTTTTTCCATGTACACCATGGCCATGACCTCCCCTTTAGTTTTAAATTGTAATCACTAAAGCATCTAGGTCCCTTAGACCTCCAAATCTAAGGCACATTCTACACATAGCTCTCTAATTTACACATGAGCTATTCATTATCATTGGTCTACTAGTCCATCTTCTTTTCCTAAGTTTCCTACTTGGGTATACCTTTCACATATAAGTTAAACACATTCGTCACCTCCTTAGTATCGTTTCATATAGGTTATCATCACCTTCACAATCTCCTTCATATAGTTTTTCATCACCTCCTCAGTATGCTTCACATAGGTTCTCATCACCTCCTCGGTATCCTTCTTGTAGGTGATCATCTCCTCCTCTATCTCCTTCACATAGTACATCACCTCCTCAACTTATGTCACATAGACATCATATATCACCAATCTCATAGCATGATCACATGCATTTATCCCCGCATGCATTAGGTGGAGGAACCTCAACCTTTAATTTTTTTGGATAGCTCTCTCATCATCGTACACTTGGGGATAATCATACTTGCTTCTTTCCCCCTCCTAGAATTATCAGGTGTCTTTCATTTCTACTATCATGCTTCATGCTTCACATCTAGTCTTTCTCATTCATTGTACATACATTGATACACCTCTTATATCATCATTACCCTATGACGTACTCTAGTTCCATGGTTCATACTCGACTATTGAGGGTCTAAATCTGAAATGAACCTCACCTCATTCACACTCTTCATGCTCTATGCTTCATTGATCTATTTATCTAGTGCACATTTTCAAACCATTTCCCAATGATGCACTCTTGTTCTATGGTTCATTATTGATTATTGAGGGGTATTTTATAAATGAACCTCATCTCATACTCATCCACATCCACTCAGGGGGCACATTACTCCTATCACATTCACATTTCATACCATTCCATCTCACTCATATGCAACATATTACATATCTTGGTTGCACATACTCTCACTTTCTTATAGTAGTTACATGTATATTTTGTTTCACATGTTAGAAATATACTTAGAAATGTATATATATATATATATATATATATATATATATATATATATATATATATATATATGCATATACTTGCATTATTTAGTTATGAATGTAGACATCCTACATATCTTTATATGCAACAATGATGTTTGGAACCATACCTCGTACCAGTCCACCAAGGCTTATGTGGGCATATACTTTCTTATGCACTATAGGTGTTATTTTCTCATTATTTACTACTTTCTATTCTTACTAGCACACTATTTTCCATTTATCTATACATGCTTTGAAATACTCTAGCTTTATAACATGCTAATAGGTGCTTCATGTGCAAAATTTTCTTTGCAAGAACTATTTTCCACCATGGTTGTCTGATACTTTGCTTGATATTGTTTTCCATTATTTTCTATTGTATGCTATTATTTGTGGGCTATGCCCTATGTCTTATATGTTCATTTCTTACATGTTTTTGGCCTCTTCAGCCCTAATTATCTTGTGACATTTTGAGTAATGTCCCATGTTTGAAACCCACTTTTCATGGTCTACTTTGTCTACACTATTACTTGTTTACATTATCTTCCATAGCATGTTTGTCAATTTTTCTACTAACACATGTTTCTAGCCATATTGTTTTCAAGTGCTTTGGTTACTACCATGCACATTTACCCCTACAGGGTATCAGTTCAAATAAAATTTAGGTCCTCTCCTTTGGTCTGCATCCTCCTACTGACGTCACATGTACCCCAAATAAGGGGAATACATTGGGTGAATCATTCACCCCATACAACACCTAGGAGCTTCATTATAGGATTTGTTAGTACAAGAACAAAAAAAGTTACTGATTGTGGAATTTCCTAGATTCTAACTTGGGTCCTCAGTTTAACATAGATATCAATGCCTAGATATAGACACAAGTGTGTGGGCTCTCCTTAACTTTCCACGGGAACCTATGACCAAGGGATAGTTACAATTACTTTCTTAGATCAACAAAGTTTTCACTATATAGGCACAGTCCTCTAGCAATCAGAATGCATTCTATCACCTTTTTCTACTTAGATTTAAGCTGGAACAACACGGGACTAGAAATGGATCACACCAGCTACAGTGGTGTATAAATTTAGGAAACAATCATGGAAGGGGAATACAACTAGACCTTTCTCCCCAAAACTCTTTTGTTTGGGCATGATATTTCCCAAAAACTCATACTTGGCATGAGATCAACTAAAAAACTCATTTGTATTGTGAGATCACCCAAAAAAATCACACTTGGCGTGAGATCACCTAAAAATCATTCTTCTACAATAGTTCAGGACATTTTATATCCCTTTCACTCTTCACGAGATCAAGTGCACACTTTCCTTTTACTAATTTTTCACATTTTTACATACTTTTACAGAGTTTTCATAACACATGACTTTGACTACTCTTTCACTCTTCTTTTGCAAGTTCATCCTTAATACACAACAAGAAGCAACCCATCATCAAGCTATAACAACAACATGTACAACATAGTATAACATGGTATAACTCATACGCTTCACCCCTAGGGTCACTTCCTATTTATTAGCTTCCACACTTCATTTTTATCACTCCACGCTTTCACTTATATCATCGACACACTTTCGTCATCACACTCTACATGATTATCAGTTAGGATTCTCTTATCTACTTTATATTATCGAGTTACTCACTCAACAACATAAAATGGGGGAAAATGTAGATGCAAAATAACACACTTGGGTATATTTGTAGGTCCATAAACACATATTTACATTCATATGATTCCTAAGTGAGAAAAATAGTAATTGACAACTATATTTGGCCTCTTTGTTTTATTTTTGGTCTTCTTTTTGGCATTTTACACCCTACATCCTAGTTGGTAATTTATTGATTTATATTTTATGACTCTAGACATTAGCACCTAGCTAGAACACCACACCTAGGCACCCTCGTCCCCGATGGGCACCCCTAGCCTCTTTCTTTCTTACTCACCTCCTTTAGGCCTCTTTTATATTTTGGTCATCTTATTTTCTTATGGGTGATCCTTTAGTTGTCAATTAGGAAATTCAAACAAAGGATCATGTAAATATAAAGCTAGGTGGTCATAATAAGGTACCAAGATCTAATCATCTATTATCACTACCTAAGGTTGCATCTAATAGCATCAAAGGAATTCATCTAGCACTCATTCAAGGGATAAGGGACTACATTTTCTACATACATGCATAGGAGGGGAAGTTCATTTTGTCATCCACACATCTATTTACATTGATACATCTAGCTATCACCTGCTATCACATTAGCTTACATAATATATTTCTAGGGCACGATTTATACACACACATATAAGAACTACATGGAGTCTGAGATGTAGTGTAGTGCTCAGTCATAATTTCATTCAGTCAGGTGACTATTGAGATCAATCGAATCCCCATATTGCATCTTTTATTTTTGGGATTTGATGTAGTTTGAGGGTTTTATAGGTCATATTCTCTTTACAGGTTACAGGAGAATTCAATGATCATCCAGTGACATACAAGAGACCAAAAGTGAAGGTTGGCAATCTTTTTGTCACACCATAAAAACTAGTTTCGAGATCCTATAAATTCATAGGCAAAAACAATTCCTCAAATCATAGTAGTAGGAAACTATTTAATAGAAATGATTTTGCGAAATATAACAACATAGATAAACAATGCACAAAAGATGAAAAGACAAGATTTAATGTGGTTCACCCAATTTGGGCTATGTCCACAAATACATTTCTTAGATTTTATTATTAAAGTCTTCTCTCAATTACAATTTCACATCAATCACTCATGAACTCACACTAGAATTCGCAAAGATGTTAAACCACATTTAAGATATAATTGACACCTAATTTCTCAACCTTGATCACTCTTGATCACTCAATATACCCAATATTGTTCTCTATTTGATACATTAGGATGCCCATAACATCTCTATTTATAAGATTACGGTCCTTCTAGGAAGTTCTAAAGCCAACCTAAGAAGCTTTAAAGTCATAAGATTTCAACATCCCATGGCTAGAAAAAAATTTCATGATTAACAACAATGTCACATCATGAAAAAATATTAGATAAATGAAAAATGCTCCTGAAGTCTCCAAAATTAACCATTTAAACTCCAACACTTCAATGTTGATTCCAGAAGACCAAAAACAAGTTCCACATCCCAAACAATCTCCCACTTGAAATCTGTTTCCACCGAGAAAAGTTCTCAACACTTAATTTTCATCCATGAAAGCCAACCAATGTTGAACATAAGTTCAAATTCTCCCTTGTGACATCCTTTTTCATCATATACATAGGATTCTCGACTGGTATGAATATTTTCTAGCTTCAACTTATCTTTCGCCAAAGCTACCATGATGAAATGATATCTTAGTTGAATGTGTTTTGTCCTAGAGTGGAAAGCATATATCTTCACCAAATGAATAACACTCTAAATATCAGTATGTAGTATCCCAAATTCCTTCTTATGCCCCAAATCATCTCCTTGCTTTCCTCTTTGGTAGCAAAATACTCAGCCTTTGTGGTTGACAAATCCACAACCTTTTATAACTGTGAAACCTAGCTCACCGATGTATCACCAACTATAAATACATAGCCTATTGTGTTCCTCCTATTTTCCAAATATCCTACCATGTCGAATCTACATAGCCATGCAATGTAGTTTCTAATCCACCAAAACACAATGTTATTCCCATGGTCACTCTCAAATACCAAAGGATCCACTTCACTACCTGTCACTTCTCTCTACCTGGATCACTCATAAACCTAATCAATGCTCCCATTATATGGGCAATATCAGGCCTAGTGCATACCATAGCATACAAACTGCTGATGAGTATGGTACCCTAGACATATGGATTCTATGCTCCTCAGTCTTGGTACTCTTCTCCTTTGATAATTTCAAGTGACTCCGCCAAAGGAGTACCAACCAATTTAGCATCCCGCATACTAAACCTCTCCAAGACATTCTTTATGTACTCTTCTTGAGATAATACAAGATTTCTCTAATTCTTGTTCTCGAGTTACTCTCATACAAAGAATTTTCTTTGTTTTCCCCAAATCTGTCATAGAAAATGACTCACCGGCTTCTTATTGAGTATCTTTATTTCTTGCATGTTCTTCCTTGCAACAAGAATATCATCCACATATCAGAAAAGAATAATATAACTATCATCAAGAAACTTCTTTATGTACACATAATTGTTTGAGTGACACCTAGAGTAACTCTTCTCGCTACATAAAACTATTAAATTTTCTTCTACCACTATCATGGATCTTGTTTGAGTGCCACACAAGCTCTTATTTAATTTCCACACTAACCTCTCCTTCCCTTTGACCTCATAACCCTATGGCTATTGCATATACAATTACTCCTCCAACTCACCATGAAGGAAAGCAGTCTTCACATCCAACAGCTCTAAGTGCAAGTCTTTGATTGCTACTAAACCAAGAACATTCCTAATAGAAGTCATTTTAACAACAAGATAAAAATTTCATCAAATTCTATACCTTTCTTCGTGTAGAAACCTTGACCACCAACTGGGTCTTATACCTTTTCCTTCCTCCATCTTCCTCTTTGATTATGTACACCCACTTTTCTCGCAATGCTCTCTTTCCCTCGGGTAGCTCCACTAGATCCGTGGTCTAGTTCTCCATAAGAGATCTATGATTTTAATCCATGGCCTACTCCCACTTCTTCCTAACATCCACCTAAACTGATTCCTCAAAGCACTCGGCTCTCCACATTGTCGGTGAGAAATAAATAATTCAAAGATGGAGTAAACCATTCAGGATCCCTTCTTACCCTATAATACCTTCTCACCTCGGGATTTTAGAGCTCTTAATGAGTATATTCCTGATCTGGTTGTGTCAAACATGTTGCACCTAAATTGGCCCCTTGGACACCTTTCCATCTACAATGTCTTCTCGACATTATGTATTATTTTTTAATTCCTCTTTCGTTTCGCAATCGATATTTATACAACTTTTTCATTAAATAAAATATCTCTATACCGAAATATTTTTCATGTCCTTAAGACTCTAAATTCAGAAACCAAAGTCATCCTCACCATATCTAATAAAGGTGCATTTCTCATACTTATCCTCTAACTTGGTCCTATCATCTTTATCAATGTAAACAAATAACTCACATCCAAATACTCTAAGAAATGAGTAATCAATTTTCTTACCAAACCAAGCCTCCTCGGGTATACCTTCATCTAATGTCATACAGGGTCCTTTATTAATCGAGATAACTAACTATGCTTACCACTTCCACCCAAAACATGAGTGGCAGCCCCGCACATAACCTCATACACCTAGCACACTCCATGATTTTCCTATTCATTCGTCTCGACACTCCATTTTCCTATGGAGTCTTTGGAACCATATTTTTCCTTCATATCCCATTTAGCAAATAGTAATCAAGAAATTCATTGCTATACTACTCCCTCCATTAGCTAACTTTGATTCATTTCAACTTGAGACTGTTTCATTCTCAACCAAGGATTTCTATATTTTGAAAGTTTCAAACACACCATAATTATTTCTAATGCAATATGCCCAAAATTTTCTAGTTGCATCATCAATGGAAGTGACATAATAACATGAACTACCAATAGATTTTACCTTCACTATCCCCCAAACATCGTATGCACCAACTCCAACTTACCCTCCTTCCTCGTAGGTCCAACCTTGAGGAATCTCACCGCTTTTGTTTTCCATAAACAAAGTCCTCACAAAAGTCTTAATCTAACTCCTTTAATCCGAGAAACATGTCCTTTAAAATACACATTCCCTTTTGACTCATATGACTAAGTATCTAGTGCTAAAAAGTTACATATCCATCTCGCAGCAACTAAATTATAATAGTCAACACCACTTTGGTTAAATACAAAGTACTAGTTTTATTACCTCTTGAAACCACAAGAGATCCCTTAGTAACCTTCTAAGAATCCTCTCAGTAAAACTGACCGTACATTCATAACTACCCAATTGATCTATCGATATCATGTTCCACCTCAACTTAGGCACATGCCTTACATCCTTAAGTATCCATGTGTTCCCATTCTACATTTTCACCCGAACACAACCTTTTCCTACTATGTTGCATGGTTCATCATCACCAAGATATACATGTCTAAAATGACCTTAAACAAAATCAAGTAAAATAATGTTGAGGTAGGGTAGCATGGAAAGAATCCCCTTAATCTAACACCTAAGACTCAAAGCAATATCATAGAATTAAGGCATCCCGACAAACATCACTTGCTACCACATTTACCTCCTTATTTTCCTCCTTGTTCTTATCATCCCGAATATCCAAGCAATCATTTTTAGCATGACCAACCTTCCCATAATGCCAACATTCCAACTTGCTCTTGGACTTTGACCTTCCACGATCATTCAACTTCCCATGGTTACCTTTCCCTTTTTTCTTTTGTCTCCCTCTTCTCTCCACTTTGTCAAAGCGTTTCTAGAATTTAAAGAATCTCCAGTTCTCTTCCTTCACATTTCCTTACTCAGGATCACACCTATCACATATTCAAACTTCAACTTTAAATTATTATAGACCGAATTACTTACAACCATAACCAAGTTGTTCCAACTATCTGGAAAGGAGCAAAAATCAACAAATCCCTAACCTCAACATCAAAGTCAATTTTCACCTTGAGTTTAACATACTCACAACCATATTAAATTCATTCAAATGATCAGCAATAGAACCATTCTCACACATCTTCATATTAAATAAATTTTACATCAAAAATATTTATCATAGGCGAGAGGGTTTTTCATATAACTTCCCAATGCATTCATGAGACCTTCTATCGTCTTATCTTGTGATATGTTGAAAGCAACTAAAGAGGCAAGACATAACCCATTTTCCCCAAGCTCCTTTCTATTAAGAAACTCCCAATACTCATTTGACATGACTATAAGTTTCTTTTATTTTCCAACCAAAGGAACATGGAGGTCCTTCCGATACAAGTAATCACCATCTGCATCTTCCAAAACCAAATTTCTTCCCATTGAACTTCTCAACCCTTTATATTCCCTCATCTCGCCATAGTTCCCACTCAAGATAAAATTTCCTGTGATTCACCACTTCAGATAAAAACCACCAAAGCTCTTATACCAATTTTTAGGAATTAGAGAACAAATATGCAGAGACAATTCCTCAAACCACTGCACAGTAGGAGACTATTTAGCGAAATAAACTTGCATAAATATAACAACATATATAAACAATGCACAAAAGAAGACAAGACAATATTTAACGTGGATCACCTAATGTGGGATACATCCACGAAGAACTTTCTCAAATTTTATTATTACAGTCTTCTCTCAGATACAATTTCACAACAATCACTCATGAACTCACACCAAATTCCCTAGATATGTTAAACCACCTCTAAGATACAATTGACACCCAATTGATCAACCTTGATCACTCTTGATCACCTATTGATCACTCAAGATACCCAAGATTACTCTTGATTTGATACATTAGGATGCCCCTAACACATCTATTTATAAGATTACAATCCTTCTAGGAAGTTCCAAATCGACCCAATAATTTTGAAATTGTAATATTTCAACTTCCACATGGTGGAAAAAGCTGTCACATTTAACAATAACATCACAAAAAAAAAAAAAAAAGATGATTTCAGAATTCTCTTGAAGTCTCCAAACTTAACCATTCGAACTCCAACACTTTAATGTTGATTAGGAAGACCAATAAGGATCCACACCCCAACATATTTTGGGCCTCATTTATCTTTTGGGCATCTTATTTTCTTATGGGTTAGCCTTTAGTTGTAAATTATGAAATTCAAACAAAGGAATCATATAAATACAAAGTTATGTGTTCATAATAAGGGACCAAGCTCGATCATCTATTATAACCACTTCAGTTGCATCCAAAGGCATCTAAGAGCATCAAAGGAATTTATCTAGCACTCATTTAAGGGACAAGGGACTACATTTTATGCATACATGCATAGGAGGGGAAGTTCATTTTTCCATACACACATCTATTTACATTGGTAAATCTAGATATCACCCGCTATCACGTTATCTTACATAAGGAATTTATAGGGTATAATTTCTACACACACGTATAAGAACTACATGGAGTATGAGATGTAGTGTAGTGCTCGGTCATAATTTCACTCTGTTGGGTGACTCTTGGGGTAAGTACGACTCCCCAAATTGCATCATTTATTTTTGGGATTTGATGTAGTTTAGGGTTTTACAAGTCATCTTCTTTTTACATGTTAAAAGAGAATTATGCATTCATATAGTGATATATAGGAGACCAAAAGTGAAGGTTGGTGATATTTATGTGGAACAAGAAAAACTAGTTCCTGAGATCCTATGTAGTCATAGGCACCCTCTCCCAAGACAAACGCCCTATTCCAAAATCATCTAGAAGTTCCAAGATTTTTTGTTTCTTATTGTGACAATATTCTCCTCATGTCCATCTACAGTCTTCCATTCGAAAGAAATTTGGAATCCATTCAAAAATTAGCTAAGTCTTCTACCCTCTCTCTTGCACTTAGGGTTTCATATTTCCTTACCTTATTACTTGTGTTAGATCTATACTTTAGCATTTATTTATCATACATGACTCTACAATTAGGATTTCATAAATTACATATTTGTTAAATTTTTCATATTAATTTCATAAATTACATATTTATTAAATTTCCTACAACAATCGAGAAAACAAAAAACAAATGAAAGTCAGTTGAAGAAAAATAAACAAAGTGAATCAAAAGTTAGAACTTGACACATAACAGAATCGGTCTTCAATGAGATCAATGAGTTTAAACCCTAACTCATAGCTAAGCCCGACTAGTGTGTTTGTCATATGGAAATATAGGTAGGTAGAATTATTTTAAAAAATATTTTATATTATTTATCAAGTGTAGTCACCAATTTTTAGTAAAATTGTTCTTCATCTCGCATTCTCTCCCCTTCATCGTGAACTCACACATTCGTACCTCTCGAACTATTTAAATTTCTATTTTCCTCCTACATCCCATTTTCCCCTAATCCCCATCCTAATCCCATCTTAATATTATCATTATTTATCCACCCCTAATTATATTTAGTTATCCCTAAAAACCTATTCATTATCCTAATCTTACCCATAAACACCCCCATTTATTGTCCCTAGGATTCCACCTCCCTCATTCAATGCCCTCTTATCCTCCCACTACCATTTATTCTCCCCATGCAACATTAACTCACCTAAATGGATAAAACCCTAATTTTAGCCTCTTTAAGGCCCCCATTTTTGAGATAAACATCACCTTCACTTCCTAAGTATATGGTCTCTGCTAGTCACCACCGACCCATATGGGTCACCATCAACTCTATTAATATACCTCTACCTCTCCTCTTTAGAGGATGAAAGTTTTTACTCTTCTACTATCCCGTGATCCTGGTCAAATTTCTCCTCTTTTGGTGATAAAATATCTTCAACTTGGAGTTTTCTTAGAACATTTGCATGTCATTGATGGAGATTTGAAGATCTAGAGATTTATTGGACTCTATCTATTGTTTCATCACCTCTTTTTGCAAAACTTCCAGCCACGTTAGAAATTTTTCCTCATGCCAACTTTCAATGATCCTTCATCACATTTAATTTTCCCATTCATTTTTCCTCTGTTGGAGGAATGAAAAAGATATGGAGGGAATCCGTGAGCATTAAAATGTTGCACTCAACCACAAAATGATGTAGATTTCAGATCAAAGCAAGAAATCACGCATGAGAGAAATGTGCATGCATTAAGGGGAAAATGGCTCAAATCCCATACTCCATTCCATTCCATTGCTCAAGATGAAAGGGTGTACATATAGTAGTGGGGTGTGTAACTCCCCCACAAATGTAGTTGTCAAGTGGTGGGAATTACATTCCCAGAATAGCTGGTCAAATGTAACTCCTGTGACACTCTATGATGTATTTAAGGCCATAATGACACCCTAGGACACCTAAGCATGGTGAATCACCTATTTGGAGGAATCCCATGTAGTTAAAATATGTTCATGGTAAATATCCTACACCAACACCCACTTGAAGCATAGATTAGGTGGACACATAGATGAAAACAAGGAGAAGTGGGTGACAACAAGCCTAATGAGATACCCACATACAAGAAACTCTTAAAAAGTGGAGTAAAAGGAGAAAAAACACAGTGGGAAAAACTCCTCCCTAAAAGAGAGACAAGTTCACTCTCTAATCTAAGAAAGATGCCAATATCTCAGAAAGAAGAAGAAGAGAGAAGAAGAGGGAGACGAGAAGAATGCGAGAAGATGTCATGGATGGATCTAAAATATGCAGCTCTAGGAGGTCTCCCATAAGAATGTTGGTCATGAGATCCTCTCGCCTCTAAATAGAAGAAGAGCCACCCACACTAAATTGTGTGCCTTCCTTAGGTAGGAATGTAACACCTCGGCAGCTTTTTATTTTCCTCCTTTGCATTTCAAGTGTTGACATGTGATTTTCCTTATAAGGATATGTTCTTTTGATTATGGGAAATCATGCTTGATGTGGATAAGTATTTTCTACTCTTAAGATCCTTTGACTGAACTGGAATGGCTTTCTTGAATCCATTTTTCACTTCTTGTAGGTAAGTTGCAATCTAGTTTATGAGTTGTAAACTTATCTATTTATCTGACTCATCCTTGGATCAATTTCAATGATCCAAGGAATGTTTTAAATCTATTCAGATTGAATGAATGGTAAATTGACATTCCATGAATTAAGAGACATATGGACTGAACTTTGTAGATACAAGTTCTTTGATTTTTGTGTGAACGTGTTCCATTCAGTGGTATGTTTTGCTTGGGTCTTTGGAGATCGACCATGGCAGGTCATTGCTGACGTAAATGGAATTGCAGCCTATTCATGGCATGGGAGAGATCTAGGATCCTTTAAAGGACTAACCTATGGGATCCTAAGCTAGGTAAAAATATTTCCTACCTAAGCTATGTCATTTGATAGAATTCTGATTCTAACCTAAAAGCTTCTAATTCTACTATTTGGTTGATTTACAACCTAACCTAAGCTTGGTGCTAATGGAATTGGAAAGGTTACTAGGTATTAAAATTAACCTAGATCCTAATACTACAAGGTTATATTGTGATCTAACCTAATGCCTAAAACTATTGTATTTTGAATTATTTACCTATGTGGAAACTACCTAAATCTATTTGCTAAAGACCTATGGTGGGGGTTAGTTGTTAGTGTTATATCCTAAGGTATAAATTTTAATCTACCTAAGATCTAACCTATGCAATGTAATCTACCCTAACTATTGGGCATGAAGGGGGACTTAAGTGGTCACATGTATTTGGGTGATGGTTCCTAAGGCATTTATGATGTTGATAAGGTTATTAAATGTATGCGGTACTACTTTGGCAGGGACTAGTTGGCTTGGCGGAGGCTTAGGTGGTAGTATCACTAAAGTTAAAAATGCATGTTATTTTAGACTTGGCATTCGCAGAATTGGAAGGCGATGGTAAGGAAGGATAGGCAGGAAAATGGGAGTTAATGGAATTTATTGTTTTGGTTTTGAGCTCGAACTTCCTTGGAAGGCATGCAAGCGGATTTTTCTTGGGTTGTTTCACAATTTTTGCTCGCATGTTCTCGGAGTTTTTGAACCAACAGATTGAACTACACTTCATGGCTATTTTTGAAGTTTTGGATCTATTTTCATTTCATGGAATTTATAAGAGGAATTATGGAAAAGGAATTTGGTTGTTTGATCTTTCATGGAGAAGAGGTGAAGTAGTGAGCTTGGGTGGAGGTCTCCTTAGATTTGTGAAACACTATCGGGCATGATAGGCTCTAATCATTAAAATCTCTTGCTTTCTTCTAAGTGTTTTCATAAAACAACTCTACTCTGTTGAGATTTGTACATTACATGTTCTATCTGGTTATTTGTTTCGTTGGGTTTATTAAATCTTGTACTCTTGGTTTCGAATCCATGGAAAAAGTGGTCTGGTTTGAAATATATGTTGTGTTTGTTAAAGCACATGTAGAATGCATGCAAAAAAAAACTCTGTAACTCTGCTTGGCTTATTTGGATTTGGTAACTGATGGTTCTGGTTTTGTTGACTTTCATACCAATGTATTCTTGCTAAGTTCTTAGGAGAACCTTGTGTTCTGCCTATTTTTTTGTGGAGTTCGTGATTTGTGTTCTTGAGCTGGTAATTAGCTCGTGCTTTTTTTATGGAGCTTGTTTTTGAGCTCGGGTTTTGGTTGAAAATTGTATGGTTTTTTAAAATTGTTGATGATGCAGTACCTTGGTGCTTATATTTATTTCTTGGATAAAAAGGGGACTGTGGCTAAAGTCGTGTATGGCTTGGTTCTTGAATTTTATCTTGCGAAAACTTGACAGTTGTGGAATCCACTTATAGTTGGGTACTGTGTTTTATTATCTTGTGATAATATGGTACTATTTTTTATTATCTTGTGATAATGTGGACTGTTGTTTGAAGACCATGAATAACTTGGTACTTGAGTTTTAATTATTGGGTGATATTATGGTTTGTTGTTAAAAACCGCATATAGCCTGATGTTGGTGTTTTGTATCTTGAATAATGAGGACTGTTAGGAAGTGTATGTTATACACGGCACTCGTATTTTTTTGGTGTGAGAATTTGAACTCTTAAAAAATGAACTTGCATTTGTGGAGTTGGAATAAGGGCTTGATAAGTTGCAGACTAGTAATAAGA
Source organism: Taxus wallichiana var. yunnanensis (assembly GCA_018340775.1). Classification (NCBI taxonomy): domain Eukaryota; kingdom Viridiplantae; phylum Streptophyta; class Pinopsida; order Cupressales; family Taxaceae; genus Taxus; species Taxus wallichiana. Next base: position 735,587,712 of record CM031239.1, read on the forward strand.
GCCTGTTATTCTGAATTGTTATAAATATTGTCATTATAAATTTCCTACTATAAGGCACTGATGTTTAATCAAACTCATTTTGGGTTATTGCGATGTAAAATGGTAGAACGAATTGTTACATAGTATTAGAATGGTAATCTGAACTAGTTATTGGGTCTTTGTTTTCTTAGGTGATGACGTAAACAAAATAGGATCAAGTTATCATCCCGAGCTTGAGCATTATCACTTTGATGCTCACGAACCTTGATGACAACTTATGATTCAACATTGTGTTCTGATTTATTCTTTAAGAGTCTATTGCTGAATGTATTTTGATATATTTGATTTGGTAATGACATACAAACTAGGTTTACTATTTGGTTGAATGGACTATGAAATCAAAAGTCTTTTTATAAAGTAAACTAAAAGGGGACATGTTGTTGTTGCTTCGAACCCAAGCATATTCTCTCGGGTGCTCTTGAATCTTTGTGAGAAATTTTGATTGAACCTTGTGCAGAACATATTTTTAATTATGTCAATTTGGTCTTGGCATACAAACTGAGTTTTCTATTTTATTGAAAATTACACATGCAAGAAGAAAATTGGAAGTAAGGTTTAGTGGGTTATTTGGTAAACTCTTCCGAACTTTCTTTGGAATTATGTTGTTGGTTTATTATTATTTTTGGGAATCCAATATATTTACTCTTGTTGTAATATATTGAAATAGATGGCAAGGCGATCTTCTAGACCGAACTCTTGAGAAATTCCGAGAAGCTGTATCCATTTGGTTTTAACACTTCTTGTTTGGTCCAAGGAAAGAATGTTGAGTCTTTAAAAGATTAATTGTGATTCTTTTATAACTGTAGGTTGTGTAAGAACTTCATGGTTATAATGTACCGATGTAAAAATGGAACTCTTGCATTATTATGGGAAGATTTTGAAAGGTAGGTTGCATTAAGTTCTTCTTTCCTTGAAGTTGTTCTTGTTCCCTTTCTTGGGGACTCTTGTATGAACTTGAACTGGTTGTACGAAAAAGGGAAATTATTAATTAAGTTGGAAAGAAATGATTTCAGGGTAGAAATATATTCTGTTAGGACTCCTTTTCTAATTCAGTTGGGATAAGATCATTTGCTTGGAACCTTCTGTTAATTATTCTTTTGGGAAAAGACAATTGTTACTTGATTAACCTTCTTATACATATCATTTGACTGAAATGAAATAGAAGGAGAATGATGACTGTTTTGTTGAAAATAAAATGCAAACTTGTTGATTTCTTGTTGATCCATCTTCCTTTTGGGATTTTGTATATGATCCATTATGATGAATATCTTAAATGTTTGAATTTAAAGTAGGAATCTTAAGTAGAAACAGATTAGGTCATGATGTGAACTGTTTCTGCTTAGCAGACATTATGTGATTTGGTATAATGAAATGGTTTCTCTTCTACTTTGCTTGGAAGTTAGATGTTTCATCTTAATGAGAACCATGTTGAAAACACTTCTTTTGTTTCGTAGTAAAAATAAGTGTTGTATTCTATTTTGATAGATTTGGGGAAACAATGAGATGTGTGATTTGTTGTTAATTAAAGGTAATTGATGGGATCAATTACACTTAAATTTTTTAAGACATATAATATAGATTATATTCTGCTCTCCTCTTTTAGGAGTAAATTCAGATTTATTAATGCTCTTCTTTTCTGATTGTTATTACTTATGCTTATTTTATGATATACTAATTGTTCATTAAAGAAGGGTTGTTTTATTGAAACAAATAGTGGAATGCACTTCGTTTTAAGGATTAGTGCTTATAATTCTCAATTCATTAGCGGCATGTGCTAGCAATTTTTGAGATGGACTTCGTAAGTGATAAAAGAAGGCACAAACTTTTATGATGCATTGGCTGATTTAAGTCTGATTCTTTGTGAAGAATTTTAATTTGTTCTTGAGTTGTATTGAAAAGAAAAGTTATATTATTTTTAGAAGGAAGGTTGTTGTTATGCAGTATGCCTAAAATGCATAAGTCTTGTAAATGTATAAGTTTTGAAAATGAATTGAAAGATGAGGATTTACTTGTATTGGTTGTGTAAATTATCTTGTACTTTTGTAAAAAGATGGAATCTTATCTGGTTGATATTCTTCTTATTATTTATATGATTAAATGTGTATTCTTGGATAAGTAATATAAAAGGGGATTAGAGTAATTTCCCTAAAAGGGATGCAACTAAATAAGTTACAGAATTTAATGTTCTTATCTAAATAGTTCAATATAGTAAGGTGATGTGAAATGAACATACAATGAAGACTATAGAATTTGTAAAGGACATAAGGGGTGTGTTAAACCCTAGAACTTAACCATGAAGAGGAAGACTCTTCCTCTCTCATAAAGTTATAAACAAAAGGAAGATATGAATTCTAATTTTTAGACTTCATTTTAATAAGTCTATTAAGTTACAACCTAGGTGGTTGTTACACTTCCTTAAATGGTTAAGCCACATTAAATGGAACTTAAGGTGTTGCTGTCCTATTATTGGGTAACTATTTGTTAAGCCAAAAATTAATGAACATTGAAGGCAATCTTAAGTTAAGGAAGTTCTTCAAGGATTATTTGAATCTGATATTGACAAGAACTTAGGAGTGTTGGATTAGGGTTTGGCAGGGTTGTTGAAAATTGTTTTTAATAATCCAAAGTAACTAAACATTAATAATCCTAGGAGTATGTACATCTCAATGAGGTTGTTCTGTAGGATGCTAGCACATGCCAACTGCAAGGTTGTACCTTCAAGAAGATTAGGATCTTCTCAAGGATACAGTGGTGCAGTTAACATGTGGCAACACCCTTCTGCATTGATCATCAAGATCTACACACTTTTGGACTTGAAATTAGTTTTCCTCTAGGATTGGATGGTAGCATAGTTAGGATAAGGAGTAGCCCTTGAGGACTCAAGGTACCTTGGCACACGGGATTGACTTAGGTTGACCCAGTATGCCAATATACCCTAAGACTTTGTGAGCCTCTTCCTATCATAACCTATGTTGTTAACCTGAACTAGGGTTAAACCTTGGGCAAGTGGACTAACAGAAGTCAGTAAAGGACATTCTAAATAACAATAGAGTGGGGTGAAGGACGTATTCTGGATTGATGAGTATGCCATCAAGGAATAAGTAATACGAACAATATGTTAGAAATATTTGGCCAAAGTATCACAAGTTTGATTGCATTGTCCTATGTCACCTAGTCTAAGGATCGTGATGCAAATGAATATTGGTAGCAGATATTCAGATAGGTTCCTTAGATAGATCACTCAATACCTAGAATGGGGTAAGTGAACCAAGTATACATAGTATACCGAAAAGTATTCAATACTTAAAGTTAAACATGAATACATTGGTAGTTCACCGAGTCATTCCAGCTACATATGGTTATCTCTGTTGTATGAATGGTTGTTATGGAATGTGTGTTCTAAATTATGTATTTAGAACAAAGAACATTATTCATGAAAAAAAAAATTCCCTTGTTTCTAAAGTCTTAAAATGGAAATGTTACAAGGAAAGAAATGATGTGCTAGAAGTCCACCCACTCACGCGAAGGAAACCAAAGGAAACAACATGAAGAAGTCTCGATTCTGTTCCAAGAAAGTGTTACATAGGTCTAACAAGTGAGTAAAAAGGAACCGAAGGTAATTCCACGTGTGTAGAACTGTTAGAGTGAAGAAGAGGAACACCTATAGAAATGATGTCCAACTCGATGTGAAGGCAAAAACATCCCCCACAACAGAAAATTGATCCACAAACAAGGGTGGATCAATGAAGGTCTCTAGAAAATTGGAATTTGTAAGGGTCCCAGAAGGGGCACTCCCAATAATGGAGATGATGATATCCTCTAAAATACCTATAGATGGATGAGGAACCTGTAGTACATCAAAAGTGTACTCTATGAAAAGATGACTAAGGTTAGGTAGATAATCATCCCAATGAGGGGGCTCAAAAAATAGAAGAACGATGTCAGATAGGTATGAGTCATCCAATGAAGGTAAAGGACTGGAAGGGGCCTCACACACTAAAGGTGGAAAAAAGGTGGCTTTGATGACTGGTGTATAATCTTGAATAGGAGACTGCTTGATATCTGATGAGATGTGGGATGTGTCAACACTCTCTAGAATAGTGAGAGAAGGAGGAGAAGATTCCTCTGTAGTACTCTCGTCATCGAAGTAGAACTAAGCGAGTTTGTGTTAGTGGAATTATCATCACATGAAGAACAAGAGGAGAAAAGTAGATCGTAGTAGCAAAAATGTCGATAGTATGTGAAGGGTCTCTATAGAGGGACTGAAGAATGCTCGCACACTGGTTGGGTGGATTTGAGTCGCCATGTGAAACCAGAGAGGTGAGGATATATGTATCATCAAGTGACCCCAAACATGGTTGTAAGTGTTGAGAAAGTTGCTACGATGACAATGATTAGTGGGTTTAGGAACCGGCCCAAGCAAGAAGTGTGAAAGACCCTCGTATGCGAAGTAATGTTCCATAGAAGCACGCTAAATTAAATAGTTCCCTCTCCCAAGAAGAAGTGGCGGAGAGGCTATAAGGTGATCCTATACTGCTCAAGTCTGGAAAGATCACCCTCCATGATGTGGAATAAAAATTGCAAGGTACACATATGCAAGATGTCGACTTGACCAAAAATACATCTACATGTAATACAAGGCCCAAGAGTAATAGTGAACCCCGAATGTGAAACTTTATAAAGTAGTGCATTTATAAAGCTCGATAATGTCATCATGTAATATGTAAAAAATAATGCAACTTTGACTAAATAAGACCTCAAAATGGAGCAAGCTAGTCAAAAGTTATAGCAAGAAAACAATTCCCGCAACTAATGGAAAATGCCAATAAGCCCTGCAAACATATTTAAAAAGTTCTTGAAATGGGTGCAAAGGGTGTCATGTGGGTACTTGTTGGAAATGGCATCAAATTTTAGGTAGGGTTTTTTTTTCTTATGAGGGGGAATTAGCCTCCTTCCAACCCGGAAATCACCCTTTGTCTTCGACACATGAATGAAGGACATTAAATACAAGCAAAATAGGTCCCAAAAAATATTACAATGCCAAGCATGAATTTTTTTATCTTAAAAAATTAAAAAATAGGATTGTTTTAACCACTGAAAAATTCTAAAAGGGAATGGGCCCAACTAAGGTGTCAAGCCATGGATGCACCGAGCCCATGTGGGTGTGAGATGCCAAACCAAAAGACAAGAGATGAGCTGAGGGTAATCAACTTGAGTGAGCATGGAAAAAAGGTGATGGGTGGATTGGTTAGGTGTCAATGTTGTTGAGTGGGGTTTGTGCCACGTGTAGGTTGTAGTTTGTTGTGTGTAATGAAAACTGATATGCTTTAACACAAACATTTCCGAGTTGATAGGGTGTAACCGTTCATTGTAGGATGTCAGTGTAGGTAGAGCTGAAGGAGATGAGCAGCGACGTTCCTCTATTGTTCAATGATGAGTTAGTAAGGGCACCAATAAAATTCAAACCAAGTTACAAGGGTAAGGAAACTAGTCTGTGGGTCAATCCAGGTGACAATCAAAGTACCCATAGAGAATAGGATGTGGGAATGGGAGATGGACACAAGGGGAAGGCCACACGATAAGCAAGTACAGAAGGATCCCATCGAACTAGAATCTAAAATCCATGAACCAGGAGCACAAGGAGAAGGCCTAAGAAAATGGTGAGGAAGACGTCAACGATTTATGCACAAGTAGGGGTCGATGATACAACCGATGCCAAAACAATGCAGAGACGGGCATGGACGAGGTGCAAGCATGTAGAGATGAGCTCAAGTGGGAGAGATGTAGAATCACGAGAGCCGGAGCAAGCACAAGTAGAGGCTCAAGGCCAAGAATGGCTGAGAAAAGAATGTGGAAGAGGTGAAAACTACCAAACAAAGGTGTTTACAATGTAGTCAACACCGATCACGGGGAGCTCAGTGCAGGTGCAAAGTGGTCCAGATTATGAACAATGCTTAGAAGGATGCCATCGGAGAGCAACAAAGAAAATTCAATGCAGAACCTAACCACGAGTTGGTTGCAAAATGGTGAAGAGTGCAGATTGATCCAAGTCAATAATGATACATGAGCTTAATGCAGGTAACCTCGAGACAACAATGAACCACAGTCCATGCCAAAGATAAACCGAGATCACGAGAATAGAAGAAATCAAAAAGTTAGAAACATGATAAAGCAAAATTGAGCGGTGGTCCAAAGAATACCTGTAAATGAATCAACCACTATCTTCCGAAAGGCTGAAAACACCAAGCACAAGTCCCTTAAAAATGCAAGTAGAGCACAAAGCAAGGAGTGAGAACTTGCACATGAAACTATGAGGTGATGAGTAGTAGGAAAATAAAGAGAGAAACACAATTCCAATCCCCGAGCTTTGATACCATGTCGGAGGAATGACAAAGATCTGGAGGGAATCCGTGAGCATCAAAATGTTGCACTCAACCACAAAATGATGTAGCTTCAAGATTGAAGCAAGAAATCACCCATGAGAGAAATGTGCATGCATTAAGGGAAAAATGGATCAAATCCCATACTCCATTCCATTCCATTTCTCAAGATGAAAGGGTGTACATATAGTAGTGGGGTGTGTAACTCCCCCACAAATGTAGTCGTCAAGAGGTGGGAGTTACATTCTTGGAATAACCGGTCAAATGTAACTCCTATGATGCTCTATGATGCATGTAAGGCCATAATGACACCCTAGGACACCTAATCATGGTGAATCACCTATGTGGAGGAATCTCATTTACTTAAAATATGTGCATGGTAAATATCGTACACCAATGACATCATCAAACCCTAGATCTCTCCCTTATCATTGAGAACTCGCATAGTCACCGTCAACTCGATCAACATCTACCTTGTTCTCTATCTTCTACCCTCTCATGCAACTATTCTCTAGTCCCACGGTACCTCAAATATTTTGATCTTGTCATTCTACACACTTGTTGCTTCATACCTCATCTCCATTATCTACATTCATCTTTAATCCAAAGCTTAGTCATCATCAACCCTTTCTATATTCACCATTCTTTATTTCTTTATCATAAAATTTTATTTACCCTACAAATTCTTTAGTGTCCATGTCCTCTACATCATATGAACACTAAATCCAACTTCAGATCCATATCTAATTTATTGTACTTGCTTTGATATTTTATGTTGTAGTCAACATTGACAATACTAATCGATCTTGGGTCGATTGTCAACCCGACTAGGTTTGAATTTATTTATTAAAATTTATCTTATCATATCTTTATCTTAACATCTTTATCATATTATAGATTTCTTCTTTATTTTGTTATCTGTTCCATCCATATTATTGATTATCGAGTTATCTTATCATTTTATCAAATTGGATTGACATCCATCCTTAGGGAGTTATCACTTCTCAAGACTGACCTAGTTAGGCAACCCACCATCTTATCTACTAATCAATTTTTTTACCTTTTGTTTCTTATGAAGGGTTTTGATCTCACCACAAAGAGGCCCATTTACACCCGCATCTCTACCATCATCATTATTGTATATCAGGAGGTATCCTTAAACCCTCCCATAGTTATAAGTTTCTTGATTTCTTATATCCTTTTCATTAACTTGTAACAAGAGTAGGAAATCTCATCAAACATTATACACACACCTGTGGGACTCACCTTTTCTATTTGGTGTGTTCTTTCATTATTTAATTTCTTTTTTTTTATTTTTTTACTTTTCTGCTAGCGTTGCGGGTGGGAGATTTTCTTACTTGCATGCATGGTGGATTACTTTCTTGGATCAATGACACATATGCTTAAGATAAAAACAAACAAAAAAGGAAAATAATGTTATCCAGGTATTCCTCATTTTTTCCTTATTTTCTCTTTTTGATTCTTCTCTCCCTTCTTTGTCTACTTCCTCTCATAAAATATAACACTTTGATTTAGATCTAAAAGGAACACCTTCATACTTTTTGCTCACCTAGTCTAAGTAGGAGGTAATCTATTGCATCCACTTCTTTCACACACATCCAAACTCACAAATCAATTAACACATCTAAAACATATCCTACCAGGTGGAATTATTGGGATTTCATCACCCAATAAGGAATCACCATGTTGTTTTGGCCGCGTTATATATTTTTTGACTATTGGTATATCGACTAAGCACCCGACACCCTTATTGTTGTAGTGCATGAAGTGTGGGGGTAGGCCCCAATGCCAAGCCACATAATAGTATTCATCATAAATGTTTTCATAATGTACCTTTTTGTATATCAAGGAGGCTAACCTAAACAACCTGAAATCATCATTAGATTAGCCACTTCTTAGGTTCCCTTTGAGCCTCTTTCTTTTCTTTTTCACACTTTTCTAAATAAACAAGATAATTAACACTTTTCTGCTTGATTTTCTTTTCATATTAATAACCAACATAAGTTCTTGTTATATGTTTCATGCTCATTCTTACTCATTCTCAAACCAAAAAAATGGAACACACAAATTCTTCCAACAACATCCCCATTTCCAACAATCTTTCCCAACAAAATTATGCACTTTTTCCATTGTTACTTCTACACATATGATCAACAAACCTTTGGTTTCCCAACCCCTTGTTTCTATGGTCCCTTATCATGAGACCCGTGTCATTCAATATAATCATAATATTGAGACCAACCCTTTCCTCTACCATCATTATATCCCCTCTAGACCAACTACACCCCCATTTTTGCTTCCTTAGAGACCTTTGGCCTCTCACTATCCCTCATGGATGCTTGGAGTTTTAGGAACTCTTGGATGCTAATCTTGTTTCTCTCCACAACTATATTATCCATAAATCCACCAATCTTCCCATCGATGGACCTCCCCTTCAACAGTTGTATTCTTATCACTCTCAACCTGAATCCACCCAAGTCCTCACTTCTCAACTTTTGTATTCTTCCCTAGAGCTATGAATGAGCTTTTCATAGCCCAACATGAACATGGCTCTCATGATTCTTCTACTACAATCCCCTAACTCATAAATCCACTCAATTTTTGGTTCTTATTCCACCCAATCTACCTCGCATTAACACTATCCTACATCTTATCTCCCATCCCATCCTCATCTAATGTTGTCATCAACAACACCCCATTCAAAAATTTAGGAACCTAACTTACTCCCTCCACCACTCAAGTAACATGTAAATCTCAATGTCTATCTTCACATCCCAAGTCCACGCTAAAGTTATTACCTCACAACCCCACCCTTTGGATTCAATCCAAACCAATCAACCTCCACTCTGAAGTACCTTCCAACACATGTTTCCTAATTACCCCATCCGAAAATCTCAACAACCTTATCAAACAATCCCCAATCTAATCTCCCTATCATCCAATAACTTCCCCCTCAATCACACCCTCTCATCTACATCCCTTCTCAACATCCCATCTCCCAACCTATTTAATCACAAGCCTTCGACTATCTTCCCCCTTATCAACCACCTCAACAAGATCGTACATACTCTCAACAGTATCAACCTCTTCTACAACCCAACTCATCCACTTCTTATAATCTTCAACCTCATCAATCATCCCCTTACCCTCACACATCTAATTATCCCATGAAATATTTTTTAAGTAGGTTGGAAAACTTGAATTCGATACTTTGGGTCCTAAAATCTCATTTACCTATGAACAAATCTGCAACAATACTCTCAACCCATTAGTCCCCGTCAAACCTTATCCTCTCCATTGGGAACTCCCAAAATTTATAAATTCAATAGTATGGAGTTCCCTCAACAACACCTTCATGCATTTAGGTACACATGTTATCTCATTACACATGATCAAGAGCTCATGATCTACACCTTCCCCATGTCATTATTCAGGCCCACTTTGGACTGGTACAACAAAATTCCTCGACACTCCCTCTTTTGATTCACCCAACTCATGGAATTATTCTTAGAGCCCTTCTCCATTAATGATATTGCATGAAAAATTACCATCACCAACCTCTATGCCATTAAATAATTTGATGATGAATCCATCACAGATTTCATCACTACGTGACATAGCATTATTAATCAGTTATCCTTTTCCCTTCCCTAAACCAAGCTTATCGAGATTTTATCATGATCATGTGCAAATCATATCTCATCAACTCTTCAAATCCAATATTTTCAAAGCTTTGAGGAATCCTTCACCATGGCATGAAAACTGGAATTCCATTCCCTTGAGCAAGGCCATGTCAAACTTCACTCCAACAAACCAAAAACCAAATTCACCAAGTTTTCTACCCATAACAAAAAATATAAAAAGGCATACAATGAAATTATTTTTAAATATTCTTCTACATCCACCTCTCATGTCAAGCCCCCACAAAGGGATCCTCGACCTACTCCCAACTATACTCCCCTCGAAGAATCATATAGTTTGATCTTTGATAAACTCATGGTTGCACGTCTCATCCAACTCCCCTATCCACCTCATTGATGACACACATCCTAAACCCACGTGGTACCACAAAGACCACTATTACAAACACCATCAAGTCCATGACCATGATATTGAAAAATGTCACACCTTCAAAACCTTTCCAATGGCCTTCACTTGGATAATCCTAACACCCCTCCTAACCAACCATTAGATGTCTTCAAGCAACCCTTCCCTAATCATTCACCAAATAAACAAGTTGATCTATCTACATCTCAAAAACCCAATGCTCATACGATCAATACTTTAAGTTAGGATTCAACACCATCACTCGCTCCCATCATCCCTTCATCCACCATACCCACCTCTACTCCTTTGACATCTATCTCAACATCTCCAACTATACCGACACATTGTACCCATGTCTACATCTATCGTACCTACATACACTATATATGTATCTACTATGCCCACATCTCTTGTATCCACATATGTTACATCTACATCCACTACATCTACATATTTTACACCTACATTTTTTATATCCATACCCATCCCCACATCTATCTCAACATCTATTTCTACACCCATGCCTACAAATCCTTCTACACCCACACCTCCAATTGTATCCATACCTACATCAGTGCTTGAATCCACTCCCATGTCCACATCATCCCTTCAAACATCTACTAAGAAGACACCCTCACTTGATGTAACCGCAAAGGATGTCCTAATCCCATCTTCATCTCCAACAACTACCACCACTTATGTACCAACACCTTCAAAGCTCACACAATCTTTCGATATCATCATCACAAAATATCATCCCAAAACCAATCCCATCTTCAACAAAACCTACATCTACATCACCTAGTTCCACCTCTAAGGATCACTTGTTTAAAATCTCCATGATCTCTTCCAAGTGTGAATCCTCACAACAAAAATCTAAGAACCTTGACATTACTACTAACAAGTCTCTCACACATCTACATAATAAATTGGAGCTTCCCCTTCAAAGACCCATCAACCTAAAAATATTGACATCTCATATTCCATCTTAGGACCCCACCCATCTATCTTGGGACCATGTTGTTCATCCAAATCCCTTGTGATTTCTAAATCTATAAGTAAACCATCCATTCCGCCTTCCAAATCAAAACCATCTAAATCTGAATCGTAATATAAAGTCCCTATCAAACCCCATAAGATTAAGGCACCTCTCTAACCTTCATCACCCTCTCCAAAACCAAATCCACTTAAGTACATAATACTTCATCTTCACAAACCCCCGTCAGATGTTATACTAAAATCCTTCAGCGTCTCACTCAAACATCTACAATCACCCTTCCCACATCAATCCATTTAAACCATGTAGGTCAAAACCCACATGGTTTTATTCTAAAACCATATGTTCCTACCATCATGTCCATGTACATGAAATAGATAATTATAGGGCCCTCAGAACCCTCATTGACAATCTCATCAAAGAGGATGATCTTCTCATCAAAGAATACCACCCTCTCCCATCTTCTAGCCCATCCACATCTAAGCCCAATCCTCTAATCAAGTATATAACCTCTAAAACCTCTAAACATATAAGCCTAGTCATATCATCACCGAATTCTACCTCTCCTAAGGATGGTCCTCCTCTTTATATAGATGTTTTTATATCACCACTTGTTCTCAATGTCACGAGTCCCAACCATCTACCCAATCCAAACCAAAGGTTTTCATCACTTCTCCTTCCAACAATCCCACTCCATCCCCTTCTTCATCCAAGGTCAAGGTGTCCATCCTAGCCACACCGAAAAAACCCAAAAACATGCCAAAATTGAGAAAAACATCGTAAAATAGCTACATCTCGGCTCTCGTTAAGATGTATTTCTATGAGCTCATCAAGATCTCACTTAAACATCAAAAATATCTAATTGAAGCCTTCTAGTGTATCCCCATCACCAATAATGAAACCCAACCCCTCACGACCCTTGTTAGAGCTCTTTCCCCTTCCTCCACCATCTCCTCGATGATTTGAAATTATAGACATCTTACTTGAAGATCATGACCTTCCCCTTTTCATCATTTTTTGCATCAATGATACATTTATCACGCAATCTATGATTAAAAATGGCATGAACATCAATATCATCTCATCTCATACCTTTGACTAGCTTAAAATTCCCAAATCCATTATTTCTCAATCACTGTGGTTATTCATGCCTTAAATGAAGTTGTCACCCCACTTGAGGCCTAGTTATCCTCCCCATCCGCATCGGTGAAAAACTTCTCCATGAAATTTTATACATTGTTGAGGGGGAGTTTCAATATAACATATTTCTTGGACGCACATGGATTCCTTCCATGCATTACATCCCATCCACTCTCCATCATTGTATCAAATACGAACATGAGGGGAAAATCCATACACTCTCCATTGACCTTCCTCCATTCAAGGCATGTCATATGACCTATTGGAAAAATGACTGCTCATCCCTAAACAAAACCCATCCTTGAAGCATCCACTAGTTCTTTTATACCGTATCTAAATTACGTAATGATGAATCTCTCGATAATGTGATGTAGTGTCTCTCTTTGGGGAGTATCAACTCCTCGCTCTCAATTCTCTTCCCTCACTCAATCAACTCGGTAGACCTGAAAAATCTCCTATCTACCAACCTAATGTTAGGTATTTGGTCCACATCATCTCAAAACCAATCTTACCTATGGTGGCCTTGATCTCCCTTCCTCTCATGTCAACATTCAACCCCACACCAATCCATATACAAATGAATTCAATTTCTACTACAACAAATCCTTCCCCTATACCTACCTCCACTATTATACATGGAAGGGATTTGGTATTAGACATAATGAACAAGGAATGTATGATCTTTTTGTTTACCAATCCTGTAAGCCTCGTGAGAAGTTTAGGTAGGGTTTTAAAGAAGATCCCATTAACTCCCTCACACATCCTTCTTCTACATCTCCCATGCACATTGATTTAACAGTCACTCCTCCATCTCGATGATGCCATAGACATGGATGACACCATGTCCCTTTCTTCTAACATTTTTAAATCTCCACAATAACTCTGGGACTAATCACTTATCGGGGTGGGTTGAAACTAGGTCCCTTCCTCTCAAATTCCTTGAGATGATAGATGAGGATTCCCCTACCATTGACATTATCTAGTGTAACGATGATGATTACAATCATTCCTATATGGGGGTATAAGATTCCTATATTCATAAGGCCTTACCTCTTGACAAATCCATCATTCTCAAAAAATCCACCATCAAAATCAATTTGGGATTTCACACAAGCCATTTATTCTCCAATTTGGCCAATCTCTCGATCCACAAGAACTTGAGGCCTTTACCTCTTTCATATCTAAGCATAGATATGCCTTCCCATAATTGTATGTTGACATGTCAAGCCTCAATCCTAACATCATCATCTATAACTTCGTCACCATCCCTAATTCCAAATCAATCAAGAAATATTTGTGTCTCATACATCCTCACATAGCCCTCCTTGTCAACGAAGATTGACTATGTCTTCTTTCCAAAAAATTCATCCTACACATCAAATATTTGCATTGGGTTTATAAGATTGCACATATTGGCAAGGCCTCTAGAAATATCTACATTTGTATAGACTTGTAAGAGTTAAATCTCACTTTCCCTAAAGATGAATTTCCCCTTCTTAACATCAATTATCTAGTTGACTTAACAACTAACCATGAAATGATTTCTCTTATGGATGGTTTCTCTAGATATAATCAAATTCTCATCACATCGGAAGACCAATATAATAAATATTTCATCACCCCTTGGGGAAACTTTTCTATCGTGTCATGCCCATTAGTTTGAAAATACGGGGCCACCTATAAATTCACCATGACCTATATCATCAATGATCTCATCCATAAAACCGTAGAGGAATATGTCGATGACCTCTTGGGTAAATCCAAGTGTCAATGGTACCACCTTTACTGCCCTTGAAGTCATATTCATGCACCTCATCTATTTCTTCCTCCATCTTAATCTCATTAAGTCTGTTTTTAGAGTCCTAAATGGTAAAATCTTTGGATGCATCATTTCTATCGGTGGTATTAAATTTTACCCCAAAAAAATTAATTCTATCCTTGAGATGGATCCTCCTTATAACCTTAAGAAAATTCACAGTCTTTTTGTCATGCAAATGTGCAATAGGGAAATTGACAATTTTCTAGCATGAAAATGATACCCCTGTGCCAAAATTTTCAAGTCCTACCCTTCCTAGGAACCCCAGGTCTACTCAATTAATCCAATGACCTCCTAGATGATGTTAACTCATTCCCCTAGGTGATTTTAGGAAACTACTATTTTTGGGCAGTGTTGGGAAGGGCTACCATTGGCCTCCCAAGACCAATGCACCCCTAGAGCAGAATGGAGGAACCAAATCTAATGTGGATGTGGATTAAAGGTATAGAAACATCATGGAATTTATTTTGGAATATTTAGGATGGATTTAAAGAAGTTGGATCCATTTGATCAAAAATAGGGTTCATAGGCCTGGGTAGTGCATAGGGCCAATAGAGTTATTGAACTTCGAGAGGTGATTTCAGAGCTCGGATGGAGTTATGAGACAAACAAAACATTTTCGGAAAGTAAATTAATATCCGTATAAGATGGTAAATTCATATTTTTCACAACACCTTAGAAGCAATAGGTATACAATCAGTTTTTCATAAGCTCAACTATGGAGCTAGAAAAAAAAACTCCGATTTGGCACAAATGGAGGAATCAAGAGTTGATACCACCACCATTGGATTTAGAAGGAAATTTTTAGTCAAAATCATAGAATTTTTTTCCAAAACATTCCATCAGGAGCTCAAGATATCATTGTTTCAAGTTTCCCTCTAGGTAAGTTCTTGTAGTTAAAAAAATTTGTAAGAGGATACATGTCATCTCAAGGAGCCTAGCATAGTTTGGGGTCCCTTTCATCCCTCAAGCTAAGGTACATGAGGGAAAATAAAATTCTCCAAACATAAATAATCCCTCTGGACACACATATGACCTCTCGGATCACCAGTTCAACTCTCAAGTGCTTATTCATAGCTCATTCCCTCAAGCATCTAGATCGTGACAAGCGGCGACTTCTAGTGCATCGTGAAAATCGATGACCCTCATGTCCATTTTTTATGGGCTACATGAGGGTAAAAATTTCTCCTATCCCCAAGAAATCTTTATATCACCCATGTGACCCTCTCCAGTGCATTTTCTCAACCCCAGGAGCTAGTGGAGCTAAACCCTCAATAGCTAGATCTCTCGCCAAGTGTCAAGATGAGGCACCACATGAAAATTGATGTCCTTAATATTCCTTAATGATTGAGGGACATCAGGGACACAAATTTTTTCCTAACTCAAATTCTGAATTTTTAAAATTTCTATCTCCTTTGTCACTTCTTACTGCTTCTCCATTACTAGAAGAAAGTTCCAGAGAACACCTCAGTCCACCATTGTTTCTCCGAACCAGATCTGCCATGGAAGAAAAACCTTCCAATCCATGAAGATACATAGGTCTTAGAAGAAATATTTATCAAGAGATTCAAAGGATCGAAGAACAAAAGGAGAAGAATGAAGAAATTCACCTAGAAACCTCCATTGTCGTAAGACAAAGATCTAAACATATCTTGTTAACGGAGCATGAAACGAAGAACCATTTTCTTCTGTGTTCTTCACTCTTGAAGGAAATTAAAACCTCACCTTAAAATCCCCTAGTTTCAGCATGAATCACTCGTAGTGAAGAAAGCTTCCTCTCATCCCAATGAGAACAAAACTTGATTTCCCATCAAACCGACAGTTGGTTCAAAGAGAAATTTTAACGAAAGAACAAGAAATAAAAACCCATAAAAAAATTATTTTTTTGTCAAAAATGGAGAGTAAAACTAGACTTGTAACTTCCAAGGTCCATTAATGATTTTCATGTTTAGAGGTGTTGTCAAGTAAAAAAATTAACTTTAAAATATCACAAACTACTGATCGGGTAAGTCCAAAATTTCATAGGGGCGATATTGGGAAAAAACCCATATTGGAAAACTTAACTCCGACATGATATAATGAATAGAATATCACTTTATAAAAATAGTAGGTCTTCTACATAGGAGACTACTATTTTGGGTAAGTCTCTAATTAAAGAAGCTACGAAAGAGGTGGTGAACACGAAGTGCTATCACAGGAAAAAATCATTAAAATGGTCATCCCAATATGCAATTGATACTTACTAAAAATAGTAAATGGCTCCACAAGCCCCTACTATAAATGTCCAGTTGGTCCAGAAGGCGAGATGAATGTAGTGTGAATAATGAATTCAAGCTACCATAATCATTTCAGTTGGAAAACCTAATTCATGCACTTCACAAAAATAGTAAGTTGTATTGTGTGCACTTACTAAAAATAACATGTTATTCCAAAGGGAGGATTTCACAAAAGGAGCACGTCGGGAATTGAACATTCAAGTAGACATCACCAAGTTAGAGATCATAGAGGGAAAATTCTCGACACTTGTTAAAAATAGTTTCCTTTTCTAAATAAAGAAAGTGTCAAGAAACGATGAAATTCAGATTCACAAAGGGGGAAACTAATGCAGTCTCTATCTTCGGAGTATGCAGGAGTAGATGATAGTGAGGTCACTTTCATGGATCTCAACAATGTATTTTGACACTCATGTGTGAGGTTTAATTCATATTTGACACCATCATATTGTTCAATAGTATGTCTCATCAGGATCATGTCCAAATCAACTAAGTAGTGTGGCAATGTCACAGGGAGTCAGGGAAGGATTTGTTCCAAAGCTCTAGTCTCTTCAGAGGGTATCTTCATGAGAAACACATGTGAACACAAAGTGTTCCATTTAGTAGTGTTTCTAAAACCTTAGTTCACGGTGTTCATGGGTCATTCAGAGGTGATTTATCACTTTTAGCTAAAGAACTTTCCCCATAGCAACCCATCAACAACATAATAAAATCATTCACCAAAAAGGGTTCAAAGGTACCATGGCCAATCTAGAAGAGATTTCTAGGAGTAGATTCTTCATTTTCATAATCCCTTTTCTCTCTCTCTCTCCCTCTCTTCTTCCCCCCAATATTATGTCTCTTTAATTTTCTAATTTAGCGTTGGGGTTTGCACTTTTTATATGTCTTTAAGTGACTTTAGAAACATGATGTAAAATTTAAGTCACCATGTTTTTATAAAAGGGACTTAATATTTTAATAAGAATATGAATAGTCTAAAGTCAGAAATAAGGCATATGGAGGGTCATAAAGAAGATGAAGAGTTGTTCCTTGTTCTATAAATTGTAATGAACTCCTCATTCAAAGGTGTTCTAATTCTAAAATTCTTCTAGTTGGTTGTATTCTTGTAATTTCAAGAGATTTTCTTATTTGTGATTGAAAAGAGTTAGCCATTTTCCCCTTATTCTCAATGTCTTCCATTCTCATACTATGTATAATTTCTGCTTGAGCATCAATAGAAGATGGAGTTTCTAGCCTTTTTTGACTAAGGGATTTACTGATTCTTTTTGTTCATTAAATTATAATTGGTCTTATTGTTGTTAGCATAATTGTTTCTTCCCAATTTTTGTGCATGTGATTAACCCTCTAAGCGATGTATACAGAATATGACTTTCTACCTACAACATTAGTTTCTCTTACCTCATATTCTCACTCCCTTTCCCACTCTCCTAAAAAAATTTTCCCTTGTAGATATCTCTGCAAGATTTTTCCCCAGGGTCAGTTGAGTTCCCTAGTTGGATCCCTAGGAAAAAGGCTACCAGAAAATACACCTTTTAACTCATGTATGAATATACGGTAGTTTCACCGATTAAGTGAGGGAATTAGATTCTCAGAGAATTGGCAAGAAATCAACCAATTTCGTCCCAACAAATTTTCTCAAAAATAGTTTTGGAGCACCCACTATGGGGTAGACTTTAGTGGAATCTACACCCAAAATACAACCACAAGGTCTAAAAATCCATAAAAAAATCAAATATTCAAAAAACAAAAAAATATCAAATTTCAACATAAAATCATTTTTGAAGGCAACTCCTTCAAGGAATGAATCCTTATCACATTCATTTCCCACACCATGAATAAATTTGAGATTGGAGAAAAGTACCAATGAGTGACAAGTGAGGAAGAAGAAGAAGATTGCGACAAGAATAGAAGATCGTCTATCAACCGTGGTTCCAAACTAGTATTTGCAAAAGAGAAAATTCAAAGACAGTAAAAGGGACTCTACGCTTCAAACAATAATCTACATCTAGACAAAGGAAATAAGAAAGAACTTATGGAAATGAAGAGGAAAGTAAGGATATTTTGAAAGGATTCAAAGGAGACATAAGATAATGTATGAAGCTCGAGAATATGCTTAATTATTATAAGAGATGTGTGAGCAACTTGAAGCAACCCATAGTGAGGAAGAAGAAGAGGATATTTGTCCTATAGAGGAAGATCCTTATGATCATTCGTACCATATGGTTTTCATCCCTAAAAATTTCTTGAATTCCACTTTGAAGAAACTCCTATCCTTGAGCTTTCGAGGAATATCAAATCAGAATTCAAGAAGATGACAAAAGACAGGATAGTGCAAAATCCCCTAAAAAAATATTTTGTACTCGACACAACTCACTATAAATTTGAGAACACTTCCATTTTTCTATCACTCTCTTAATGAATTAATTGCATATGGTGATGGAGAAATGAACATATTGAAAAGAGAATATTTGGAAAGGCTTCAAATCATAATACAAGGAAATTACGATCACGAATCCTATTAAGATATTTGGAGGTACACTCTAGCTTGACAAAGAAGGTATAAATATCTTGAATCACTTCATGTTGTCTACAATGAATAATATCAATAAGATCCTATTTATTATCTACACTATGATGTGTTTTTCCCGAGATATTCTTGGATGCTCCTAAAGAAGATCATATCCTTAAATATTCGATGAGTACTAAAGAAACATCAGGGAAGATGATGATGAAATAGATATGGAGGTGGAACAAAACATTCATCAACTCTTTTTATCTCAAGTAATATCACCTTGAGAAGTAATATATTCAATAGAGGATTCTTGTTACCTAATGGATGATTCAATGTTTTCCAAAGACTCCACAAATGATGAAGAAAATGGATAATTCAAAGTAAGTATGAATAATCCCTCTTCAAAATTTTATTTTTCAATTAGTGATGAAATGGACATGTGTAAATAATTGAAAGAGATCCACTTGGCATCATGGACCAAAAATGATGAATTCAAGATGGCCATGGAGGGTTTACCCTCCTATTTTGATCCTTCTCATGATGTAGAGATGATTCATGAAGAAATGAAGATAGAAGAAGAACAAGATTCTCTTCCTATTCAATCATGGATGATCTGATGGAAGAATCTCACTTACTTTCTAAAGCCAAGGAGAATGAACATTTTGAACACAATCTATTCTCACCCAAGGAGTATAATGATCATCACGGTGAGTATGAAGTCTTTCATTATCCATATGAAAAAGAGGATTCAATAATGAATGATTAGGATAATGTAGAAATACTTTCCCACATTGTTCCTTCAACGTTATCCCATCAAGAGGATGATATGGATTTTGATATTGAAGGAGTATCAATCCCACAAAGCATGGACCTTTCTCCTTGTCAAAATTATTCATGAATCAAGTGTGTCCATGCTTACAAGGAAGTGAATATTTGGCAACACAAATCATGGAAGGAGTGAATGAGAATTTTTCAAATGAATCATGGGAATGTCTAGATCACATTTTCAACCATATTTTGTAGGCACAACATAAAGGAATGTTTAGTAAAAATGAAAATGATCCTATGGTGAAATTGGAATAATCATTTGTGAAGACATCTTGAAGGTTTTAGAACAAACTAAATATACTCAAATAAGTCTTGAACTCCTAACTTGGGATTTGGAAATATAGGAAATGTATGAATCAATTTTTATTCTCATTTTGATTCACCAATGTTTGATGTTGAGATGGAATGGATGGATGAATTTTATGTCTTCCCTAATGCTTTGGTTGACAAGAGTAAACATGAAAGCATGTATTTTTCTTCCACATTGTGTGAATAAATGCATGAGTGAAAAATAAGAAAATTTTGTGAATCTCATTTGGACATCTCAGTTTTGAAGACAACACCTCCACCAGTGGAGGAATATGGTAGGGAAATTTTGAGCTGACTCACCTTGAGGGAAGTTGTTCAGAACAAAGTGAAAAGTCATGAGAACATTGGGGTATGTTCAAAATCAACTTGGTCACACCACTTTGGAATGCTCTGTAAGTGCAGAACAAGAGTTCATGTAGAAAAATACACTCAAGGGTAAAGAGTGCCTCTATGAAGAAATTGAAGGTTGTAATTTTGAGACCGATATCAAGATGAGATTCAAACAATTGGATATTGAAAGCAATTTCTCTGGACAACAAAGTGAGGGTATGCATGATTCTTATGAAATAATTCAAAACCATATTTCACTCACCATTCTTCAAGCTCGATGTGCCTTGAACAGGTTCCCATATTGCAAAATTTCACTGAGATTGATAAGGGCTTCCTTCTCAATGATACAACCTCTATTTTGGGAAGTAATCACTTTGAGTAGTAGAGTGAGATGTTTAGAGAAGCTCAAAGATGGGAAGGAAATAAATTTTTCCTCACTCCTTCTAAGTACCTTGCTAATAAAGGATATGATTTAAGTGACATTCAAGGAAAAAGAATGTCTTTGTGCTAAGGTCAACATATCCAAACTTGAAAGTATGGAGGAATGGTCATGATCATGATTGTGGGACATCAAGAGGAATCTTTAAAATGCAAAATTTTCAAGAAGGTGAACAAATTTTCAATGGATAGGGAAAATTCTCGATACAATATGAGTACGAGGATGGATTCATGATCAATATTCTTCTTCTCAATCCATGAAAGACCATCATAAAATCATGGTTTGATCAAATAATAGTTTGTATGCTTTAAAGGTCGGACCTTCAGTCCATTATTCCATGATGACATGAACTTTTCTTAACCTGTTATTAGGTATGTGTATATTATTTCCTTGCATCTATAGATATCCCTCCCATTGAATATAATTTCCCTTTTATGGTATTTTTTCCCCTTGTGGTGTGTTTCCTTCTTTGCTCTTTCTCTCTCTCCTGCAAGTTATACATGACTCCACAGAGCCCAATGGATAAGGCACTATTATTTTTATTGTAAAGTTGAGATTTGGGATTCTTCATGTCATGTCTTAGTTGCACTCAGTCCATAAAATGTCCCTAAGCTAGAGCCAGTTGTTTTTATGCAAATGTGCAATAGGGAAATTGGAAATTTTCCAACATGAAAACGATACCCTTGTGCCAAATTTTTTAATTCCTACCCTTCCTCGAGGCACCCTTAGTCTACTTAGTTAGTCCAATGACCTTCCAAATGATTTTAACTTCATCCCCTAGGTGATTTAGAAAAATCAATTCAACCCTCTAGGTGGTTTAGGAAGGAAACTACTATTTTTGGGCAATGTCGGGAAGGGCTACACACTTTCTGGCCTCCCAAGAGTCGATGCACCCCTAGAGAGGAATGGAGGAACAAAATCCAATGCAGTGGTGGATTAAAGTTCTAAAAACATCATGGAAGTTATTTTGGAAGATTTAGGGGAAGGCTTTGGAGAAGTTGGAGTAGTTTGATCAAAAATAGGGTTTACGAGGCCTAGGTAGTGCATACGACCAAAAGACCTATTGAACTTTGGGAGGTGATTCCAAGAGATATGGATGGAGTTAGGAGAAAAATTAAAAAATTTGTGAATTGAATTCATATCCCTACAATATGGTGAAGTCATATTTTTCACAACACCTTGGAGCAATAGGTCTATAATCAATATTTCCTTGGCTCACATATGGAACTAGAATAAAAATCCACCTTTTAAGGAAAAAAGGGAGAAATGAAGATCTAAGAACACCACCATTGGATTTATAATTCCATTTTCAGTCAAAATTATATAAAAATTTTCAGAAAATTCCATCGAGAGCTCAAGATATTGTCATTTCAATATGGCCTCTAGGTGAGTTCTCACAGTTAGACAAATTTGCAAGAGGATATGTGTCGGCTCCAGGATCCTAGCACAATTTTTTTTTCCCTTTCATCACTCAAGATAAGGTACATGAGGGACAATCAAATTCACTTCTCCCCAATAATCCATTTGACCACACATACGACCTCTTGGATCACCGGTTTAGCTCTCAGGTGTTTATTCGTAGCTCATTCCCTCAAGCGTCCAGATCGTGACAAGTGGAAGATTCTAGCATGACATGAATATTAATGACCCTCATGCACCTATTTTCTATGGGACTTGAAGTACATTAAAATTCACCCACCCCCGAGAAGTCTTCAGGTCACCCATGTGACCCTCTCCAGTGCATTTTCTCATCCCCAGGAGCTAGTGAAGTTAAACCTTCACCCGCTAGATCTACACCAAGTGTCGAGCTCAAGTTCCGTGTGAAAATTGATGTCCCTCATGTCCCTTAATTCTTGAGGAACATCAAGGACAAAAAATTGTACACAAATTCAATTCCAAATTTTTAAAGTTTTTATCTCCTTCGCCGCTTCTCTACAACTTCTCACTACTTCTTCATTCTTTAGAAGAAAGTTCTGAGAGAACAACTCGAGTCCATCATTGTTGCTCCAAACCAAATCCACCATGGTAGACAAAACTTCCAATCCATTAAGATATAAAGGTATCAAAATAAATATTTATCAATAGAGTTGAAGGATTGAAGAATAGAAGGAGAAGAATGAAGAAATTCACCCAGAAACCTCCATTATCGTAAGACTAAGATCTGAATATATCTTGCTAACCAGAGCACGAAATGAAGAACCATTTTCTGTTGTGTTCTTCACTATTGAAGGATACTAAAACATCAGCTTCAAATACCCTAGTTTCATCATGAATCAATCATAGAGATGAAAGCTTCATCTCGGCCCAACAAGGACAAAAACTTTATTTCATGTCAAACCAACAATCGGTTTGAAGAGAAATTTCACCAGAAGAACATGAGAAAAAAACCCACAACAAATTTTAATTTTTTCGTAAACAAGAGAAGAAAACAAGACCTATAAATTTCAAGGTAATTTAATAGCTGTTGTGTTTAGAGGTGCCACTAGGTCAAATTTTTGAAACTTTTAAAATCTCACAAACTACTGATCGGGTAAGTCTAAAATTTCAGAGGGGTGATATTGGGAAAAAACTCATATCAGAAAACTTTTTTTCTGCGATCCGATGACTAGAATGTCACTTTATAAAAATAACAAGTCTTCTACATAGGGGACTACTATTTTGGGTAAGTATCCAACTAAAGAAGCTGCGAAAGAGGCGGTGAACATAGAAGTGTTATCGCGGGAAAAATAATCAAAATGGTCATCTCAGCTCAATATTGATACTTAATAAAAATAATAAGTGGCTCCACAAGCCCCTAGTATAAATGGTCATTTGGTCCACAAGGTGAGAGGAATGTAGTGTGAAGAATGAATTCAAGCTACCATAATCATTTGAGGTCTGGAAAATATATTTGTACACTTGCCAAGAATAGTAAATTGTCATGTGGGAACTTACTAAAAATAACAAGTTATTCCAAAGGGTGGATTTCATAGAAGGAGCATGCTGGGAGTTGAACATTCAAGTTGACATCACCAGTTGGATACTAGAGAGGGAAAATTATTGAAACTTGCTAAAAATAGTTTCCTTTTCTAAATAAAAAAGTGTTAAGAAACGATGAAATTCAAATTAATGAAGGGGGAAACTAAAGTAGTCTCTATCTTTAGAGTATGCAGGAGTAGATGACACGAGGTCACTTTGATGGATCTCAATAGTGTCTTTTGACACTCATTTTGATGTGTAATTCAAATTCAAAACCATCATACTATTCAATATTATGTCTCATCATGATCATATCCAAATTAACTAAGTAGTGTGGTAATGTTGTAGGAGTCGGTGCAAGATTTGTTCCAAAGATCTAGTATCTCTAGGGGGATCCTCATGAGAAACACCTGTGATCACCAAGGGTTCCATTCAAAAATGTTTCTAAGCACTTATTTCATGGTGTCAATGGGTCATTTAGAGGTAATTTCTCACTTACATCTAAATGACTTACCCACAACAACCCATCCGCAACATAAGAAAATCATTCACCGTAAAGGGTTCAAAGGTATCGGGGCCCATATAGAGATATTTCAGAGTCAACATGATTAGATTCTTCATTATCATAATCCATCATTTCTCTCTCTCTTATTCCCCCCAACATTATCTCTCTTTAATGTTCTAATTTAGCGTTGGGGTTTGCACTTTTTGATGTCTTTAAGTGACTTTAGAAACATGATGTAAAATTTAAGTCACCTATTTTTATAAAAGGGAATTAATATTTGAGTAGGAATATGAATTGTCTAAAGTTATAAATAATGCATATGGAGGGTCATCGAGAAGATGAATATTTACTCCTCATTATATAAATTTTAATGAGCTCCTCATTCAAAGGTGTTCTAATTATGAAATTCTTCTAGCTGGTTGTATTCTTGTAAGTTCATGAGAGAGATTTTGCTTACTTGTGGGTGAAAATTTTTAGCCATTTTCCCCTTATTCTCAATGTCTTCCATTCTTATTCTATGTACAATTTCCATTTGAGCATCAATACAAGAAGGAGTTTCTAGCCTTTTTTGACTAAGGGTTTACTAATACTTTGTGTTCATTAAATTCTAATTGGTCTTGTTGTTGTTTGCAGAATTATTTCTTCCCAATTTTAATGCATGTGATGAAACTTCTAACTGATGTGTGTAGGAATCTGACTTTCTACCTACAACATTAGTTTCTCCTACCTCATATTCTCACTCCCTTTCCCACTCTCCTAGAAAATTCCTCCCTTGCAAATATTTGCAAGATTTTTCCTGTGGTCGATGGAGTTCCCCTATTGGATCCTCAATAGAAAGGCTACTAGGAAAATCCACCTTTTTACTTGTGTATACATATACAATAGTTGCACCAGTTAAGTAGAGGGACTTAGATTCTCAGAGCATTGGCAAGAAATCCACCAATTTTTTCCGGAAAAAATTTCTCACCAACAAGTCTTCAAGGCCAAATTCAATCGGTTTGTTGTTTCACCTCATAGCTTTCAAACCATTTCCAACCTTTTCATTACCTTCTACCTAAAGACATTCACTTCAAGTGTGATACCAACTACCAAAATTCCTTTGACAAACACAATAATTATATTTTATCGCCACCTATGATCATACCTCAACATGAGGGGGAGCCCTTCTATCTTTACATATTTTCCACTGATCATGATCTAGGTTATATGTTACCAAACTGTGATGAGAAAGGAAAGGAGGAAGCCATCTATTATATTATTTGTATCCTTCACAATTATGAATTCCACTACACTGAAGCTGAAAAGATATGTTACGATCTCTTCTTTTCCACCTCCAAGCTTCGTCTTTATATTCTTAACCATAAATCCTATGTCACTAGCTTGATCTCCTCAAAACCATGCATTCCAAACCTTATAAAAATGATCACATCACTCTATGGCTCATGTTCATGACTAAGTTTTACCTAGAGTTTATCTCTCAAAAATCAATCAAGGGCTAGGCTATCACTAATCAATTTGTTGAAGCCCCTCTTCCTAACAATCATCTTCCTCATGAGAAATTCCCTGATGAATCTATCAATACCATCACTCAAAAATTATCTCCCCAAAAATTATGCTTTTATTTTACAAATCTAAGTGTCAAAAATGGGGAGGCATTGGTTTTATCATCCTTCCTCCTTGGGATACCCCTATCCCCATCGCTTATAAACTCAACTTTGAGTACACTAATAACATGGTTGAGTATGAAGCCCTCATCCTAGGTCTCCAAACTGTTACCATGCTCGATGTCCAAATCCTCAACATTTATGGTGATTCTCATCTTATCATTAATCAATTCAAGGGAACATATCAATGAAAAAATGAAATCCTTCAAAAATAAAATGACATAGTCAAATTTATTCTTAAAGTAGTTGATCAATATACAATCCAATATGTCCCTCATTCATCCAATCATTTAATAGAAACCATGAAATCCCTCACATACCTCATCCCTTGGACAACCAAAGAATATAAAATATTTGTTGTTATTCATCGCATTGATCAACCATATCATACCCATGATCTTCTTTGTATCAATAATGTTGACACCAATCAATCTTAAATTTGGTACTATCAAATCTTCGAATATGTATCTGTATCAAAATTTCCTCTAACCTATCCGAGTAAAGGTTAGGAGGTCATTCCTTCAATGCGTTAGCCACTATTTCATCCTTGGTATTATCCTCTACAAATATGGGTTTGACGACATTATGCTATGTTTCCTTAAATACCATGAATCTATCTGCATTATCTTTAAAGAATTCCATGATGGCATATGTAGTGGAAACTTTAGTGGTTTGGTTATCACTAAGAACATTCTTCATCTAGGATATTATTGTCCCACCCTTAATGAATTATTGTGAATACGTTAAAAATTATGTCAAATGCTAGCAGCATTCTAATCTCATCTACATCCCTAGTCAGGCATTATAGTTGGCTCACGATCTTTGGCCTTTCTCATAGTGGGGCCTTGAACTCATTGGTCTCATCAATCCACACTATTCTCAATTTCATCATTCCATCATCATTTTTATTGAATACTTCACCAATTGGGTGGAATCCATTACACTCGCATTCACCAAAGATAACAAAATCATTGATTTCGTCTATCATCATATCATTTATCATTTTGATTTCCCCCATAAAATCATCATAAACAATAGAAATTCCTTCAAAAATAAATATCTCAAGAATATTTTTGAATATTTCAACATCAATTTTATATTATCATCTCCTTATTATCCTCAAGTAGACAAGCAATTCAAAGCCACTAACAAAACCTTTGTGACATTATTGCCAAAATAGTTCATATAGCGAGGTCAAAATTGGCATCTTTACACCCCCTTATCTCTTTAGGATTATCAAACTAGTATCACACCTCTATAAGTGCTACTCTTTTATCTCTCATCTATGGCTCTAAATCCATCCTTCCTATTAAGGATCAAATCCGATTAACTAAAATACGGATTTTATATGTTAATCTATACTAGTAACAACAATGGAATAACTAATATAAATGCAATGTAAATACTAAATAATTTTATTTGATATTTTAAATGAAATGAAATAATGGAAATGGGAAGGGATAAGGTACTAACCTAAAATTAACTTACCTCATTGTGTGCAAGACTAGATAAGATGATGTGCGAGATAGGATAGGGACTAACAAAGTGCTACCTAGAAAATTACAACAAATGAAAATCTATACGGACGGGGTTTTAGGAGAGGAATGGGGCACTTGTTGGTGATATGGTATATAATCTAGGTGCTCTAGTCTATGGAAAATCTCATTTTCTGATTCTAATGGTGTCACAAGGTATTTGTAGTAACTTCGTCTTGGTCACTTGGTTATTGTAATATCCTCGCTTATGTCATTGTAGTTGTGTGATGAAGATCTACCTGTAAAACCCCATACAAAGCATCAAATTCCTAAAAAAGAAAGATGCAAATGAAGGGGTTGGACTAACCTTAGCTACCAAAATACTATAATTACAACTAATCATTGCATACATTCCAGACCCAATGTAGTTATGTGTGTTTGTGTGTGCAATTGTGTGCCTAGGGTGCCCTAACATCAATGATGTATAAGTGGGGTCAATAACTAGATGTAAGATGTAAATGGTGGATGGAATAGAATAAATACAACCCTTTCCCCTTGTTATCTAATTCTACCCTCCCGGGTGAGATTGGACAACTCGAAGTAGGTAAGAAACTCTCAACAATTAGAGGAAGGTTGAGAATTCACAAGAGGAATTATTCCTCTTCTTGGTCTTGTTTGAATTCAAGGTTTTATTTGGAATGGGAAGGTAGAATCCAAAGGCCATGTGTGGGAAGAATGGATAAGGAATGATAATCTGCACGGGAGAAATCCAAAACACTCCACACCATTCCTTAGGAACTAAAAGGATCCGAGAGTTTGATAAATCCATAAGATAAGGAAATTGGTGCAAGAAATGTTTTAAGTATCCTAAGCATGGAAACCAAACTATAATGGTGTAGGTGAGCTCTTTAAAACAACTCAAGCTATTAAAATACAATCCAAGCTATTTGGTGGAATGGAGACCTAGCTCTAGGAATGCAACATCTAGACACGAGAGGATCAAGTCATCTTTTGGATAGATAAATGGTTTTCATGTACATCATCGAGTTAGTATGGAATGTGCCAAGATATTTTATAAGAAGACCGATCCATTAGGGCGAGCTCTGCAAGTCACCAAAGCAAACTTGCCAATCGAAGAGGAAGGGTGCATTTTTGGTCAACATGGCCATGAGCGAACCCATGTTGAAGGGTGAGTTGAAGGCTATCGATTCAATTTAGGGAGTGTCTAGCTCCATCCATGATGGTCGGGTTATTTTCAAATGGTCAAGCCGGTTTTAAGGGGATCCCTAGTCCATTGAGGTAAAAGAATGGCTCACGAGCCAATCACTGAGATCGAACGTAGGATTACGGATGAAGTGTGAAATTATGTTCTAGAAGGCACGAGAACATTGGTGTTGTGGGAGGAAAAATGGCCATAATGGTATAATTTCGAAATGGTAGGGAAAATTTTCCTAAGCTTCACTTGGGACGTGCGGGCTTACACAACCTGATATTACCGCATTGCAAGCATTATGGGTCATGAGCCGATCATGGGCAAAAATTGGTATGCAAGAATGGATGCGTATGCACTTAAGGAAAGAGGAACTAATGTGGTCCCGACATGAAAAAGTGAGTGTAAATTTTCCGGAGGACAAGTTTGAGGCATGAAGCGGTTGTGTAGATCCGATGGGGTCATGAGGCCTTTATTACAAGCATTTCATATTTTTGGTGCACAAGTGGTCCAATTGAGATTTGGCCTAATGTGTTGCATGGACCTCACTTCACCAAAATACTAAGTCCCATATGGAATGTGGCTTAATAGCTGAAGTGACTAAGCAACTTGAGTTGGTGAGTCAATGGGAGCCTCCATGTGTTGGTGGTAAGCAAACAACAAATGAGTTGGCGCTAGGGGATAAGAAGAATCAGTTTGGGTGTATCGCATCCCAATGTAAGGTATGTGGTTCCATGGAAATGATGATTTAGTGGAATAACTAAAACTCCATTTCCAATACAAGGTTATCCCAACGTGAGTTATAAGTGAACCAAGTTAATGTTAGAGGATAGTGCCAACGTGGCCATGCAAAAGTATAAGAGATGGTTTGGTATACATCAGATGGAGAAAAAGGATTTGATGCAACACATGAGGGGTCGACATGGATAGGATATATGGACACTGGAAACCAAAATAATTTCCGGTGAAGTGGGAAGGTGAGCCATCTCGGAGCTGGCCTAGCCTGGCACAAATACATTATTCTAAACATCAACTCCCCAACAAGGAAAATATAAAACAATGTATCTCAGGTGGGCCCACCAATTTAAATGTCAAATAATTTAAATAATGAAAAAACCTTAGGGAAGGAAGGGGGAAAATTAAATTATATGATGATTTTCAACCAAATATTTAATTCTAAGTCCTATAAAAGCCAAGTAGACTTGTGCAGCTCAAAATAGCTACATGTGTTTAAAGAGCCATAATTGGAGCAATTCTTGACAATTTTTTTCAAAATAGGTATCGTTGGAATCATGATTCTGATCACGATGCAAAAAAATAAGAAATAAATAAATTTATTAATATTTGATGGTTATTTTAAAGGAAAATGATCCCAATTCAGTTTTGTTGTTGGAAAGTGGTTGGAGGAGCATTCAATGAGCATGGCCAATCATTCTTTCGTGATTGTAAGTTATGGGACACCTTGGGTTTTATTTTGTAGGTAAAAATCACTAACCACACTCATTTATCATGACTTGAAATTCGTGGGAAGTGAATTTTAGGAATTTCATCCTTTATCTCTCTCTCTCTCTCCTCTCAAAATTCTATAAATTAAAGTATTGGGCTCATTGTAAAGGAGAATGATTTGAGTAGAAAAAATCTACCCTTTTTGTTTTGTGAAGACAATATGTTGTACGCCTTTACGGTGGACTCCTTACATGGTGATCCATGCCTTTATTTTATAAGAGATTGAACTTTGCATATCAATGAAGTAGTAGATGCAAGTTTCGGATATATCTTCCTTGGTGTGTTTTTGTTTACATTCTTCTTGCCTCTTCAATCTTATTTCAAATATATTGTATCTACCTTATGCTCTTGTAGGGATTCATTATCATTATTTATTTATGGATATGTTGTTATGAGTTTTATTTTTAGTCACGTGGGAATTGTTATCACCCTCTCTAATCCACATTTTGCTTCTATTTTCACACATTAGCGATTGTTCTCTCACCCATCTTTTGGTGCATTTCCCTATAGTGTAGATTTCTTTTATGCTCTCTCTCTTTCCCTAGTCCCTTAGAAGTGATAGGTTAGGAGTAGTTAGTCATTTAATTTTAATAGAGTTAGTTTACACTAGATTAGGAATAAGAACCAACTTTCTCTAGAGGTCTATCTCAAGTAGCAAGTCTCACACTTGGAGATAGCACCCATGTTACCCAGTCACACCATGAGCTCAAGCACATGCACTTTTGAAAATTGGAGGGTTTTTGATTCAGTGATAAAATTTATGGCATTCTCGATGGGACATCACAGAAGTTAGAGTTTCATCTTTCGAGAGTGTTCTACTGTAGAGTTAAATTAAAGATCATTTGTAGGTACGTAGTTCAATTATTTATAGCAGATTCCATTTCAACAAGTTGGTGTGTTCTTGTTGAAATTTCATCTTTTGGAAGCACTCAAAAACACATTTTGTGACTCCATCTGATTATCAATCCATCTTTGAAATTATAGACCTTTCTTTCATCCATTTCTATCCATTTTATTTCCATCTCTTTCATTTCCTCCCATTCTATGAAGTTGTACAATCATGACTTCATTCCCACATTGGAATTCACATTTGCAACATTGAAATTAACTTCTAATAAGCTTCACAACTCCTCTAGATCAACACTATGATTATATTCAAAACCACTATGCTTACCCATATGAGAAATTACAAAACCATCTTGGCTATGGAGCTTACCAAGAGCAAGGGTATGCATACAATGACAATAGTGAAATGGGAAGTGTTGATTCGTAGGAAAAGATCTAAGGATTGGAGGATAAAATGGTGCATTCGAGGGCTATATCTCATATGAAAGCATTCAAAGCTAGATTTAGGACTCCTTGGCCATGGGATGGCCATTTTCCAATACCTTATATCCCAAAGTAGAAGTTAGACTTCATAGCTAAGATGTTTCCAAGGCTCACAGAGTGGATTATTGAGATAGAAGCTTTTGTAAACAATATAATTCAATATTTTTAAGGAAATATTAGGCATTTCCATATCACAATCCTATTCCCACTCCCTAATTTGTAACATCTCATCCAAAATCTCAATTTTAAGCTTCTTGTGTACTTCCTTGAATATCGAATTACCTTCTCCACCTTCTAGTCTTCCATATCATCTCAATTCTTCGCCCTTTTTCCTTCCAAGAAGCCTTCTTATCCATATAAACAAGAATTTAAATATCTTCCATCACCATGATTGAATTGTAAAATCATTTTTGACCCAACCCACTCCTCCTATTACATCACCAAGTCCATCTTGGGAAGAAAACGTCAAAAACTAGTCAAGGGAAAAAAAAGAAGATTCCAATCAACAAGAAATTACAGAATATTTGAAGAGATGTGATCTTAGATTTGGGATTGAAAGGATTCCCTTAAAGGTGAAGCCAAGGGAGGAGGCAAAAGTTGAAGAGCAACTAGTTTTCAAGTCTTATTTTGTAGCAGCTGGGAATCAACAAGAGAAGGAGCCCAATCAAGAAAATTTAACATAGAATTAGAAAACTAGCAGATAAGAGGAGAAGAAGGAAGATCCTAGAAAGGAGGATTTTGCAAGAAATTTAAAAGAGTGGGATGCCAAATTTAATATCGAACAAATACCACCAATGGTCAAGCCTTCGATGACAATTGAGGTCTCAAAATAAGAGGTGAAAAATGGAATTGTAGTAGTAGTAGAGCAAGATCAAGTTGAGTATGATCAGCAATCGGTGTTCTCATAATGTAGTATCCAAAATGGTACTTTATTTCTAGATATTTTGGTCCATTATCAGCTACAAAATCAGTGAAGAAGAGAAAAATCAGTAATAAAACCAAAATAAAATCACGTGCAAACAATTAAAGAGAATTCTTCAAGTGTGCAGAGTATATCAAGTGAATGTGATGACCCTAATTTTCTAACATGCTAAGATATTACAGAGCTCTTAGAAGGTTACAAAAATTCACCAAATCCATCTCCAAGAATTGCAACTAAGAACAAAGAGCCTTGTACCATCAAAAAGAATCATTCGGGTTCAAAGTCTTTGAGTGTAGAGAAAAGCATGCAAGAGGTTCCAATTCCTTCTTCCTCCTCATCCTCTCAAAACTCTTGTTTGGAGGATAAGGTTTGGCTCATGCAGATAGAAGAGGGTCTAGGTGAAAAGATTGAAGATTCGAGAGGTCATTATGGAAGAGAAAGAGTCTTCTACATAATAGGATAGTGAAGATTTTTCTTACTTGTTTGATCTAGAAGAATGTTTTGATGGAGAAGAGCCCATATAAATCACTATTCTAGTTTTTTGTCATATGTCTTTCAACTACCTACTACTAGAAAAAAACACAAGAGAGAAGGCATATCAGATTTGGAAACACTGGATGAATAAGAAATTGTTGAGAGTTTTTTACTTTCATTTGGAAAATCTGATTTGATGGAGGAGGAAATCTTAATCAAACAACTTGAAGATTATTGATCCAAAAGTTACTCCATTAGTTGTTAATCAATCACAAAGTGAGCCACATATAGAAGAGGAGTTCCATAATGCAACAGAGGGGAAATATAAAATATATGTCATTGCTCTTGTACCATCCACTAAGGTGACACCTCGGCTATCTCGTATATGTGTAGGAAGAAGAACAGCCAATGCATATAGCCATCTTTCCTGGAAGGCTTACGGGATGAATATCTTGTTGAGGTCAGAATTTAGAGAAGTGAGCACACTCAAAGAACCAAACTATGCCCTATAAGATACTTGGCTTCATTGGAGTCAAGACAGAAGCCACAACCAATCATTCTTTCTTCTAAGTAAGAGGAAGAGCATCAACGTGCCAAGGATCAACCATACATCTCCCACAACTAAGCGAAGAAAAAAATCTTGAGAAGGTATTTGTTATATTCTTAGTTGATACCTGATACATAGAGTAGAGAACAATTTTTATCAAGTCCTTCATTCCTAACCACAATCATGTCAGTACCAAATCATCTACGTCATTGAAAATTTTAAGGAAGGGTAGTTATTTCTCAACACCCGTGGCAGGTTTTGTTTAGTTTCCCATTTCCTTGGATAGTGTAGGAGTAGGTTAGGATTTCATTTCCTCCAAGTGTTTGTGCACATAGCATTGTTGTTAGAATAGGTCTTAATTTCCCTAAGTGTTGGTGTATATGTCCTATTTCTTCTAGTGTAATATTTGTATACGATTCACCATGCTTCAAGAAAGAAATACTTGCTGAAAGTAGGGAAGCTCATAGTTGTTTAAAACAGTTAAAAATTTCATATTCAAAAAAATGTAAAGAAACTAAAATCAGGTTAAGAGACAAATTTCAAATCTTCAATTATTTTGCTTCCTCATATCAAATGAGTAGCTGACTTTCTTAAGTTAAGAAATCAGTATTGGCATAGATTTGAAATTACAGTAGATGGAAGTGCTTAATTTTCACTCAGCCTTCGACCAATGTTAAGCAACAAGCATGAGTCACCATGCCCTCTTAGGATTTGATAACAATCCTTGCAGCCTGCGATTAGCTCCTGATCAAAGAAATCTATTGAAAGGAATGAAACACCCAAAAGAATAAAGAAAGAGGAACTTAATAGAGTTCCATGATGTCTAAGCTAACAAATGTTCATCATTCAACTTTACTGATTGGAGTTTTTGTGTGAAGGTGAAACTCAAGTTTTCAAACATTTTTCTAATCTCACAAATATTTATTTCAATATTTTCTTATAAAAGTTGAGAATGTGGAAAGCGGAAGGTAGTCCTAGAAGCAAGTAGCGACATCCCAAGCATCCTAGGGTCAACATTTTCAAGGTTCATACCAGTTCATGATGATCATACTGGACTCCACACCCAATGTGATGGCTATAGGAAATTTTTCATGCTCCATTTAGCAGTAAAATATCCCTATAAGTCACCAAATTATTATCCTATTCTACCCTCCCAGGTGATATTAGACAACTCATAGTAGGAGAGAATCTCTCATCAATTAGAGGAAGGCTGAGAATTCACAAGAGGAATTCTTCCTCTTCTTGGTCTTGTTTGAATTCAAGGTTTTATTTAGAATGGGAAGGTAGAATCCAAAGGCCACATGTTGGAAGAATGGCTAAGGAATGATAATCTACCAGGAGCAATCCAAAACACTTCACATGATTCTTCAGGAACTAGATGGATCTAAGAGTTTGAGAAACCCATAGAATAAAGAAATTGATGCAAGAAATTTGTTTAAGTCTCCAAATCATGGAAACCAAATTACAATGGTACATGTGATCTCTTTAAAACAACCCGAGATATCAAAAGAGTAGACAAGCTATTCATTGGAATGGAGACCTAGTTCTGGGAATGCAACATCTAGTCATGAGAGGACCAAGTCATCTTTTGGATAGATAAATGGTTCTACATGTACACTGAGTTATTATGGAATGGGCCAAACCATTTTATAAGAATCTTTGGGCCATTGGGGTGACCTCTACAAGTCAGGAAAACTTTCCAATCGAAGAGGAAGGGTGAGTTATTCGTTAACATGGCCATAGACGAGCCCATATTGTAGGGTGAGTTGAAGTCTATCAATTTAATTTAGGAGTTTCTATCTCCATCCATGACAATGAGTTATTTTAGAAATTTCAAACTAATTTCAAGGGGATACCAAGTCGGTTGAGGTAAAATAATGGTTATGCAAGCCAAGCACGAACTCAAACATAGGATTGTTGCTAAACAGAAATTATGTTGGAAGGTATGAGAAATTAGTGCTATGGGAGGCTGAAATGGCCGCAATCGTATAATGTGTCAATGGTGGGGAAAATCAACCCAAGCCGCACTTAGGATGTGCAAAGGCTTGCATAACCCTATTTGATCGCATTGAAAGTATTGCGGTTTGGGAGCTAGTCGCGGGCCCAAATTGGTATGTAGGAATGGATACAAATGCATTTAATGATTGAGGAAATAACATGGGCATGACATGGATAGAGTGAGAGGAAATTATTTTAAGGGTGAGTTCAAGGCATGAAGTAGTTGTGCAAATGCGACAGGCCCCGATGCCTTTATTATGGGCATGTCACATTTTTGGCGCACAAGTGTTCCAGGTTGAACTTGGGCCCAATGTGTCACATGAAATTGAATTCCCTTAAATACTAAGCCCCATATAGAATATGGTGCAATAGCCAAAGTGTCTCCGAACAACTTGAGTTAGCAAGTCAATGAGAGCCTCCATGTGTCGGTGGTAAACAAGCGGTGGATGAGTGGACATCAAGGGTTAAGAAGATTTAGTGTGGGCGCATTGCATCCCAATGCAAGCCATGTGGCTCAATAGAAAGGATGAGTCAATGGAAGAACTACAACCCCATTTCAAATGCAAGGTTAGCCCAAAGTGAGTTATAAGTGAACTGAGCTAATGCTAGAGGATAGCACCAATGTGGCCATGCAAAAGTATAAGAGATGGATTCTATACATCGGATGGAGAAAATAGGAGTCGATGAAACACATAAGGGGTTGACGTGGATAGGATATATGGACCCACCACCCAAAATAATGTCACTAAAGTGGGGAAGGTGAGCCACTTGGTCGATCTGGTTGAGTTGGCAAAAATACACTATTTTAAACATCAACTCCCCAACATTGAAAATATAAAACCATGTATCTAAGGCGGGCCCTCTAATTTAAATATAAAATCATTTAAATAATGAAAAAACCTTAGGGAAGGAGGGAAAATCAATTTAGATGATGATTTCCAACCAACTATTTAATTTTTCTCATTAAAACCAAGTAAACATGTGAAACTCAAAATAGTTGTCTACACTTAGAGAGTGATAACTAGAGAAATTCTTGATGGATTTTCACAAAATTGGTCTATTTAGAATTTTGGTTCTAAGCCAAGCATACATAAATAAATAAATATAGAAATTGATGAATATTTGATTTTGATTTTTAAGGAAAACAAGCCTAGTTTAGTTTGGGTCTTTGGAAAGTGGTTGGAGGAGCATTTAATGAGCATGGGAAATCATTCTTTCATTGCTGTAAGTTATGAGACACCTTGAGATTGATTTTTAGGTCCAAAATCACCAACCAAACTCATTTATCATGACTTGCAATTTGTGGGAAGTGAATTTTGGGAATCGCATCCTTTCTCTCTCTCTCTTCTCTCAAAATTCTATAAATTAAAGTGTTGGGCTCATTATGAAGGAGGATTATTTGAGTAGCAAAACTCTTCCCTTTTTGTTTTGTGAAACCAATGTACTATAGGTATTTATAGTGGAATCCTTACATGGTGATCCATGCCATTATTTTGTAAAGATTGAACTATGTATATCAATGAAGCAATAGATGCAAGTTTGTGGATGTATCTTCCCTTGCTATGTCTTTGTTTGCATTCTTCTTTCCTCTTCAATCTTATTACAAATATATTATGTCTACTTTATGCTCTTGTAGGGATTCATTATTATTGTGTATGTATGGAAATGTTGTTGTGAGTGTTGTTGTTAGACTATGGGGAACTGTTATCACCCTCTCTAATCTGCATTTTGCTTCCATTTTCACACATTGGGGATTGTTCTCATACCCTTCTTTTAGTGCATCACCCTTGTAGGGTAGAATTCTATTATGTTCTCTCTCTTTCATTGGTCCCTTAGAAGTGATAGGTTATGAGTAGTTAGTCATTTTATTTCAGTAGTGTTAATTTGCACTAGATTAGGAAGAAGAACCAACTTTCTCTGGAGTTCTATCTCAAGTAGCAATTCCCACACTTGGAGATAGTACCCATGTTACACAGTCACACCGTGAGCTCAAACACACACACTTTTAAAAATTATAGGGTTTTTGATTCGGTGATAACACCCCTTATGATTGTGTGATGCAAATGTAGAAAGATTCCCAAATGTCATCCTTTGCTTTAGTAGATAGCTTTTTTATAGAGAATGTCTACCCATAAGATAGTGAGTATGCTATGTTTATATAAGGATCTATTTATCAAATTCCAACACTAATGGCTTGACATGCCAAGTAGCTCCTAGGGTAATGTAATAAGAAAATTATAAATACCAACCTCAAAATTCTAAATGCAAACAATATGCAACTGAGACCGGGGCACCCAAAAAGAGGAATGGGGTGCCAACGAGTTCCTCAACACCTTTCAAGGTGCCCTAGCTAGAGACTAAAGATGAAAAATGACTAAAAGATGAGAGTTAAAACATCCTGAGAGACAACTTAAAATGTATAAAAACTAATGACTATGTGAGACAAGTGATAATGACAATCGATTGTCGGGATGAGCCATTAGTGAATAATTTTATTACGTGAGATCTATATATAAAATAACATACTTGGCGGTAAGAATTTAATAGTAAGTGCATGATTTTATGACTACAAAATCCCATGTTTGCGTGTTTCTCTGCACAACTTCATCTCTGACAAGGATTATCATCAAGAGCATCTCATGCAGTTTGAATTGATAGATGAGTATTTCTTAGTCACTTTAACATCATCATATTTATCAATAGCTCATCAAACATTATTCTAACAAACATCTAAAAGAGTGTGACTTTAACATCGGTGACCTTGTCTTGAAATAAAATCAGAATGTCACTACTCTGGAAAGGATCCAATGTGGAAATTTTATTCCCAATTGGATTAGACCATATATTATCACACATAAATATGGGTCCGGATCCTATCATTTAGCCTCCCTTAATGGTAAAGAAGAAATGGAACCTCTCAATGTCATGAGCTTGTGGCCTTTCTACTATTAACACACCTACCAACGTGATTCTAGTCACATCAACGATATTACTTCCATCATTATTCCTTCCATCTCTCATCATAATTATTTGAAATTATGTGTTCTCATGTCACCTTCCTATCTTTGACCTTGAATATGATCACCATGGATCTACTCATAGCATATTCCTAATGGAAAATTTCCTCCTTCTAGGTGGGAACCCTACAATCATTACACCCATCACCTTCTTATCTACCTAGTGAAACCAATGTAAGGGTCCATGGGTGTTGCTTGTACATCCGATATCCCCTCCCCAAGTGGTATACTTGTATTTCCTCATATCTATCCTAAAAGTAAAAATTCAAGATGCACATATTAAAAATTATCTTATCCAACAACATACTACTCCCTCAAAGGAAAATTGTTCATATAAATCAATTAATTTCAAAAGTATATAATGATCCCTTAAAGGACTGCTATCATGTATTCCATTCTACCATCAAAGTAAAAGCAAAATTCAAAGCAAAAATCCCAATCATAGACCACTCCCTCAAAGGATGGCTACCATCTTATCTCATGGAAATAATAGGCTTCCTACATTAATCATCCTTTTAAAAATCTCAAAGAAAAAAATAAAAGAAAGCTTCCCACATTGATATGTTTACATATTTATCAAAGATAAGGCATAGACCTAGGACTACCACCTAAGGAATACCTATCTTCCCCCATCGAAGCTACATCTAAAACCCTTTGTCATGTCGATAGTAGGTATATAATCACACCTTTCATCTTGTCCCTCACAATCTTAAATTTGACTAAATATTGTTAGTTATGTGTTAACATCGACCAAAGGCCGCAATTGCATTACTTTGTGTTGTTCCATTTTGTGCTTTACCACAAATCCAATCTAAAAGAA
The DNA here is from genome assembly GCA_018340775.1 of Taxus wallichiana var. yunnanensis. Lineage (NCBI taxonomy): Eukaryota > Viridiplantae > Streptophyta > Pinopsida > Cupressales > Taxaceae > Taxus > Taxus wallichiana. The sequence goes on from CM031239.1 coordinate 735,627,268, forward strand.
TATTTCCTATGCAAGCTCTTTACTATGATGAATTATACTATGTGAGGTCACTCTATCCTATTTGTATCTTATCTATCACATCCTATGCCATTACACCACTTTATATCTCATTTAATCCAATTGACATCTACAACTATCACTTTCATATCTAACATAAACCCTCTCATCATATTTCTACTACATCACATCTTTTCTAATTTTGATCACATCATATATATCACATCTACCACATAATAATATATTTTCATCCATTCATCATATAAATCCATATCCATAAAACATAATTTACTATATATAATCTAAATCAAATATCAACATCATTAACATCTCATCAATACATCACATCATATAATCTAACATCCACATCCCATCCATCATATATATGGCATCTATCGTAATAAAATCTAACTCTAGATCCATCATATCTTCCTAAATATCTAAATTCATCATCATCATATCTAATATCTAAGCTCATCAAATCAACATTTAAATAACTATCAAATATCTACATCATAATCTATATCCAATCCATCACATATAATCTACATCCAATCAATATATTAGATCACATCATCAATATCCATCACATCACATCCAACCTCTACATCAACATCCATAATCTAATCAACTATCAACATCCATCACAACATATAAATCATCACATGTATATGATCTACTCAACACAGACACATGGATATCACAAAAAAAACATCATATATATCAATCATCAAAATCATTTATACATTTGTCATAGTCTTATACTAGGCTCTATCTCAAAATATACACATCAAAATCTCTATCAAAAATTTAACCCACTAGGTGGTGAACTAAAGGTTGGACACTCTAAGTACCAAACCTTGTCCTCCTAGTGCAACGGCATGTCCTCCTCCCTCCCCGCCCTTTGATCCATCATCTAGTCCACAATCTTTCCTTGGCTATGCTACATTAGTTTTTTTCCAATACCGTTTGTCACGCTAATCACCTACATCTCATATCCCCAACTAAGTATGTTTCATAGAACAGCACATCAAGTAATATCACAATAATAATACTCTCATAATAGTGTCCCTCCTAACCCAACACCTCATACTACTCTAGTGAAAATGTGCTAGGTGGAACCATCTCTGTCCCACTCCCGTGAGGTTCATGTACCTTACCCCCTGTCACCTCATATATGCTACCTAGATATCCATACTTGGACCTCCAGTCTCTCTCTATCTATGGTATCTATCCTACTACTATATAATTGAGTCTCTCTCTTATCACATCCCATATAACTCATATCTTATGGTATTTTATCCTAGTTAGTAGCATCTAGCTCTACCTTCAATCGAGCTATCTCAGATGCCCCTCCATATTCACCTTCTTCTACTATCGATTTTGTTTCCTCTCCTCTCGTAGGTATTGCTTCCTCTCCTCTTATAGGTGCAACTTCCTCTCCTCTTATCTACTATGCCTCCTCATTGGTCTTGGCTACCCATTAATGTGTCCACCACTCCACATACCCATCTCTAACTCCCACACCATCATCATCAATATCCCATGGCTCCCCCTCCTCTACCAATGGGTCTACCATCACAGAACTTGACAAGGTCCCTCTCTGTCTCATCATGTATTTATCGATAGGATCCCTGGCACAAGCTACACCAAAATAAAATTATGAACAATGGGAACTAAAGTTCCTATATCACCTCTCACCTTTTTCCCTACACCTATATAACTCTCCCCATCACAATAAGTTGTACATTTGTTCCTAGCCATGTAGGGAACCCTCTATAAGGCCTCTATATCACATCATCTACCTCCGGGATCCCCAACCTCTCCTCATACCAGTCCTCACCCCTCTCACCCCCTGTCTCCATAAGCCTGGTCGACTCGACATATCAAAAATACAACTAAAATATCTATGTGATATCTTATGATCCATATTATCCCTAAATTACTTATCACGACTATGTTCTCCTAAGCCCAATTTTGTAGCAAGAATCCTACATCAATACATGTCCTCCTCCCGGATACATATAGCTAGAGATCATAGTATACCAAAGGAAAACATTACCATATGCTCAACTATGATTTCCACCACCCTTGCTAATGCCCATGGAAACCAAGCTCTACATGACTGGAAATGCATAGCATGATATTACCATCATAATAAAACAATTCAATTGGCTCCTCGCGTTGTTGGCCAATATCGAGTCTTAATATGGAATGCCCATAATATAAATTTAATTTTGGGGAATCCACTCCAAACAACCGTGTTAATTTCACCATCCTACCCTTTGTTTTAGTATCAATATACGATACATATCATCTAACGTGATTTTCATCTCCTAGTCCTTGTTAGTGCAAAATCATAGCACCCGAAATGAGTCGACATGATTTGCTTTTCTAAGGAAGATTCATTTGGTGTTATTCGCATAACATTGAGTTTTTTCCCAAAATGTGGGACTTCACAAGTGGAAAAAATCTCCAGATTAAGGTTGGTTTCTACTCTTCTATTTAGGTGTATGCATGAAATCGCAGAGGATCTATCCTAAATCCTACTCTAATTTTCCAAGGAGACAAAGTTAAAGGGGAAATGCAAAGAAAATAAAACTTAAGCTACCAGGTGATACACCAAAGGAGTGATGAACAATTATTTTTGCTGGTAGACACAAACTAGAAGAATGCAACACAAAAACATGCACAAATAACCAAAGTTGTAATGAAGGATCAAAAGACAATAATTAACACATAAAGGGGTGAAGATCACCCACAGAACATGTATTATTAGTCTCATGGCTTGATACGATGCATTACAATAGCAACAAGGAAAATTTGTGTTTATGGTCTATATGGGAGGTTTGAAACTCCATGAATTCACTTGCCAAGGGGAAGAGGGGAGCCTATAAAACAGAAAAATGTCCAACCCTTTACAATGAGTCCCAACCTTGCATTTATAGATTCAATCAGAGAGAAGAAAGAGAGAGAAGCGGGAAAATTAGGTTGAAACTCAACCACTGCCATTAATGCCTCTTACAAAATTTGCCCCCAAATCCATCTTGACTGTATCAATCTCTAGTTTGGCGCCTCGAAGGAGGAAACGACGGAGTAGATTAAATCCAATTTGGTGGTTGAGGTAGATAGATCCCGCATTAATGGCCCTGAAGATGTTTTCTCCATTTTTATTTACCTAACCTCCCCAAACTTAAAGTTTCATATCTTCATGGTGTGGGCAAGGCCGAGATCTTTCCAACGGTGTCAGATTTACAATATTTTGAGCCTTGAGTCAAAATATATGCCCCTTTGAAGTTTGTATCAGATCCATATAAAAGGGTGGGAAAACCAATTTGAAAAATAAGCCCCCTTTTTAATATGGGACACGTGGAGGGCTGGTGTGAGTTTTAGGGTGGCCTCTATATTTTCTCCTAGAATAATGGGGGATTGACACATGGCTTCCTCCTTTGGCTTGCTCAATTTATTTATTTCTCGGCTAAGTCCTTTTCTCGCGGGGTCATATTCCTTGACCAAGGACATGCGGTGGTGGACGCTTGTTTGATAATCCTCTCTCTATCTCGACCCTTGATTAGCACCTCTTGGACACTTGGCACTCTTCGCTGGTCTTGTACTATGCATTGACTATTCAACCCAACTCGTCCCCTTTGAAGAGACATGACGCGTGGAGGCTCGCACTTGCTTAAAGACCCGATCAAGATTTTCCCTTTCAAGGAGCGCGATTGACACTTGGAAGCCTCCACGGGTCTTTGGAATTTTCAACACCTTCTCCCTTTTCTTTTAAGACCTTGGGTTATGTGGTGAACTAGTGCTTATTTGAGCTTCCGCTTTCTATTCAACCCTTGAGTTAGCGTTATTTGGACACTTGGCACTCCCCACCAGGAATTTTATACTTAGCCCTTTTTGAGGCCCACCCTTTTGACCTCTGTTGACCATATGCTTTGTGGAGGATTGGCGTGAGTTTGAGTCTTTGTCTTGGGCTCCCATATTGGATTTGTCTTTGGTGACACCTAGCACCTTCCTATCTAGTTAAAGACTTTTCAACAGCCGTACAATTTTTAGGGCTATAAAGGCATGGAAGCCTAGTGCTCATTTGAAATTTCTTTCTTGGATTCAACTTTGGAGAAGTGTTGTTCTGACACGTGGCCTTCTCCACTACCTTATTATACTTAGCCGATTTACGGACTTGTTCTAGACTGTTTTGAACCCGAGGACTTTGGATCTTTTATGGTTCTTCCCGAATTTCCCCTGGCTTATTTGACACTACTCCTCCTCCTCTGACCATGTTGTTCTATTTCCAAGCCTACCTGAAACCTGTAGAATGGATTTAAGGCTGGACCTCGCTCGAAGAGCCATCTTCTGGATTTCTTTCGCATGTTGTTGTTTGATCTTCACAAGCCCTAACACTTCCATTGTAGAGTCTCTCTATAATCTGTTTATAGGATCTCGAATGTGATTTCTCAAGTTCCTGTAAGTGTAGGGTTGCTCGATCCAATATCTTTCCTAGGGGGGAAAATATGGATAACAATCTAGCGACTCACAGGGGTATCTTCTTTCTAGATGAAAAGACCAATTGCCTTGTCATATCCATTGGGCATGGAGTCAAGAATGATGGTCTGATACTAATTCTTCCTCCGATTCACAAGTTTGGCTGTTTACACTCTCAATATTCATAATAAATCTTAAAACGATGGTTTCGAGAGTAGAAAATTGTTTTAACCTCGGGCTTCATCTTGGATTTGAATGAGTTATGCAAGAGCAACAAAAAAAACCACAACTATATAAAAAATTTGAAATCATACATGCTCCAAGTAGAACATGCAGAGTGTGTAATGTACTTAGGAGAACAGCAACCTAAACTACAACAAGAGAATGTGCACAAGCACTTAGAGGAAAGAAAAACTAGACTAATATGTACAAGGTGAGAACCTTCCTTCCAAGTAGTAGTTTTTAAGATAAATTCCATTCACTGGAATCTGCAACTCTTCACCATCCAATGTAGACAAATGGAAATAATTGCTACTTTTACATTTTGTGACCATGTAAGGGCCACTCCAAATAGCATCAAACTTGGAATGTCTTCCTGGTTTTTCCCAATCTACATCCCATTTCAAAACCAAGTTTCCTTTTGGAAGGTCCTTGTTCTTGCCTTCTTGTCAAAGAATCTCTTGATTGAAGCTTGATCCTTATATATTGTTTGAAGTGCATTTTCTCTAGTCTCTTCCAATTCCATTAGCTCTACATACTTGGCTTCCATTGGTTCAAACTCAGACACCTCCAGTTTCCTCATGAGTTCCAATGCTAGAAACTTAAGTGATATAGGAAACACTTCCTCTTTCCCGTAGACAAGTTTGAATGGAGAGTTTCCTGTAGATCTCTAGGGTGTTGTCATGTCATCCCATAAGGCTGATTTGAGTTTCGTGTGCTAGGTTTTCTGATTTTCATCTAGAGTTCTTCGATAATATTTAGCAGTGTTCTTGTTTGTAGACTCTTGGCCATTACCCCGAGGGTAATAATTTGATGAAGTGCTAAATCCCGTTACTCATGGCCCATCCTATGATTTTGGAACCCATGAATGCCAAATCATAATCTAATATAATGGTGGCGAGCACTCAAAATCTGGTCCTTATCCCTTCATAAAAATCTAGTATACTAGACTCATTAGCTTCTTTGAGTGCCACTACCTTGGTCCACTTGGTTAAATAGTCTATTGCCGTTAGAATCCATTTGTGGCCTTAGCTCAAATTTGGATTGATGACCCGATGAAGTCCAATCCCCATTGCATGAATGGACGATCTACTAAAATTGGATGTAATGGTAATGCTGCTAGCTTTTCCTTGCCTTTGAAGAATGCACAGTTCTTACACTTTTTGATCCACGCATAGCAATCACTAAACACCCTGGGCCAATAATAACCCACCTTCATGATCTTAAGTGTTGTCACTTGTGGAGCAAAATGGCCTCCAGCTGCTTCATCATGGAACTCTTGTACCACTATTTCAATTTGATCTGTCCCAATGCATCTTAATAGAATGCCATTGACATCCCTTTTGAACAAGATGCTGCCAATAAGCACATATGGGATGGCTTATAGCCTGAAATGTCTCATTTTTTTACTCATTCCTAGAGGACATAGGCCTATCTGAAGGAAGTGCACCATGTTCTGAGTCCAACAAGGAGCGGGCATATTCTCATTTTCTTCCTCTTGACTATTCTGTATGACAAAAACAACGTATTTTCATCACTTGCTTCTTCTTGTTGACTCAAGGCCAACTATTCACACAATCCCTTCCCACATACTAGCTTAGTGACCTTGATCTCAATGTCATACTCCATGACACGAGTGATCCATCCTGCACATTTTCATTTAGATCCTTGCTAAGAAGGAAGTCTTTAACCCCTGCATGGGAGACTAACAGTTGGATTTTATTGTTTGAAACCAAATGCTTAAACTTCTTCAATCCTCTGATCATTGTAAGGACCTACTTTTTGATGAAAGAGTATTTCACTTCATAATCTTCTAGACCTTGGCTGAAGAAAGCAATTGGTTTCTCTGTATCTTCTTTGTTCTATTGTACTAGGATTGCAGAAATCATGTCACTACCACCAAAGGCATACAATATGAAATCCTTAGAAAAATCTAAATTCACGAGAGTTGGGGCTTGTGATATAGCTTCTTTGATGGCCTCAAAATTGATTTTCCTTTAGCTTCCCACCTAAACGCTAAAATCTTCTTCAACATCCACATGATTGGCTTGACAAGGGTAGAAAAATTTAGTACAAACCTGCAGACAAAATTAATTTTTCCTAAGAAGCTTTAAAGAGCCTTCTTATGGCTTGGCAATGGCAATGCTCTTATTGCTACAACTCTCTCTGGGTCAATTTTCAAACCTTCCTTTGACACAATGTGGCCTAGAAGCCTGCCCTCATGGGCCAAGAATATGCATTTTTTAGGGTTCAATGATACCCCAAATCTCCTACACCTTTGGAACACCTGCCTTAGGTGAAAAAGATGGTCGATGCATTTTTAGAGAACATAGTAATGTCATCTAGGTAGATCAACACTATTTTGTTGATCAGCCCTTTGAATGCCATATCCATTGCCCTTTGGAAAGTGGCTCCGGCATTAGACAATCCAAATGGCATTTTTCTATAGGCATAGGTGCCCCATTTGGTGGTGAAAGAAGTTTTGAACTGATCATATTCTTTCACCATGATCGGTTGCAGTTTTACCAGAGTATCCATCTAGGAGAGAGAATCTCTCTAATCTAGACAACACCTGCAATATTTACTCTATTGAGGGAGTGGGTAGTAGTATTTTAGGAACACTCTATTCAAGTCACGAAAGTCAACACACAACCTAATATCTCCACTCTTCTTCCTGATTGGGACCAAATTTGTGACCCATCTTGAGTATTTGATTGGAAATATGATACTTTCCTCTATCAGCTTATTTAACTCTTTCTTCATCTGAGGATCAATATGTGGATTGAATGGTCTCTGCTTTTTCCTGATGACCTTAGTAGATGGATCTAATTTGATTGTGTGTTGCGCTAACTTCAGATTGAACCCTCTGAGGTCCTCATAGCTCCAAGAAAATACATCTGGAAACTCTTGGCAAAGTTGCATGAATCCATACATTTCTTGGTTGGTGGCCACTTTTCCAATTTGAAGCATTTTGCCTTCTCCAACTAGAATTGAATCGAATCTTCTCCTTTAATCTGTATATTAGCCTTTTCTTTTCAAAATTAATCATTAGGATTAAAGATAGACTCCAACTTCACTAAGCCTTTAGGAAGCTTGTTTGTATCCATATATACTACTTGATCTCCATATTTCTTCTCTAGTCTACTTTGATTTCTAGTTGAGAATTTAGCTTTCTCTTGTAAAAATTGATGATTTGTTGATCATTCTCAAACACCTGCTAGCATGTGTTATTATCTGGCATTGTTGGCCTCACAATCACATGGATATGTGGTTGTTCTTTATCCCTCTTGATGTTTTCAACCACATCAAACGTTGCTCCAACTATCACGAGCCTATCAGCAGCTTCATTCTCCTTCCTGGGTATGGACACAATGTTGAAGGCTTGAAAATCCTCAATGAGATCCCATACCCTACTCTTGTAGCTTTTGAGCAAGTCATTCTTGATAGCATTTTTTCCTTTGACTTGATTTTGCAACCGAGTTCTTTCGCCACTAAACACCTACGGAGTTCTTGCTTCCTCATCTTCGCCCAATGCAATCGATGAACCAAAGCCTCATATTTTGTAGTGTTATTTGAGTAGGAAAATTGAAATATGAAGGCTGAATAATACTTCATACCTTGGGGGGACATGATCATAGCTCCTCCTTCAGCTCCTTGTCTACTGCTCGATCCATCAAAGAGAAATTTCCATACTTCATTGTCATCTTTTCGTTCTGGCTTGAGGATGTTAGGAAGAGGATGATTCTCCTCATGCAGGTAGTAGACTCCTAGTTTAGATTCTTCCATCTCCTTATATGGATCAAAATCATACCTTTTGACCACCCATTTTTCGAGATTTAGGTACAGGATACACCCTACTTTGGTATCTGCCTCAAAAGTGTTTAGGAGGTCCTCTTGATCGAAAGCCAAACAATTTGCATTGATTGGGCTAGGCACATAAGACTCGATGTCATAATCCACTATGGGATTGGATCTGATTGTGGCCTTCACTCCATACCTTGTTCTAAAGTGTAACACCCGTTAAAATAACCCACTTGAGATCTAAGAACAACCTAGGATTAGTTAGGAAAATTATGGAATAATTTTTTTATTAAAGGAATCTACAACCATGTTACAAGACAACATCTATCACTAACAGGTTCGAAACAATTCTAATCTACTAGAGTATAATTTTCTTTTATTAATAATTATTAGAGGTCACAAGGTCTAAAATTTAGGTTTAGAAGTTTTAATTAGGTTCATAGGGAAATTCCTCACCATACACACTCTCTAGTAGGCTTAAAGTTTCAACTAGATTTTATCACCCTTAATGCATTCAAAAATTTCCTAAATTACTCTCATTGGATAGGAAATTTCCTCACCTTTCCAGTGATATAAATAAGTCCTCCTAACTCCTTATATTTTTCAAGTTATGGGCTGGTAGGCCTTGGGGTGAAAATTTTCCCCGAGCATGCTGCGGGCCGAGGGGTGAAAATTTTCCCCCAAGAGTGGGCCTGCGGGCCTAGGGGTGAAAATTTTCCCAAAGGGTAGGTTGGTGGGCCATGGAGAGACCTTGAGAAATTTTTTCCCATGCGGGGAAAAATCACATTTGTGCCCACACTCCCGTGGGTCTACAAGTCCACAAGGGACATGTGGCGCTCCCTAAGGTAGCGTGGGGAAAAGCAGGGAAAGGCGGGGTGGTGGGAGACATTTATAAATTCTCCCACATAGGTTGAAAAGTAGATTTTTCACCCACACTCATATAAATCCATAGGGAAACATGGCATCACCTAAGCCCACATGGGGAAAGTGGGGCAATGGGAGAAGATTGACTTAACACCCCGAAGGGATAAATTTGGACATAGTCCAGCGCCTTTACTGATACCTCGTGATGCCACATGGTAGACCCCGATTGGTTGAGGGTCGGTGGTATATGGGGGAAACTTGGAAAATTTTCCAAGTTGAAAAAGATAAAAAGGGACCCATTCCTCCGTCGATGCCTCGTGACACCACATGGCATCACTTGATTGGTTACGGGCCGATGGGGAAAATTTGGAAAATTTTCCCAAATTTTTTTGAAAGCACTAAGTTAAAAAGGATCGCGCTTCACGACACCTCATGGTGCCATGTGATAGCCTCTGATTGGTTGTGGGCTAGCAAGGTGGCAGGAAACATTTAGAACATTTTCCCAAAAAAATTCCTAAGTGCTTAAGGAAAAATTCGGGCCACGGGCCCGCCAAGGAAATTTTTCCCAAAATTTTAACGCCAAGTGAAGAAAACTTCAGAAGGCCATAAATTTTGATAGAGCTCTGTTTTGGGAAAATAAGGACTTTCTGGAAATCTTTCAACGTACTCTTTGTACAAATATTGGTAATTGTAGGTTTTGATAAAGTTAAAGGGTTCAATTTTAAGAAAACGGCCCTGTAAACTTATACAAAGTGTGAATTGGTAAATTTTAACTTGTTATATTTATTCAATTTGATCTTCCTCCTCTCTCAACATGTCAAATAGACATGGATGATTGTTCCTAAATGGATTTAAGGAAGGATTTAAGGTTCAATTTTTCTGATTGACTTGCAAATTTGAGCATTTCCATTTCTTGACAAAAAATGACTGCAAAACGGTTTGAGCCCGATTTTGCTAAGTTTTGAAATATTTCCTTAAGTGTTTTAGTCTATTTGAACTTGTTTAGGGCCTAATAATTTAATTCAATCATTTAATTTTTCATTTTATTGTTACAGGTTCAAACTATGCATTTTTGGTTTAATTAATTACCAGTTTTAAAATTACAAATAACAGGATCAAATTTTGATGGATCTATTTGCCATTTCTTCTTCCAAGTATTTAGAATACATTCCAATTCCAATCTAACACATTTTAGTTGATTCAAAAAAAACCATTCAAGACCAAAATGCAATATTGATTTCCATTTTTTTAAATTTCAAAGAGACCAAATCGCATTTTTCTCACACACATTTCTTCCTTTCAAATAGAGATTTCAATACATTGATATGATCAGATTCATTTTAACAATGCAATTTGGGAAAAGCATTTCATTCATTTATTGATTTCCAAAGGCAATTTTACAACTTCTTTTCTATTGATTATAAAATGTAGTATACCAAACACGTATCATTCTTTAACATTCTTCCTAAATAGAATACGAGTATAGCTCTTTTACATTTCTAATTTCCACTTGCAATCAGTACAACATATTTCCATTACAACATTTACAAGATCATCCACTTGAATTGGGAAGGTTACAATGAAATTTTATTTCACAAGGGATTGTCAAACTGTCTTTCCTCAGCTCCACAACAACCACATACATTCTTCTGATTATTCCAATTTTGATCACAACAAAGGCAGGGGTAAGGCAACGCTCTCCCCCCAACCAATACATCCAATGAAAGGAGAATCCATCCTTCTTCATTGGCCCTCGAGCCCCAACCACAATGCAATAAGAAATGTATTTCAACTCATGGCAACAATAGGCTTCCATGTCACAATGCAATCTTTCAACATGCATATTTCAAATTTAAAACACAATCCAAAACAAAACCACAGTTTTACAACCACATGAAAGACATCACACAAAAATCAGGCTTCACCATGCAATCCAAAGGAGCAAGAACTATGGGGGATGCTTCTTATGCCTCCCAAACAGGAAATGGGTATCACCACCTGAGTTACAAACCACCAAAAAGATAGTATATCAAATCCCTAAAATTCCTTATGCCTCCCCCAAGTACCCCTTATTCCTCACATTTCCTTATGTATCCCCAACCCCTTATGGCACCCCATAACGAGTAAAGAAATGCAAGCTATTTATTTGTAAGGTGGAACCAAAATCCCAGCTCCTCCATCCTTATACCTCCCGAAAACACACTTTTTCCTCCCAAAAATAAACCCCATAGTCTTCTCCTACATCATTCCTAGGCCATCTACCCACAGCCCACAACAATAAAAACACACTAGCATTTACATATTCATAAAAGGAAAAGAAGAGTATTTCCAAGAGCCAAGTTCTTACCTCTCCATGATGAATTTTGTTCCAAGTTCAAAATAGAAAGCTCCTTCCAATGTAAGCAATCCAAAAATCAACCCAACATAAGCATGCAACAATCTTCCAAAACTTCTCCAAAAAGAGCTCCCAAAACAACAAGAAAATTCGCCCAAAAGAAGTCTCCCAAAAATGAAGCAACCCAAAACAAGACAAAAATTCAAATTTTATAAAAGAGGGAAGAGAAGAGGATGAGGTGACTCCATGTAAAATGCCACATCACACATCCTCAACCCCAAACACAAAGTCAACTTCATTCTCCAATGCATAACAAATAGGTGGGTGAATAATATTACAGGTTTACTTATACTATCAAATCCAACCCACACCCCAAAGGATTGAAATTAAATCATGTAAGAAAAGTGCAATTAAAACCTACAATTTTTCTTCCCAAAATGTATTATAAAAGTCTTAATTTAACCCTCCAACCATAGGCAAGGTTGGTATGTAAATTTAAGAGGCATGGGACAAATTTAACTTGTCCCATAAGCCTCCAAAATCAGCCTCCAAGGAAAAATTTGAATTTCCAAGAAGGTGGAGTGTTTCACACTAAAAATTTAACTTACACATCACTTACATATTCTTACAACACTTTAATTCAAGGACAAAAACTCTATTAATTACATTCTTATGACATCTTTTAATTAAATAACAAAACAATATGATTACTCAAAATATTACTACCACATTAATTAAATAATGAAAGGGGTAAGTGCACCACAAAATAAACACATGCAAACATTGAAAAAAAAGGACCAAGTAAAATAAAAACATAAAATCCCTTGGTCAGATTTAAAGGTGATCCCCCCATGGGAATCCCTAACACTAACAAATACACACGCAAAAAAACTAGTTTCCATGGTGACCTTGTTGAATTCATCTAGAATTCCAATATGGTTGGTCTCCAATCCCTCGATGTTTGTTGTGATATTTTAACCTGCAAAACACAAATACCTCCTTTGGCCTCGTGGCCATATCAAAACATCCAAAATAATATAAATATAATTAAATTTCTAAAATCATCTAGATATATGAATCACAACAACATCAAATCAATCTAACAATATCATTATAATTATATCAACAACCATATCATCCTCCAATAATTTTCCATTTCTATGGCTACTCATAATATATAAATATCACAAGTCTCGAACAAAATCCATCATATAACCATGTCCAACAATATAACATTATCAGCATATGAAGTGTCTCTAATAATCATCATGCATCATATAAGAATCAAAATCAATAATAATCCATGATCAAATATCTAACATCATATTAAAACAAAACTATAATAATGTCCATAATATAGTCGCGATTAATGTTGTCATGATCAGTATCAAAAGGTGTTAAAGGGAAGTGGGCACTACATAAAGAGCATATGTGACTAGTCATCAAACAAGTATCCTCTAATTTTGGTAGTGAAGTCCCTAGACAAACACAATGCAAAATGTGGTGGCAAGTCTATGATCGATACGTTTCTACAATACATGTATATGTTAGGGTAGGCCTGTAGAGTGATGCTCAAATCCTTGATGACTCCAAAAGTGGTGATTATTGTCCCATTTAAGTATACTATTCCCTTAGAGATGACTTCATACTAAAGACCCAATTGGTCAACTATTTGTTTAGGCATCACGTAACTACTTACCCCAGAATCAATCATGTAATTATGCACTAATTTTTCTCCAATGATTAATGAAACATAAAATGAAGGAGGCTTCAGATTCTTACCTTGTTGTTCCCCATTTTTCTCTTAGGTTGAGCTGTATTGGTAAGCACTTTCTCTTGTTGGCAAGGGGGTTGATTTGAGCTTGATCGATTTTGCATGACGGTCTCTGTAATAGATCCCTCGACTGGAATGGCTAGTGACTCCCATAGTTAAATTTTCACACTTGTCTTCTTCATTTTCTCAATGATATTAAATGAACTATCCACATCTTGCCCCTTCCTTGGCACATTTTCTCTTGTACATGCGTTGTTACAACTGGTGCTTGAGTAGATTTGGAAGGTGGCTTGGATTGGCCCCGCATATTGGGAGTTATATTTTGAATTCCAATACTTTTGGAGTAGTGGAGGATTAAGGATACCTTGAGCTTGGTGAATTTACTTCTCCAATATTTCTCTTCTTGGATCATGTATTGGCATCTATAGTTTGAGAATGGGTCCGATTCATTCCATAGAAATCTTCACACGCCAATTGACAAGCATAGTTTTTCTTGGGGTCCCTCTTCTGAGATCCTTGTTGTTAATTTTCTTCTTGGCTAGGTTCTTGTGACACACCAATGGTTTGCACCATCAAATCTTGATTTAATGCACCATTGAAACACATTGATTGATTATGTGGCTGATTGCATGGGAAAAATCAATCATATTCTTGTACCATATTATTCTCGCACTAGAATAAATGTTATTGATGTTGAAGATGTGTTTGGATCATATGACCTAAAAGGTCTAGCAGCTTAAGGTTACCCTTGGTGTTGACTCTAATTTACAACATATGTTTTCCTTCATTAACTAATATCAAGTTCACAAGGTTCAAATTTTAGGGTTATATGTTTTAGTTAGGTTCAGGGAGTAATTTACCCCATACCCACTCTCTAATAGGCTCAGATTTTCAATAAGATTTTTCTCATACTTAATGCTTCCAAAATTTCCTAAACCATTCCCAATGGATAGGAAATTTTCTCACCTTTTTGGTGATATAAAGAAGTCCTCCTAACTCCTTGTAGAACTCAAGATATGAGTGGGTGGAGTTCTTAGGTCAAATTTTCCCTTAAAGGGACACGTGTCAAGAGGTGGGGAAAAACACCTTGAACGGGTTGGTGGGTCGTGGGGTGGCTTAGGGAATTTTTCCCATTGCGCGGGCTCCAAGTCATAAAACATCCCATGCCTCCGTGGGTCCTCCAGGTGGACATGTGGCTCAGCGGAGACAATGTCGGGGAAGACAGGGGAGGGGCGGATCGAAGGGAGAATTCAGTGCGTTGTGCTCGAGGAGGAAAAAGGGAAACAAAGAACGCGTGGGTCCGCACCCGCAGAAGAAGAGGATCCGAGGGGAAGGTGGAGTTATGGGCCATGGAGAGAATTTTCAAAATTTTCCAAAGGTGAAACCAAAATAACAAAGGGTTCCCCCCCCCGTTTGCCACCCCAAGGTGCCACGTGGCACCCTCTCCTTGGCTGTGGGCTGGCGGGCCAAAATGAAAATTTTCCCAAAATTTTCAAAAGGTCAAGTTCAAAAAGGGAATTGTGCCTCCTCCGTCATAGCCCCAAGAGGACACGTGGTGCCCTTTGATTGCATTGTGGGCCGGTGGAGGAAAAAGTGAAATTTTTCCCAAGTCACAATTTTTCCCAAAACTTTTCTAAGGCAAAAATGATGGGAAATTTTTGGCTTGCGGGCCCGCCAAGGAAAATTTTCCCAAATTTTCCCGCCAAGGCACAAAAACTTCCAAGTGCCATAACTTGAGCTAGAAAGCTTAGTTTTGGGAAAATGAGGACTTTTTAGAAATCTCGATGCCCTCTTTGCATAAGAACCATAAATTTTAGTTTTTGATAAGTTTTAAGGGTCAATTTTACAAAAAGGATCTGCAGGCTTTTAATTAGTGAACTGGCAGTTTTCAACTTTCAATTTGATTAAATTCAGTTTCCTCCTTCACTCAACATGTCAAAAAGACATGGATTATTGATCTAGGGAGGGTTTAGAGTGTTTTTGGAAGGTTAATTTTTCAATATATTCAAGTTTATTTTTTTTCAACAGTGACAAAAAAATGACCAGGAAAAGATTCAATTCAAATTGAATTTGGTTAATTTTTTTGAGTTTTCTTTGTCAATTTGGTAAATTTTAGTGTCTTAAGCATGCTAATCCATAAAATTTTAAGTTGATTATTGAGTACAGGTCTGAACTGTACATTTTTATTTAAAATGAATTTCCAGAATAAAGTTTATAACAATGAATCTATTTCTTTTAAATATGTATATCAATTTTATCATTTAAATGTGTATATAGTTTCTATTCTATCTAACACCTTTACTTGACTAAATCAACCATTCATTTCTAAGTTAAATTGCAGTTCTAATTTCAATTCTAATGTACATTTCAAAGGAGAAACAATATTGTATAGTTCCCACCTACGTGTTTCTTCTTCTTGCAATTAAACAGAGATTCCATTCACAATAATAATTCAATTCCAATACAACCATGCAAGTTTGAGAAAGATAGTGCATTCCTTTATTGGTTTAAAAAGAATTACAACTTTACAACTTCTCTTTTCCATTTGGTTTCAAATACAATATATAAAATATACAACACTCTTTCACATTCCTTTCCAAAACAGAAAATGGAAGATAGTTCTTTACATTACACAATTTAAATTCAATCTTTCCTCATCAATACAAGCAATTTCTCATTACAAATAATTATACAATTCATCCACTTCAAGTGGGAAGGAACACAATAACTTGTTCACAAGAAGGGACTGTCAAACTGTACATTTCTTTGGCTCCAAAACAACAACATGCTCCATTTCTTCTTCTCCAAATGATCACAACAAAGAGGGGGAAAGGCAACGCTCTCCACCCAACCAAGACATCCAATGAAAGGAGAAGCCTTCCTTCATCATTGGCCCCGAGCCCCAACCAAAATACAATAGAAGGTGCAATTCAACCATGGCAACAACTGGCTTCCACACACAACATTCTTTCACATACACATTTCCTTTTTAAAACACAATGCAACACCAAAAGCAAACAATAGTTCACAACTACATTTAAAACATATCAAAATAGAACTCAGGCTTGATCTTGCAAGCCAAAGGAGCAAGGCCTATGGGGGAAGCTACTTATGCCTCCCAATTGGGAATTGGGCATCCACCAAATACAAACCACCAAGTAATTCATCACACACATTTCCTTATGCCCCCACATAATCCCTCCTTATGCCCCCCAGATTCTCTCCTTATGCCCCCACAAATTTCCTTATGCCCCCACAAAGTAAGAAATGCAAGCTATTTCTTTTCCATGGTGGATCCCAAACCCCAAACTCCTCCACAAAATTCTGATGCCAATGGCATTCCCTTATGCCCCCCACAAGAATTCCCCATAGCCTTCTCCTACACCTTCCTAAGGTAGTCTACCCAACCAACCAACAAAATTAAAACAAAGCATGCATTTTCCACACAACACAACAAGAAAATAACAGAAATAAAAGAGAGTTAATTCCTACCTTCCATGGTTATTTTCTTCCAAACAACAAGCTTTCAAAATGCAAAAACACAGCTCCAAAAAAAAATTTCCAAACACATAATAAATATCTCCAAAACTTCCTTCAAAAACAAGAGCTCTCTCCCAAGAAAAAATGCGCCCCAAGGAAGAATGCAAAAGGTTCAACAACCCAAAACAAGAAGAGAGTTTCAAATATATAGAAGAGGGAAAGAAGAGGATGATGTGGATCCATGTAGGATGCCACATCATACATCCTCACAATCAAACACAAAAGACAAACTCCAAACTCCAAGGCTCAATAAAGAGGTGGGTGAAGAATGACAAGTTACTTGCACACTCAAAAACAGCCCACACCTCAAGGGACAACCATTAAATTAAAATGTAAGAAAGTGCAATTAAAAACATGCACAAAAGAATAAAAATGCATTATAAAAGTCACAAATCACATCCTCAACCATAAGTATGGTTGGTAACATAAATTTAGAGGCATGGGACAAGTTTTACTTGTCCCACAAGCTTCCAAAAACAGCCCCCAAGGTCAAATTCGAATTTCCATGGAGGTAGAGTATTTCATACTCCAAAAGCTGACTTACACAAGCTCTTACACACCTTACACATCCCTTACAAATTAATTATAAACAACCAACAACTCTAATAATTACTTTCCATATCCCAATTTGATTTAATTAAACTTTAAACATATGATCTCTCACATTAATCCATCACAATTAATTAATTAAAAGAAGAGAACACATTACAAATAAAATACATACAACAATAAATAAACATTAACCATAAAAATAAAATACACAACCCATGGTCACATATAAAGATGATTCCCCCATGGGAATCTCTAACAAAACAACACACAACACAATAAAATGAGTTGCCATGGTGACCGTGTTGAATTCACCTAGAATTCCATTTTGGTTGGTCTCCGATCCCCTGATGTTTTGTTGTGATATTTTTAACCTGCAAAATGCAAATACCTCCTTCGGCCTCGTGGCCATATCAAGAACATCCAATATGATACAAAAATCACAAAAATCAACTACACAATGAATCACAACAACATCAAAGTCACTTATTACATCATTTGCATTTTTAATCAACAAATATATCCGCATCATAAAATATTCATTTTCCAGATCAAATCACAATATCCAAAAATCACATATCCAACAACATCCATAAAATATCCATGTCCAATAATATATCATCATCCACATGTCAGGTGTCTCTAATAATCATCATGCATCATAATCAAATCAAAATCCACAATAATCCATAATCCAATGTCTAACAACATACTAAATCAAAATATAGTAATGTCTATAATGAAATCCATAGTATCAACATAAGCATCAAAAGGTGTCAAAGGGAAGTGGGCACTACATCCCCCTCCCCTTAGACTCGACTTCCTCCTGGAAGTCACTGGAACAAATGTGGAAACTACACTCGTAATGAAGTAGCATCCTCCCATGTAGCTGCAGTCTCATCATATCTATCCCACTATACCGAACCGATCAACCTCTCTGCCTCGAAGGCCTAGGTCCTATGATCTAGGATATGAATGGGCTCCACCATCACCTACCCCTGATCCTGCACCTGCAATGATGTCAATCCAATACATGAGATGGATCTGCAATATATCTCCTAAGAACGAAACATGAAACACATCATGTACGTGAGACAAGCTAGGTGGCAATGCTAGATGGTAGGCCAAAGGGCCGATACGCTCCAAGATCTCAAAAGGACCAATGAATCTAGGAGCTAACTTAGAACCTTTTCCATAATGGATAGGGCTCTTGTGTGGCCTGACACGAAGGAACACCTTCATGCCCACATCAAAACTATGATCAATCCTATGCTGATCCGCATACTTCTTCTGCCTATCCTATGCCTGTGCCTCTGTAATCTCTCTACCCGATCAACACTACTACTGCCATGTCCTACAAAAGAGCTGGTCCAAGAGATACCCTATCCTCTAACCTATCCCAGCTAAGAGGTGTCTCTGCACTCTCTACCATACAAGCCTGAAAAGGAGCCATGCCTATAGAACTTGAAAACTATTATTGTAGGAAAACTCCACTAAGTACAAGTACTCCTCCCACTTAGACTATGCTGATCCATCACATACATCCTGAGCATATCCTCTAAAATCTGATTCACTCACTGGTCTGTCCATCTGTCTTAGGGTGATATGTTGTGCTGAAGTTAATCCTCATCCCAAGGACATACTGCATGGTAGTCCAGAAATGTGAAGTGTACAAAGGATCATGGTCACAAATGATCTTCCGTGGAATCCCATGCAACCTGAAAATCTCATCCAAATATACTCATGCCACTACTCTAGCTATATAAGTGGTCTTCACCAGAGAAAAGTGAGCCACTTTTTTGTCAATTTATCAACCGTGACCATAATGGCGTCGTGGTGATATCTCGACATCGGTAGCCCAACAATGAAATCCATGGAAATGGTGTCCCACTTCCATTCGGTATGGCATGAGGATAAAGAAGACCTGTTGGATGTTGATGCTTGGCCTTAACCCTCTGGCACTCTAAACACCATGACACAAACTGAGCCACATCTCGATGAAGTCCTCTCTAGTGGTATAACTATCTCAAGGTGGCGTGCATCTTCTTCACCCCGGGATGGGCTGAATAGGGTGCACGATGTGCCTCTACCAAGATGTCCTACCTCAAGCCTCCATCTCTGGGAACATATATCCTACCTCTGTGCCTGAGAAGACCATCTTCCTCTAAGGAAAAACCATCAAACTTCCCCTCAAGGGGTCTCTGTGACTCGATCTCTACTCAAATACTGCAATGTAGAAGCTATCAAGAGGAAGTGTGAAGAATCCTGCTCCACAAATATGTGCTCACTGTAGTGGCCATAGCCACATGTCTCCATCTACTGAGAGCATCTACTACCACATTCTCCTTCCCTTCCATGCTCTATCTCCATGTCATACTCACAAAGCAACTCCATCCAACGCCGTTGATGAGCATTGAGATTGGGCTGCACGTGAAGAGGTGGCGAAGACTCAAATGATCTGTCCTGAGTGTGAATCTTCATCCAAGAAGAAAATGTCTCCATCTAACCAAAGCATGCACAACTACCACAAGCTCAAGATCATGGGTAGGATAATTAAGCTCGTGATCCTTGAGTTTGTGAGACTCAAAAGCTACAACCCTACCATCCTACATCAACACACCTCCAAGCCCTGCTAAAGAAGCATCTGTGCAAACAAAGAACTCACCCTGTGGATCTCGACATTGCAAGAATGGGTGTTGTAGTGAGGCACTCCTTCAGTGTCTGAAGGCCTACTCGCATCTATCCATCCAAACAAACTTCTTCCCTTTCCTCTGAAGGGAAGTGATAGGGTGCACAATCCGAGAGAAGTCCTAAACAAATCTCTAGTAGTATCCTACTAATCCCATGAAGCTGCGCACCTCGGTCACTGTAGTGGGTGTTGGCCAATCCATAATGGCTCTAATCTTGGAAGGATTGACTATGATACCTTCCCTAGAAATGATATGACCCAAATACTACACCTCTATCTGAAAGAAAGCACACTTCTCCAAGTTCCCGTAAAGTTGCTGCTCACGAAGACACTGAAGAACCTGGTCAAAGGTGCCCCTCATGCTCCTCATGTGTATGTGAGTATATCAAAATTTCATCTAGGAAGATGAGCATGAAGTGATCTAAGAAGGTCCTGAATACCCCATTCATCAAACTCATAAACACTGTAGGGGCATTCGTCAAACCAAAAGGCACCACTGTGAACTCATAGTGCCCATATCTCATGTGGAAGGTGGTCTTATGAATGTCCACCTCGAAATCCTCAACTGATGGTAGCCTAACTTGAGATCAATCTTAGAGAAAACCATGGCTCCCTTCATTTGATCAAACAAGTCATCAATGTGAGGAAGAGGATAACGATTCTTGATCGTTACCTTGTTCAACTAGTGGTAATCAATACACAACCGCAAGGATCCATCCTTCTTCTTCACAAAGATCACCAGTGCACCCCAAGGGGATACACTAGGATGGATAAGGCCCTTCTCCAAAAGGCCCTCAAGTTGCAACTTGAGCTCACAGAGCTCTGGGGTGGTCATCCGATAAGGTGCTCGTGAGATAGGCTCTGGCTCCAGAACTAGATCTATATGAAAATCAATCTCACGTGGGGGTGGTAACCCCGTAGCTCCCCTAGAAAGACATCAGAAAACTCTCTCAAGATGGGATGATCATCTAGTGATGGTCCACTAGACCCATCCTTTGATTTGTCACGAACGTAACAACATACATCTGACAACCCCATCACACACACCGCTTAAGCTACATAGTGGAGATGGTGTGAATAGAAATGGGTCTCCTGACCCCGAGATCACCGACTCAACTCCTAAATCATCTACACAAGCTATAGTCTTGTGATAACAATCCATCCTGGCCCTATGTGTAGATAACCAATCCATACCTAAGATGACTCCATATGAGCCCAAAGGAAGGATACGGAAGATCTGAGGGTGGTGAAAGGTCCCAAATCCACTACACACTCCTTAACTAAGGAGTCTACATAGAGATCTTGGCTCCAGAAGCCATCTCGACATCCCAACTAAGACCCTGCCTAACTGCCACCAGCCTGCATCACTCTACTAAAGATGGTGTAATGAAAGAATCAGAAGAACAGAATCAAACAATACAGAGGTAGGAATACCACCAATGCTACCTGTGGTCTCAATGACTGTGCTCTGGTGCTCTGCCTGGTGGTTCTCAACCACTACATAAATCTTGTGGCTATGTGTCCCATGTCACCAATAGTGGCTCTAAAATATGTGCCTTACCCTTGTTGTTAGGGTTATGTGGGAAATCTCTCCAAAAGTGTCAGTAACTCCACAACCAAAACATCCTCCTGATCCTCCCCAATGAGTAAGCACCTCCAAAGTAGGTGCCCTAGAAGCCTATGTGGTGTGGATCTCGATGATGATCCGAATGTGGGTTTGTTATGGCCTCTACTGGTGAGCTCCTACTGACTGAGCTCTAGGTCCACCTGTGTCCTGATGGGACCCCTAGAGAGGAGGCCCCATACTCCGACCTCTCTGTGCATCAGCTCTCTGTGGAGGTCTATGAGGTGGGTGGACTGCTACTACTGCTTTGTGGCCTAAAGGATGACTGTGTTGTACCTTGGCCACCATGAGGAAGAGGTACTGAACCTCTCGATCTACCATCCTACATCTGCTGAATGTGGTCCGGACTCGGTCTCTAGCCTGCTGGGTCTTACCCCGAGTCTCCTCTGTAATATAGGCCTTCTCGATGGCCTCTGCTAATGTCTGTGGATAGTGGATCCACACTGCACCTCCAATATCCAAATTCAGGCCCCTAGATGAACTGTGAATCCACACCTGCTCATCCTGCATATACTCTACATACTGAAGTAGATCTAGAAAATCTACTCTCATACTGCTACATCGAAAGAGAAGCCTATCGGAGGTCATGGAACTCATCAATCCTCTATGGATGAACCTCGTGATAAATACCTACTCCTGAATCTCTCCTCAAATAGCTCCCAAGTCACTATCTCTGAATCTACATGGAGCTTTTGCTCCTCTATCCTCCACCATACTCCTGCTCCATCCCTCAGTAGATGGATCGCAACACGAGCTTTTGTGTTGCTAGAACAAGGACAAAGCTTGAAGCAACCACTCAAGCTCACTAGCTAGGCCTACCTGAAATCCACCCATATCACTTGAGTAATGTGAGGGCCAAAGCTTTAGGATCTCCCTGATGTGATCCGTTGTTGTGGTCTGTCGGCCTCTAGGTCTCTCTAGCATGCTCATCCCTAAGCCTAGGGCTCCGAGACCTCTCTCTATGCTCTGGAACTCGTCACCCTGTCTCCTAGGTGGTGACTCTACTCTTGGCTGACTCCGCATGGGAGTTCTCTCCTCTATGCTCCTCACTAAGTCGAGGAGATACCTGACCCTCGATAGAAGGAGCTCTATCATGACTAGCTGCATGTCCTCCACCTAATCCTCCGTAGAGTGGCATTAACATCCTAAAGGGTCTGTAGAATCTGAGGTAGAATGGCTGCCACACCCTGATCTAGTGGTGGTGGTGGTGGTGGTGGTGGTGAGTCTCTGTGAAGGTTCCTCTCACTCCGTCTGAGCCTCCTACATAGACCAAAGTGAGAGTTAGTTCATTTGCTAAGTTTTATACAACTTCCATGTTTACTAAAATATACAAATTCTTGCTAAGTTGTTTTCTAGATTTAAAGTGTGCTAGGTTTAAGTTTTCATGTCTCAAGTTTTCTAGTGTGCCCAATGGTCCAAGCCTTTGAACCACTGCTCTGATACCAAACTATAGTGCCCATTTAAACAACCACTTGAGACCCAAGAAACAACCTAGGGTTAGCTAGAAAAATTATGGGATAATTTTTTTTTTTGAAGTGTCTACAACTAAGTTGCAAGACATCAGTTTTCACTAACAAGTTCTAGAACAAAACCAATTTACCAAAACAACATATGTTTTCCTTTATTAACTAATATCAAGTTCACAAGGTTCAAATTTTAGGGTTATATGTTTTAGTTAGGTTTAGGGAGTAATTTACCCCCATACCCACTCTCTAACAGGCTCAAGAGTTTCAACTAGATTTTTCTCATACTTAACACTTCCAAAATTTCCCTAAACCATTCCCAATGGATAGGAAATTTTCTCACCTTTCCGGTGATATAAAGAAGTCCTCCTAACTCCTTAGAACTCAAGATATGAGTGGGTGGAGTTCTTAGGTCAAATTTTCCCTAGGGGGACACGTGTCAAGAGGGGGGAAAACCCTTGAACGGGTTGGCGGGTCATGGGGCGGCTTAGGGAATTTTTCCCATTATGAGATCAAGTCACAAAAACATTCCCATGCCCTCCGTGGGTCCTCCAAGGACACATGTGTGGTGACCATGGAGACAATGCGGGGAAGAGAGGAAGGGGGGGGAAGGGGGGGAGATGTCAGGAGCGAGAAGGAAAAGGAAAAAGGGGCAAGCAAGCAGCGGGTCCGCAATGGCTCTAAAGGAAAAGGGGGAAAAAAACGAGGGAGGGGTCCATTTTTTTCCACCCAAAACAAAAAACAAAAAGAGGATCCAAAGGGAAGAAAAGTGCCACGAGGCAAAGTGGAGTTGTGGGCCGCGGGGAGAATTTTTAAAATTTTCCAAAGGCCAAAAACCAAAATAACAAAGGGTTCCCCCCCTCCCCCACCCCCCCAAAGGTGCCATGTGGCACCCTCTCATTGGTACGGGTCGATGGGGCAAAAAAAATGAAAATTTTCCCAAAATTTTCAAAAGGTCAAGTTCAAAAAGGGAACCGTGCCTCCGTCGTAGCCCCAAGAGGACATGTGGCACCCTCTGATTGGCTGTGGGTGGACGGAGGAAAAAGTGAAAATTTTCCCAAGTCACAATTTTTCCCAAAACTTTTCTAAGGAAAAATGATGGGAAATTTTTTTTTTCATGGGCCCGCCAGGAAAATTTTCCCAAATTTTCCCGCCAAGGCACAAAAATTTCAAAGTGCCATAACTTGAGCTAGAAAGCTCAGTTTTGGGAAAACAAGGACTTTTTGGAAATATCTCTCGATGCCCTCTTTGCACAAGAACCATAAATTTTACTTTTTGATAAGTTTTAAGGGTCAATTTTACAAAAATGATCTATAGGATTTTAATTAGTGAACTGGCAGTTTTCAACTTCTCAATTTGGTTAAATTTGGTCTCCTCCTTCACTCAACATGTCAAACAGACATGGAGAATTGATCTAGGAGGGTTTAGAGTGTTTTTGGAAGGTTAATTTTCTCAATATATTCAATTTTGAATTTTTTCAACAAATAGAAAAAAATGACTGGGAAGAATATTGATTTCAAATTTTATTAATGGTTAAGATTTGTTTTCTTAAGTTTTCTTTGTCAATTTGAGTTCCTTAGTGTCTTAGCATGCTAATCCATAACATTTTTAAGTTGATTATTAAGTGCAGGTCTGAACTGTACATTTTTATTAAAATGAATTTCCAGAATGAAGTTTATAATAGTGAACTATTTCTTTTAAATCTGTATATCAATTTTATCATTTAAATGTGTATATAGTTTCTATTCTAGTCTAACACCTTTACTTGATTAAATCAACCATTCATTTCTAAGTTAAATTGCAGTTCTGATTTCAATTCTAATGTACATTTCAAAGGAGAAACAATATTGTATAGTTCCCACCTACGTGTTTCTTCTTCTTGCAATTAAATAGAGATTCCATTCACAATAATAATTCAATTCCAATACAACCATGCAAGTTTGAGAAAGATAGTGCATTCCTTTATTGGTTTAAAAATAATTACAACTTTACAACTTCTCTTTTCCATTTGGTTTCAAATACAGTATATAAATATACAACACTCTTTCACATTCCTTTCCAAAATAGAAAATGGAAGATAGTTCTTTACATTACACAATTTAAATTCAATCTTTCCTCATCAATACAAGAAATTTCTCATTACAAATAATTATACAATTCATCCACTTCAAGTGGGAAGGAACACAATAACTTGTTCACAAGAAGGGACTGTCAAACTGTACATTTCTTTGGCTCCAAAATAGCAACATGCTCCATTTCTTCTTCTCCAAATGATCACAACAAAGAGGGGGAAAGGCAACGCTCTCCACCCAACCAAGACATCCAATGAAAGGAGAAGCCTTCCTTCATCATTGGCCCCCGAGCCCCAACCAAAATACAATAGAAGGTGCAATTCAACCATGGCAACAACTGGCTTCCACACACAACATTCTTTCACATACACATTTTTTTTAAAACACAATGCAACACCAAAAAAAAAAACAACATTCACAACTGCATTTTAAAACATTTCAAAAGTATAACTCAAGCTTGATCTTGCAAGCCAAAGGAGCAAGGCCTATGGGGAAGCTACTTATGCCTCCCAATTGGGAATTGGGCATCCACCAAATACAAACCACCAAGTAATTCATCACACACATTTCCTTATGCCCCCACAAAATCCCTCCTTATGCCCCCCATATTCTCTCCTTATGCCCCCCACATATTTCCTTATGCCCCCACAAAGTAAGAAATGCAAGCTATTTCTTTTCCATGGTGGATCCCAAACCCCAAACTCCCTCCACAAAATTCTGATGCCAATGGCATTCCCTTATGCCCCCCACAAGAATTCCCCATAGCCTTCTCCTACACCTTCCCTAAGGCAGTCTACCCAACCAGCCAACAAATAAAACAAAGCATGCATTTTCCACACAACACAACAAGAAAATAACAGAAATAAAAGAGAGTTAATTCCTACCTCTCCATGGTTTTTTTCTTCCAAACAACAAGCTTTCCAAGACAATAACACAACTCCAACAACAAGCTTTCAAGACAAGACAACTCTTCCAAAGCAAAATTTCTCCAAAACTTCCTTCAAAAGCAAGAGCTCTCCCAAGAAAATGTGTGCCCCAAGGAAGAATGCAAAAGGTTCAACAACCCAAAACAAGAAGAGAGTTTCAAATATATAGAAGAGGGAAAGAAGAGGATGATGTGGATCCATGTAGGATGCCACATCATACATCCTCACAATCAAACACAAAAGACAAACTCCAAACTCCAAGGCTCAATAAAGAGGTGGGTGAAGAATGACAAGTTACTTGCACACTCAAAAACAACCCACACCTCAAGGGACAACCATTAAATTAAAATGTAAGAAAGTGCAATTAAAAACATGCACAAAAAGAATAAAAATGCATTATAAAAGTCACAAATCACATCCTCAACCATAAGTATGGTTGGTAACATAAATTTAGAGGCATGGGACAAGTTTTACTTGTCCCACAAGCTTCCAAAAACAGCCCCCAAGGTCAAATTCGAATTTCCATGGAGGTAGAGTATTTCTTACTCTAAAATCTGACTTACACAAACTCTTACACCTCTTACACATCCCTTACAAATTAATTATAAACAGCCAACAACTCTAATAATTACTTTCCATATCCCAATTTGATTTAATTAAACTTTAAACATATGATCTCTCACATTAATCCATCACAATTAATTAATTAAAAGAAGAGAACACATTACAAATAAAATACATACAACAATAAATAAACATTAACCATAAAATAAAATACACAACCCATGGTCACATATAAAGATGATTCCCCCATGGGAATCTCTAACAAAACAACACACAACACAATAAAATGAGTTGCCATGGTGACCGTGTTGAATTCACCTAGAATTCCATTTTGGTTGGTCTCTGATCCCCCGATGTTTTGTTGTGATATTTTTAACCTGCAAAATGCAAATACCTCCTTCGGCCTCATGGCCATATCAGAACATCCAATATGATACAAAAATCACAAAAATCAACTACACAATGAATCACAACAACATCAAAGTCACTTATTACATCATTTGCATTTTTAATCAACAAATATATCCGCATCATAAAATATTCATTTTCTAGATCAAATCACAATATCCAAAAATCACATATCCGACAACATCCATAAAATATCCATGTCCAATAATATATCATCATCCACATGTCAGGTGTCTCTAATAATCATCATGCATCATAATCAAATCAAAATCCACAATAATCCATAATCCAATGTCTAACAGCATACTAAATCAAAATATAGTAATGTCTATAAGGTGTTGATAAGGCTATGTTTATAGGAGATAGAGACCTCTGGTCTCTCCTTCATATTCTCCTTCCATCTAGAGACAAGTGTATGTGTTCTAGACCTTGTTTGTATCCTTCTCATGAACTTGGGAAACTTGGACTATCGAAACCAGTGGATTCTACCCCTTTGGAGTCACCGGATGTGCATTTCTTAAGAGCTTATTAAAGATAGAATCACAGTAAGTGTACATCAACTTTACTTGTAATAAATATGGAGACTTCTGTCCCACCGGGTGTGCCAAAGCTGTTAGTGAAAAATCATAGCACCCCCAAATGAGTTGTCAGATATGCTTTTCTAAGGTAGATTCATTTGGTGTGATTCACATAACATTGAGTTTTTTCCCAAAGTGTGGGACTTCGCAGGTGGAAAAAATCTCCAAATTAAGGTTGGTTCCTACTCCTCTGTTTAGGTGTATGCATGAAATCGCAAAGGATCTATCCTAAATCCTACTCTAATTTTCCAAGGAGATAGAGTTAAAGGGGAAATGCAAAGTGGATAAAACTTAAGCTACCAAGTGATACACCAAAGGAGTAATGAACAATCATTTTTTGGTAGAGACAAACTAGAAGAATGCAACATAAAAACATGCAAAAATAACCAAAGTTGTAATGAAGGATAAAAATAAAACAATCAACACAAAAAGGGGTGAAGATCGCCCATAGAACATGTATTATTTCTCTCACATCTTGATACGATGCATTACAATAGAAACAAGGAAAATTTTCATTTACAGTCTATATGGGAGGTCTAAAACTCCACGAATTCACTTGCCAAGGGGAAGAGGGGAGCCTGCAAAAATAAAAGAATGTCTAACCCTTTAGAATGAGTCGACCTTGCATTTATATATTAAATCGAGAGAGAGAGAGAGAGAGAGAGAGAGAGAGAGAGAGAGAAGCAGGAAAATCAAGTCGAAGCTCAACCACTACCATTAATTCCTCTTATAAAATCTTCCCCCAAATTTGTCTTGACTGTATCAATCTTTGGTTCGGTGCCTTAAAGGAGGAAATGACGAAGTAGATTAAATCTGATTTGATGGTTGAGGAAGATAGATCCCACATTAATGGCCCTAATGATTTTTTCTCCATTTTTCTTTACCTAACTTCACCAAAATTAAAGTTTTAGATCTCCATGGTGTGGGTGAGGCTTAGATCTTTCCAACGGTGTCATATTTGCAATATTTCAAGCCTTGAGTCGAAAGATATGCCCCTTCGAAGTTTGTATCGGATCTATACAAAAGGGTGGGAAAACCAGTTTGAAAAACAAGCCCCCTTTTTAATATGGGACACATGGAGGGCTGGTGTGAGTTTTAGGGTGGCCTCTGTATTTTCTCCTAGAATGGCATGGGGCTGACACGTGGCTTCCTCCACCAACCTACTCAATTTCTTTATTTCTCGGCTAAGTCCTTTGCTCAACGGGGTCATATTCCTTGACTAGGGACACGCAATAGTCTGACACTTGTTTGAGAATCCTCTCTCTATTCGAACCTTGAGTTAGCACCATTTGGAAACTTGGCACTCTCCGCCAACCTTCTACTATGCATTGACTATTCAACCCAACTCGTCCCCTTCAAAGATCTTTGGATGCGTGGAGGCTCCGCGCTTGCTTGAAAACCCGATCAAGATTTTCCCTTTGAAGGAGCGTCGGATTGAAACTTGGAAGCCTCTGTGGGTCTTTGGAATTTTCAACAAATTCTTTCTTTTATTTTTAGACCTTGGGCTACATGGCTAACCGGGTGCTTGTTTGAGCTTCCATTTTCTATTCAACCCTTGAGTTAGCGTCATTTGGACACTTGGCACTCCCCGCTAGTACTTTTATAGTTAACCCTTTTTGAGGCTAGCCATTTTTACCTCGTTGATCATCTACTATGTGGAGGGTTGGCATGATTTTGAGTCTCCACCTTGGGCTCCCATCTTGGATTTACGCCTTTGAGATGACACTGGCACCTTCTAATCTAGTTGAGAATTTTCAACAGATTACACAATTGTTGGGGCTTTGGACACGTGGAAGCTGATGCTTGTTTAAACTTCCGTTCTTAGATTCAACTCGTGGAGAAGTTTTGTTCTAACATGTGGCCTTCTCCACTACTTTATCGATACTTTTCCAATTTCTAGACTTATTATGAATCTGTTTTGAACCCGAGGACTTCAGATCTTTGTTGTTTCTTCCTCAATTTTCCCCGGATTCTTTGACACTTCTCCTCCTCCTTTGACCATATTGTTCTATTTTTGAGCCTACCTGAAACCTGTAGAATGGATTTAAGGCTGGACCTTCTCAATAGAGTCGTCTTTTGGATTTCTTCTACACTTTGTTGTTTGATTTTCATCAGCCCCGCCACTTCCATTGTAGAGTCTCTCTATAACTTTCATGCGGGATCTCGAACGTGATTTCTTAGGTTCTTTCAATGTGGGGTCTCTCCGATCCAATATCTTTCTCGAGGGAAAAATATGGATAACATTCCTAAGCCAAAAGGTGTTAGTTCTCAAATCTCATATATCTATCAAGGTTATGATAAGCCCTATATCCTAAGGAAACCTTTGATAATGGTGGAATCCACACAATCCCACTACCCCTAATGGTCCCACTCGCATCTATAACATTAGGCCGATAATCACCAATAAAGCTAATACCTTGTCTCTTAGATACGCAGTGTGTTTGAGGCATATAAAAATCCATCAAAAAAATGTACAATCAACATATAATCATCAAAAACCACCATTTTTCATATATAATTATCAATCGACCTAAATCCTACCTAGTTGGCGTTGAGCCCCTTTCACTAAACATAGATTTTTCCTCTATCGATAGTGACCAACCTAGTCACAGTGGACCAGCCCTTAAGCACCCATCAATTTCTGAAAATTTCAAAAAAACAAACAAACAATATCAACACTAAGCTAGGTTTTCGGACTTACCACTCTCCGTGTCCTCGATCGCTTCCTTCCTCCTCTACTAGCCTCGATTTCACTCAAATACCAAGTTTTTCTATCACTCGGATCTCTCAATGTTCAAAATCATGCAAGATGAATGAGATTAGTTAGACGACTCCACCACTTATATAGGCACTCCGACCCGCGTTCGTTGTCGACCCGCCTAGTTGTCATTGACTCAAGCCAAGTCTTTGTTGACCTTGTCCAAATTGTTATCGACCCAACCCTAATTTTTCATCCCCCATATTCTTTCATCCAATATCTATTTCAAATTATCTTTTCTTCCACTTTTTATCTTTTCATCCCTAACACATTTTTATTTGTCCTATAAGAATTATTTTGTTATCTATTGTCTCATCGCATAACTTTCATCACATAAAGTATCCCATTTTGAGGCCATCTCCATGTCCCTCTTGGGAACCATACCTCATCTTAATCTCATTTTTTGGCCATATTTTATCCTCATCCCACCCGGATGTATATTTTTATTCCTCATGTATGAAGGATATATCTTTTCCCCCACCTTGTGATACCATTGACACGAAAATCCTCACATTTGTTTGTACACATTTTTTATGTATGCCTTTGAATCTATTAGTCCTCTAACTTACACAATCATCCAAGTGGATTCCCTTTGGACTCCCTCCATCTTGCAATGATTTTTGATAGCTTTCAGGGTCTATAGGACAATGCCATCATATCCCTTGATGTCATACTTTGTTCCTTGCTTTGGTGTGATTCTAATATCGATTACCATATTTTTGTTTTTTGTTTTGTTATCTCCTGGCTCATAATGGTATTATCACCATTTAGCTTGGGACATATTTTATATTTCATATTTTTCTTTACTCATCTTTTCTCATCATTTTCATCCTTTCTATCTCTCCTTCATCTATATCTTTCAACCTAGTCATCAATTCCCCTTCACGTTATTGATCCCTAGTTTAAAGAGGAGCACATCAACCATAATCTTTCATCACTTCTTTTTTTGTCTTACATTTTACTTAACGCATACCACTTGAAAAAATGGGGAAAATGTAGACACCAATTTTTGGTACACTTATCCCCCATCCTGTGTTTACTCCCCTTCATTTTCAATTCACACATTTGTACCTATCGCCCTATTTAAATTTCTATTTCCCTCCTACATCCCATTTCCCCTAATCCCATCTTAATATTATTATTATTTATCCACCCCTAATTATATTTAATTACCCCTAAAAACCTATTCATTATCCTAAACCTACCCATAAACACCCCCATTTACTGTCCATAGGATTACACCTCCCCTCATTCAATGTCCTCTTATCCTCCCACTACCATTTATTCTCCCTATACAACATTAACTCACCCAAAACGAATAAAACCCTAATGTTAGCCCCTTTAATTATTTTTTAATTTTTATTTTCTTTGTTTTTATGGTGTTAATATAATCATGAAGAGGCCCTTTTTCTCCCACATCTCTACCATCATCATTATAGTATATCAGAGGTAGCCTTAAAACCTCCCATAGTTTACGAGTTTCTTGGTTTCTTGTATCCTTTTCATTAACTTATAATAGGAGTAGTGATCTGGAGGATATTTTGGTATTTAGAAGTTTCTTGAACCTCCTAAATTGTGACCACTCTATAGAGAATTTTAATACCATTCCGACGTTAAGAAGAACTCTAGAAAAGGATTCTAGATGCATAAGATATCAAAGGTCAAAGTTTGACTTAAACACGGGTCAAAATGAGTCAACTACGAGTTACGCATTGACACATGGAAATTTTGGAAAAAAGGTTTAAAAGGTTAAAATTTTTTGTTTTCGAGCCTCCATTCTTCAACGCATGAAAATCTGGTGGGCCATGTTATTCGTTGGCCGAGGACCCTCAACCAAGTTTAACACACTCTTTTGTAGGAGGGGTGCCTTTTCCACCTTTATTCTTATTACCATCATTTTCATTTTTCTTATATATGCATTATATCTCTTTAACATTATCAATGTGGGATATATTTGTTGGAGAGTTGACATTTTGCATCGCACGACTGAATTTTTGCATTACACAGCTTAGGTGAGCTACCTTTTAGCTCAATGGGGTTAACAACTCCCCATTGATTTGATCACATATTATGGCTCTATGTTCAGCTTTATCCATTGTTAGGTGGAGGATATACCGTTGAATCAGCATTTATACCGGAAGATAACCATTACAATGCATATTCAAACAACTAACGGTTTTAATCAAATAACACAATGAAACCTATCCACATGGTAAGTCCGATTGCCACATATATGGCAAGTCATCCACATAGATTTATACCATGGCGTATTCAAACAAACAAATAACTGGGGCCTTCAATTCAAGAAATTTCAAACAAATCAGCCCTCAAATTTGGCAGACCACTTAACTTACATCCCGAGATGGGATTTCCAATCCATGCAAGGACGTGACGAGTCCATATGGAGACTTCATGGACTATCCATAGCACTTATTATTTGGCACAACAAAACGTGATGGGTATGGCTATTTCCACAACCAATATGGTTGACCCCTATCTTTTAAATGTTAATCCCAAACATCCCCATGGTCAATGTGGGATTTTCTTTGTTGAATGCAAAATAGACCAATGCTAAAGGAGGTGGGTAGGATTCAAATCCTTTACCCAACACATTTAAACCAATGGACACACCAATTTTCCATGAGGGGTTCAATGAAATAAAAATGATCTCGTTGTTATAAAAATAATATTGTTGTAGGTCTATGAAGGATAGAGCGGGAGTAGTTTTTAAAAAAATGATTTTCGAGAAGTTAGAGGCCAAATTTAACAATAATGTAAACCGAAAAGTGTTCATAATTTTGAGAGGAATCCATTTGAGAGGAATCCAAATTTGGTCTTATTTTTCATGTAATGCTTAAAAATCTCCATTTGTAGGTGTTTTTATTATAGTTGCATTGTGAATACATTGTAGGGGCCACGGATGGACTTATGAATGTTTTTCTCGGTAAATTGTAGAGTTCCCAAATTCTTATATCAGCTCATTTACAAGTGACGGTGATCTATTTTTCATTAATGAAGGTTATTTTTACTGCATTGCACTTTAATAGATCGATTCACATTCATGAATCTAGAGACATAGCCTTCAGGTGAACTCTGTTATCAATTTCTACTTTTTGGATGTTTTATTTGTGTTTTAATGAAGCTTTTGATCGAGACAAGTTCAAGAAAGGTTTTTTATTAATTTGATTAAGCAATCATCTTTAAACGGTGTTGGTGAGAAAATTTGTTGGGTGGACAAACTTGTGGATTTCTTGTCAATGCTATGGGAATCTAAGTCCCTCTACTCAACCGGTGGTGCTGATCGTCGTGTATGCATACATGTGAAAAGGTGGATTTCTATGGTGGCCTTTCAACCTGGGGATCCAACAGGGACACTCCACTGAACCTATGGCAAAGCTTGTAGATACCTGCAAGAGAGGAATTTGTCTAAAAGTGGGAAGGGAGTGAGAAAAGAGGTAGGGGGACTAATGTTGCAGGTAGATAATCGAT
Source organism: Taxus wallichiana var. yunnanensis (assembly GCA_018340775.1). NCBI lineage: Eukaryota > Viridiplantae > Streptophyta > Pinopsida > Cupressales > Taxaceae > Taxus > Taxus wallichiana. The sequence continues at coordinate 735,661,406 of CM031239.1, forward strand.
TCTGCACACACACACACACACACACACACACACACTAGTTAGAAACTTCAACACATGCATTCATGAGAAGAAACAACTCTGTAAATAACAACAAGACCAAATAGAATTTATCGATCACAAAGTATCAAGAAACCCCTTAGTCAAAGAAAGCTGGAAACTCCTTCTTCTTGTATTGATTTCTCAAACCAAAGTTGTACATAATGGAGAAATAGAGGAAATTTGAGAATGAGGGGAATGGAAGAATTTGGCTATCTCCTTTGTTCTCTCAAGGTACAATATACTCTTGAGTTTACAAGATCAATCACCAACCCTTTGAAATGGGAATGGCATTACAATTTATAGAATAGAATATGACTCTTCATCTACCTCATGACCTTTTGAATACCTTAATATGACTTAAGACTATTCATATTCCACTTTAAATATTTAAGTCCCTTTTATAATAGTAAGGTGACTTAATTTACATTATATTTCTAAAGTCACTTAAGTCATATTAAAAAGTACAAACCCCAACGTGAAATTAGAATATTGGAAAGTGAGAGAAAGTTGGGGGGAAGAGGAGAGAGAAAGAGAGGGAGAAGAAGAAGAGGAGATGTCATTCCCGATGAATTCTGTTGATCCTCGCTGATGGAAAGCTCTGATGCGATGAAGTTCTAAATGTCCCATTGTGCCAAAGCTGCTCTTTGAGTGTGGCTTACTATTTTTAGTAAATGCCCAAATGGGGGACTTACTATTTTTAGTAAGTGGCCATTTTCATTTTTTGCTTTGGATAATCATTTTGGCCTTTTGGAGATCTTCAATACCCGCTGCCTTTGTCTTAGCTACTTTTGATGAAGACTTACCAAAAATAGCAAGCATGTGTAGGAAAACTTACTATTTTTAGAAAGGGTGTTTCTAGTACTTGATTTGTGATGGAACATACTTTTTTGGACTCTTCTTGTTGTTACGATCACACCCTTCGAATTTCACATAGTTTTCCCACTAGAATGCCTGGAAATAAATTTTGAAATTTTGACTTGGTAGTGGCTTCAAGAGCATGAGCTGCCGTGGCATGGCCATTAATGGAGATCAAAATTTGTAGGTCTTGTTTTTGTCTCTGTTTGTAAAGAAAACAACTCCATTGTGATATTTTTTTATTTAGAGCTCATGTGCAAGTTTTTATCTCATTTCCATTGCTGGAATGATGGAAATCCAACGAATGTGAGCCGATACATGAAGAGAGGGTTTTGTTAGAGAAAATGATTATGGGCACCATTTGACCTCTTGTTTGTTTCATCTTTATCACCTTGAAAAATGAAGAATTCTGCAAAAAATGGCATCTCGATCCGACTTGTATCTTGTGAGATATGAATATTTTTGATCGAGTGACTTCATGGTTATCTGGCAAAAACCCTTCATTTTCTCCCGTTCTTCATCATTTCACTCCATTTTCTTTGAGATACCTACATATTTCTATGTATTCATGGTGTGGAGAGTTTATGTGGCCATGGTGGAGCTGGTTGGAGCAACAATGGTGGACTGGGTGTCTGGACAATCATGCACGGAGCCATGACAAGGTATGAAGTTGTGAAGGAGAAATGAGGAGGAAGAAACAACTAAGTGCTAGATTTTAAACTTTCAAAACATGCACATGGAGGGTCTGGGTGAATTTTTATGTCCTGATGTCCCTAACCTTAGGGACATGAGGGACATCAATTTCCATGGTGGTCAAGGTGATGCCATGTGTCCTCGATCCGACGCAGGGGATTTTCTTGAAAAATGCACCTGGGGGTGAAAGTCGGTCACGTGGGTGTAAAAATGACTCCCCATAAGGAATGGGAGATTTTTTCCATGTCTAATGTCCCCCACCTTAGGTACATAAGGGACATCAGTTTCCATGGTGGTCCTGGAGGTGACACGTGGCGCCCGATCCAACGACAGGGAATGAATGCTCCAAAATGCACCTAGGGGCTGAAAACTCGGTCACGTGGGTGTCCAAATGACTCCCATAGGGGATGGGAACATTTTTAAAGGTCTTATGTCCCCCACCTTAGGTACATAAGGGACATCAGTTTCCACGGTGGTCTGGAGGTGACACGTGGCGCCCGATCCAACACAGGAAAGGATGCTCCAATAATGCACATGGGGTTGAAACTCGGTCATGTGGGTGTCAAATGAGTCGTATGGGGTGGGATAATTTTTCAAGGTATTATTTTCCCCAACTTAGGTTCACAAGGAAATCAAATTCCATGGTGGTCTGGAGATAACACGTGGTGCCGATTCAACAACAAGGGAAGGCATGCTTCAAATTTTCCAACCTGGAGGTCATATGAGGGCCTAGAGGTCACATGGGGGCTGGGAAAATTTTCAAAGGTTTGATTTACCTGACATCATGGATGTCGGGGACAAAATGTCAGAGCTCCAGTGCTTTGACATGTGTCCTCTCAAAAAAATGACTAAGTCTGAACTGCGTTTGAGAGGGTAACTTAGAATAAAGATAACTTGAGCTCCCGGTGGAATTTATTGGTGAAATTTTATATGATCCTGACTTGTAAATGGAATTTTGAATCCAATTATGGGGGTTTCATGTCTTGATTTAGCCATATTATCCCTAAAAAATTGGATTTTTTATCTGGTACTCCACTTGTGCCTGAGAAAAACTACCTGTCAATCATATGCGCCAAGGTGTTGTGAAAAATATTATTTTACCATAATGTAGGTATTAGAATACTATTTTTGATGATGTTTTGTTTTACTTATAAATCCATCTAGAGCTCCCAAAATCTTCTTCTAAAGCTCAACAGTTGTTTTAGGCTTGTGTACCGCCTAGGCTTGTGAACCTTGTTTTTACTCAGACTGCTCCAAGTCTTGCAAAACTTCCCCAAACCTTCAAAAATAATTTCCATTATGTTATAAGGTATTCATTTTCACCTCCATGTTGAATTTTTCCCTTTTGTTCCACTCCAGGGGGTTGAATCCAGTCTGGGAAGGCTAGCGATAGCCCTTCCCTATACTGCCAGAAGATAGTGTCTTTTTAGAACTCCCTAAAATCACCTAGGTGGAATGAGTGCACTTTACTAAATCACCTAGGGGAAAAATTTGACATCAAATAGGGGGTGATCAAACTGATGGATTTGACTGGGGTGTCTTGGAATGATAAAAATTTCAATAGGGGTATAGTTGTTGTGCTTGGAAACTTCCAATTTCCCTATTGCACATTTTCACGACAACAACTGGCTCTAGCTTGGGGACATGACATGGACTGAGTGTAGTGAAGACATGACATGGGAATCTAGAATCTCAATATTAGACCATATAGTTCATTGACCAGTGCCTTATCCATTGGGCCCTACGGAGTCATGTACAACTTCTAGAAAGGAAGATTAGAAGGAAACACACACACACACACAAAAAAGGAAAGGAAACATGAAACACAACAAGAAGGGAAACACATGCAATAGAAAGGGAAACACACCTATCAATCACCTATGGTACAAGGTGGGGATAACCCACTTTCACTGAAGTACTTTTCATTTCTCAAAATTTACCCCTGAAGAGGCAACACCGAATGATGATGTTCTATGAAGCCATTGATGGGTTCCAAAAAGTAGCCTCCTTTCCTTAATTGTTTATGGAAGCCAGGTGCTTCCATGATTGTCCTTTTACTTTGTAGGAGTGAGTCCATGTGAGCTTCTTGATGCTCTAGTCCTTGCTTGGAAATTCCACTGCCTTCATGTTCTTTGAATTCGGTCTCATAGTGCCAGTTGCCTTCCATGTTTATCCATATAGCTGATTTTCCATTGAGCATCTCATCGCTGCCCCATGCTGATTTTTGTTCAAAATACTTGAACATTCTTGATTATTTTCTTTCCTAGGCCTATGCTCATTGACATCTTCTCCATGAGAAACATTTGATTCATCCTTTATCTCTACTCCACTGTGAGTGTTTGAGTATTGACGGAAGGATTAGATGTGAACTCATACTTGTCTTGTATGTCCATGACACTAATGAAGAGATCAAGAATCAGCTTGGGATCTTTGTACTTATACTGCATATAATATTTCTTTCGAGAGTAATGCTTCATCATTTCCGTAGTCTCCTCTTTGTATCCTTTGAAGAATCTTTATTTTACAACTCAAAGAAACTATCTGGAGGGATTACCTCATCATCTCAAGAATCACTGCACTCTACCAATCCTTCATCAAAAGGAGCTTCATCTTTAGAGGTCTTGAAACTCCTTGCTTCAATTTCTTCATCATGGAAAGAGTCTTCATCTTCAAATGGAAAAGAAAATATCTCTATTTCATTATTGCATCCATCAATCATTAGCTCAAGAGCAGCATCATATTTTTCATCTTGCCTTATCTCAATATGGCCAACCGTCACATTGGTTAAGGCTTCTAAATCAGCTTCACACTTGTCTTGCAAATTTGTGGCTCGCATTAGGAGCTCGAGACTGAACTCAGGATCTTCATTTTCTTCTGCAGCTCTAAGCATTTCTTGTACAGACATTTCTTTCAAACCTTTCATGGGCTCATCACAAGATGATTTTTTCTCTCCATAGATGGCTGATTGAGATCATCCTCATCCCCAAATGGGAATGAGAATAACTCCTCATCTTGTAAAATCATATAAACTGATTTTTCTTCTTGAAAATCATCAAGAACCATCTCCTCTTCCTCATGGTCTGCATCATCTGGTGATTTGGGGCTGTCCTCTTGTAACTTGAATCTCCTCAATGCTTCTTCAAAATCCAAATCTCTTTGGGAAGGCATGTCTGGGCCTATCAAGATGGGGATATCCTCTTCTTCCTTAGTTTCCACAAAGTGATTCATCTACCTGCTACCTTGATACAAGATGTTAGCTTCCGAGCTTCGGAATTTCATACTGTGTACCTCATCTTCTTCTCAAGAAGTAATTTATCCATGTCTCCCTTCACTGGTATGGTTGTAAAAGACCAATTCATCTAAATTTTCCCTCCCAACTCTTGGCAGAAAATTTCTACTCAGCAACATTCCGAATGAGGCTAGGACGTCTACTACCAAAATCATCGTTGAAACTTTCTTGTCTAGAAATCTAGTGAGAGCCACATGTGCATCTTTGACCTTCCCTATAAGTGAGACCATTTTTATTCCAAAGAGTAACAAGAGCCACTAGGTGGAGTCATTGTAAGTTTAAGAGCCTTGGCGACCTTCAAAGGCATCACGTTGTCTGAGGCACCATAATCTATTATGCAATTGTTCAGTACATATTCTCCAACAAGAAGGGAGATGTAGAAAGGTTCAACTTTATCATTCTTTGATGCACTCAGAGAAAGCATGTTCTGTGAGGGAGGTGTAGGTGAGTTTGGTAGCATGCCTTTGGAATGATGAGCTACATCATTGGGTGTTAGACTACCATTTCTGATGTATTGGACAAACCTCTCAAATTGTTCAGGATGAGTCCTGCAAATATTCAGTTTCAGTAATCTACACTTTGGCCTTGTTTGCATATTCTATGAAGTCAAAGGGAGAAAATGTGGATAAGGGGGTGAAGGGACTGATTTTGGAGTCTAGATAGGCTTAGGAGTAGGATTTGATGTTTGAGGAATGGAGGGTATTTTGAAAGGCACACTAGGAGCTTTCAAGGAATTAGATTTTGTAGGAGCAGATTTAGATTTAGACTTGGAAGAGACATTAGAAGACTTACTTGGGATTGCAGGAGCCTTCTTACTTGCTATAGGGTCAGGCTCCAACAATGCAAAATTCATGGAAGATGGAAGTGGGGATCCTCGACTGATTATTTTATTTTGCAGAGTCACCACAGGAGGATCATCAACCTTGTTTTCTTTTGTAGTAGTGGAGGGAGATGCTCTTTTCTCGGACTGAGAATGAGTGAATACCACACATGAGAAACTAGGTGCATCCTCTTCATCTTCTTCATCACATCTAGAATACTCACAAAATCTGATTTGTGCATTGTTCTCAAACTCATCATTTTCTAAGAAATCACCACCTTCACTTTCTTGTTCAAGCTCTTCTTCATCTTCTTGAAATCTGCAATTTATGTTCATGGGTGGGGCCTCCAAGGTGAGCCTTTGGGGTGCTCCCATAATCTGATTTATGTTGTTCTTTGAGAAGATACCCATTCAAATAATTTCCTCTTCAAAGAGGCCATCTCATTCACAAATTTTGCAGTGATGGATTGGTTCTCTCATCTCTAGGATGTTGGGCCTTTCCCTTTGATGGATTCTTGATCTTTCCAAAGAGGATAAGATCATCATCAAGTTCAATGGCCATCCTTTGTGCTTCTACAATGCTCCTTGGTTGGGATCTTCAGCAAAAATCCTACTTCTGATGATTGAGCATTGATGAAGAATATCTTAACATTTTTTTGAGATGGAAAATCCTCTTTAGGTATCTTGTGAAGAAACCATTTGAAAAAGAGCCATGAAGTCTCTCATGGTTTCATTTTCTCCTTTCCTCATTTGAGCCAACTACACCAAGAGGTCTTGACAATCTTCAATTGATTTAAATCTTTAAAGGTAGCCTTTGATGTCATCCCAAAGTGATGGATCTTAGGACAGAGGTAGAACCATTATGTAATTACTTTTTCTTGGAGGGACTCCATGAACAATCTCACAACAACTTCTTCATGTTGGAAACCAAGAATTCCACATGATGTCATGAAATAAGCGATGTGTTCTTCTAGATGTTGTGTGTTGTCACCTTTGAACTTTGGAAAGTTCTTGTGGGAACCTGTTGGTAGATCATGAAGAGGAGGTTCAAGAGCAAGTGGGCTTGTATTCCTTCCCCATGGAACAATGGGTTGAGGTATTTCTTCTTCATCCACCATTATTTCTTCTACTTCTATTTCAGATCTTGCTTCTACAAATTCTTCTTCAAATTCTTCTTCTTCCGTGAACTCGATGTTCAATGGTGGTTGAAAATGGGAGAATTTGAAGGATTTTGGATAGGATTACCAGGTGAACTTCTTGAAGATCCAGATGAAGAGGAGGCTTGAGAGAAGAAGTATGGATTATCTCTAATTCGTTCTTTCTGATTTTGTAAAGCCTCAAAATTGGAATCAACAACACCTCTTGACCTGCTCAACTTGGTGTATCTTCCTTCAGCTGATTTTTGAAACTTTATAGTTGAATACATGAAAGGGAAATGTGGAATGTGAAAATTCACGTGCAGAAATCAGCAGTGTATCTTTTGGTAATGGATTTTCATGAACTCTTTTTTCTGATTTTTTCAATATTTGATTTTTTGAATTTTGGGACCTTGGTCATATTCAAATTTTGGGTGTAGATGATGCTAAATTTGCCCCATGGTGGGTGCCAAAAACTATTGGTGAGAAAATTTTTAGGTGAAAAACTTGTGGATTTCTTGCCAATGCTCTGGGAATCTAAGTCCCTCTACTTAACTAAGGGCAGTAGTTTGCCATATATGCATGTGCGTGAAAAGGTGGATTTTGTGGTGGCCATTCGACTAGGGATCCAACAGGACACTCCACTAAACATGTAGAAAAGCTTGCAGATACCTGCAAGAGAGGAATTTTTTTGAAAGTGGGAAAGGGAGTGAGAAAAGAGGTAGGGGAACTAATTCTAGGTAGATAATCAGATTCTTGCACACACACTAGTTAGAAACTTCAACACATGCATTCATGAGAAGAAACAACTTTGTAAATAACAACAAGACCAAATAGAATTTATCGATCACAAAGTATCAAGAAACCCCTTAGTCAAAGAAAGCTAGAAACTCCTTCTTCTTGTATTGATTGCTCAAACCAAAGTTGTACATAATGGAGAAATAGAGGAAATTTGAGAATGAGGGGAATGGAAGAATTTGGCTATCTCCTTTGTTCTCTCAAGGTACAATATACTCTTGAGTTTACAAGATCAATCACCAACCCTTTGAAATGGGAATGGCATTACAATTTATAGAATAGAATATGACTCTTCATCTACCTCATGACCTTTCAAATACCTTAATATGACTTAAGACTATTCATATTCCACTTTAAATATTTAAGTCCCTTTTATAATAGTAAGGTGACTTAATTTACATTATATTTCTAAAGTCACTTAACTCATATTAAAAATTACAAACCCTAACGTGAAATTAGAATATTGGAAAGTAGAGAAAAGTTGGGGAAAAGAGAGAGAAAGAGAGAGAGAGAAGAAGAGGAGATGTCATTCCCGATGAAGTCATGTTGATCCTCGTTGATGGAAATCTCTCGATGCGACGAAGTTCTGAATGTCCCATTGCCAAAGCTACTATTTGAGCATGGCTTACTATTTTTAGTAAATTCCCAAATGGGGGACTTACTATTTTTAGTAAGTGGCCATTTTCACTATTTCCTACTTCGGATAATCATTCTAGCCTTTTGGAGATCTTCAATACCCACTGCCTTTGTCTTAGCTAGTTGCTTTTGATGAAGACTTACCAAAAATAGCAAGCATGTGTAGGAAAATTAATATTTTTAGAAAGGGTGTTTCTAGTACTCGATTTTGATGGAACATGATTTTTGGACTCTTCTTTTTTCATTACGATCACACCCTTAAAATTTCACATAGTTTTGCCCACTAGAATGCATGGAAATAAATTTTGAAAATTTGACCTAGCAGTGGCTTTGGGCACGGAGCTACTGTCGCGGCCATTAATGGAGCTCAAAATTTATAGGTCTGGTTTTTGTCTCTGTTTGCAATGAAAACAACTCCATTGTGATAGGTTTTTTACTTTGAGCTCGTGTGTAAGTTTTTAGCTTGTTTCATCATTCTTTGGAATGACAAGAAATCCAATGAATGTGAGCTAGTGCATGAAGAGGGGGTTTTGTTGGAGAAAATGATTATGGGAACCATTTGACCTCTTGTTTGTTACATCTTGATCACCTTGAAAAATTAATAATTCTACAAAAAATGGCATCTCAATCCGACTTGTATCTTGTGAGATATGAAGATTTTTCGATCGAGTGACTTCATGGTTATCTGGCAAAAACCCTTCATTTTCTCCCGCTCTTCGTCATTTCACTCCATTTTTATATGAGACCTGCATATTTATATGTATTCATGGTGTGGAGAGTTTATTTGTAGTGGTGGAGCTGGTTCAAAGAAACAATGGTGGACCGGGTGTTTGGACAATCATGCACGGAGCCATGACAAGGTATGAAGCTGTGAAGGAGAAATGAGGAGGAAGAAATGACTAAGTGCTAGATTTTAAACTTTCAAAACATGCACATGGAGGGGATGGGAACATTTTTATGTCCCTAATGTCCTTGACCTCAGGGATGTGAGGGACATCAATTTCCACGATGGTCAAGGCGATGTTATGTGTCCTCGATCCGAAGGTAGGGGATTTGCTTGAAAAATGCATGTGGGGCTGAAATTCGGTCACATGGGTGTCCAAATGACTCCCCATAGGGATGGGTGAATTTTTACATGTCTTATGTCCCCCACCTTAGGTAAATAAGGGACATCGGTTTCCATGGTGGTCCTGGAGGTGACACGTGGCGCCCAATCCAACGGCAGGGAATGAATGCTCCAAAAATGCACCTGGAGGTTGAAACTCGGTCACGTGGGTGTCCAAATGACTTCCCACAGGGGCTGGGATAATTTTTCAAGGTCTGATGCCCCTTACCATAGGTAAATAAGGGAAATCAATTTCCACAGTGGTCCTGGAGGTGACATGTGGCGCCCGATCCAACGACAGGGAATGGATGCTCCAAAAATGCACCTGGGGGCTGAAACTCGGTCACGTGGGTGTCCAAATGACTCCCCATAGGGGTTGGGTGAATTTTTCAAGGTATGATGTCCCCCACCTTAGGTGCACAAGGGACATAAAATTCCACGGTGGTCCTGGAGCTAACACGTGGTGCCCGATCTGATGGCAGGGAAGGCATACTCCAAATAAGCACCTTGGGGCTGATCTGTCAAGTATGGAGGTCATATGAGGGCCCCAGAGGTCACATGGGGGATGGGAAAATTTTCCATGGTCTGATGTACCTGAGGGATGTCAGGGACATGAAATCCCGCTAGGCTCCTAGTGCTGACATGTGTCCTCTCAAAAAATGACTAAGTCCTAAACTGCGTTTGAGAGGGTAACTTAGAACGAAGATAACTTGAGCTCCCAATGGAATTTATTGGTGAAATTTTATATGATCCTGACTGTAAATTTAATTTTGAATCCAATTATTGTAGTTTCATGTCTTTATTTGGCCATATGATCCATGAAAAATAGGATTTTGTTTATTTGGTACTCCACTTGTGCTTGAGAAAAACTACCTGTCAATCATATGTGCCAAGGTGTTGTGAAAAATATTATTTTACCATCATGTAGGTATTAGAATCCTATTTCTAATGATTTTTTTTTACTTCTAAATCCATCCGGAGCTCCTGAAATCTTCTTCTGAAGCTCAACAGCTTGTTTTAGGCCTGTGTACCGCCTAGGCTTGTGAACCTTGTTTTTTACTCAGACTACTCCAAGTCTTGAAAAACTTCCCCAAACCTTCAAAAATAATTTCCATTATGTTCTAAGGTATTCTATTCACCTCCGTGTTGAATTTTTCCCTTCCATTCCACCCTAGGGGGTTGAATCCATCCTGGGAAGGCTAGCGATAGCCCTTCCCTATACTATGTCAAAAGATAGTGTCTTTTTAGAACTCCCTAAAATCACCTAGGTGGAATGAGTGCACTTTACTAAATCACCTAGGGGAAAAATTTGACATCAAATAGGGGGTGATCAGACTGATGGATTTGACCTGGGGTGCCTAGGAATGAAAAATTTGCCATAGGGGTATAGTTGTCATGCTTGGAAACTTCCAATTTCCCTGTTGCACATTTTCACGACAACAATGGTAAAATGGATTTTAAGTGAAAACAAAAATCCTTCCTTCATGATAGATCAAGTGCATGCATATTTCAATGTTGTGACTAAAATCAGATTGAGGTGCATAAATAATTACATGGAATTAATCAGTTTTGGAGTGTTTAGAATCCATTAAATTGATGTTGAGTTCTAAGATCCTTGTGAACATCTGAAGTTTGATATTTATAACTTGTGTTTTCATATCATATTTGGTATCAAATCTGGTTTATCTCGATATTTTTCTTCCAGTTTAATCATTTTAATATTTTTGCTTGATTAGTGCAGTTATTTCAAAGTGTGAATAGGTACAGTGCATTATGGGCGTTGTAGATTTTCCAGATGAGCTAAAAATCTATCTCGTAGCTTTTAGGCGAGAAATTGTAAACATGATTCCTCACCTCAAAAGAAGGGGGAAAAGAGGGATTACTACACTTATTTTCATATGAGAGGACTTTGGGTTGATAATCGCTAGAAAATTCATCTAACCAACCACCCAAAGGCATGGTGAGAATAAGTTGGAGTTTAAGTTACAAGAATTTTTTAAACCACTGTTTTTGAATCAACCATAGATCCATCCACAATAGAACCTTAGATATTTTTTTTTTGATACGAAGAATGTAGGATCATGTGAATTGGATATATTTAATTTTTCCTAACAACTAATTGTTGAAAGCATGCAAAAATTTTGAGTAATTTTTGGGTTTCAAGTATGTTGAAGGGTGAATTCACATGGTTTTAATATCTTCAAAATTGGGAAAATGGGGTCACCTGTAAAGAAGATCTGGGGGAAAGGTTTAAAATACTCATATTTAACTTCTTACATGTTAAGGATGACAATATACCATTTTCTATTTTTAGCAGTAGGTATGCAAATTCAATGGGCATGGGTTATAATGTCTAATTTTGGAAATGAATTTTTAAGTTACTGTTGTTAAATATCATTGTGCAAGTTTGTGACACCTTTTTTATTTTGTAGGTAATATACAAATCTATTGTGTCTATACATGGTAATTACACATTCATGATGACCCTTATTTTTAGGGTGTGTATTTATAACTACCTTATGTATTTACAATCGGTGTGTACATTATTTGCACTAACAAATTGGTGTGCAGGTATTGCCTGGTGATCATTTGCAGCACTTAGCAGCTTCACTATTATGGGAAAGCATACAGTTTGATCTATCTTTTTTTATAGTTTAGTATGTATGGATAGAATTGGAAGATTTGTGTTGATTCAATTTTTGACTATAACTATTTTTGGGCATTGATGGTCTAATTATTCTGGATAGTGAATATTTGCAATTGTTATTGGTCATTATTATCCAAAATAAGCCCCTTGCTTATTTTTTGGCTAACTCCCTTCATTCCTCCCTCTCTTGTGCCTTAGTTGAATTTTTTACTTTTCAAGTAATCAAAATGTTCTAGAAATGGTTTCATTGGATAGAGAATCTTCTCAGCTTTCCAAAATGGTAAAATTTTCCTTCTAACTCCTTGTATTTTTCAAGTTATGGCACGACAGAGATTTTTGGGGAAATTTTCCCATGAGAGTCCGCAGCCAATCAAGATGTGCCACTTTGCATCGGAATGGCGAGGGCGGAGGCAACTTAGAAAATTTTCATAAAAATTGATGGGGCACATAAAGAAATTTTTTGGCCCAAAGGCCTGTTAGCCAATGGGAGGAGGCCACGTGCCTCAGGAATGTCGGCGTTCGACTCGGCAGAAGGAAATGGAAAACATTTCCAAGGATTGGTGTAAGGGGAAATTCAGAAGCGTAGGGTAGAGGAATAATTGGAGGGTGCCATGTGTCCCTAGGAGTGTTGAACGGTGGGAGAGAAGAGGAAATTTTGGAACGAAGGCCCAACCGCTCAGGCCCGTGCCAATGAACGCTTGCCACGTGTCTGTGGGGTTGGCAAAAACATTAAGGCAGCTGCGCAGAGGAGAAGAACTTGTCAGGCCTATGCCAATGTTAGGGTGCCACATGTTCCATTTAGGGAATAGACACAGTCAGAGAAAAAATTAGAAGCACGCCTCGTGACTAATCAAAACATGCCACGTGTCCTAGGAACGTCAGGGCGGCAGAAACTTTTTGGAAAATTTTCCAAAGATCAAAAAGTCATAAAAGGTCAAAAAAATATCGTGACCAATCAAAACTTGCCACATGTCCTTGGAGCTTCGTGTGGTAGATATTTTTGGGGAATTTTTCCCAAAGTCAAAAGAGGGAAATTTTCAAATTTTCAGCCCGCCAATTCAAATTTTCCTAGTTTTTCCCTAAATCTTCAGAAGGGCATAAATTTTGATCCAGGGCTCAGATTTTCATGTTCTTGGTGGCGTTGGAAAGCTAGTGAAATTATATATATGATGGAGGGCTCAATTTTGTGTTTTGGTGGATTTTTGGAGAGAAAAATGGAAAATGCCTCTGGCATGGAGAAAAGAACATAACTGACATTTCAACCACCATTTTTAATGAAGTATGGCTCGCATTCTCTCCCAAAGATGGTCAAAAACATTGGTGAATGGTATAGCAGGGAACTCATGCTATTTTAATGTAATTTGGTTGGTTTTGAAGCATCCACTCACGTTGCGTATGTTTCTCCTTTCGAGCTTGATTTTCATTGTTTAAAAGCCGATTTGGCTCATTTGTAAAGGGTTGGACATTTTTATGTTTTGCAGGCTCCCTATTTCACCAAAAAAGTGATTTTATGGATTATGAGACCTCTTCCAGGACTACAATATGTTTTCTACCTATCTTCTATTGTAATGCATGTATTTTTGATATTGAAAATGAAAATGCAAGCTATGTAAATGAGTTTAAGCCCTTTTTGTGTGTTGTTTGCTTCATCTCTAATTTTTCATTACAGTTTAGCAGTTTGTGCATGATGTTTTGTCACATTTCAATGATCTATGTCAATTTGCAAAAGAAAAATGTTCACCACTCCTTTGGTGTATCACCTTGTTAGTATTAGTTTTATTTCTTTTGCATCCTCTATCTCTCGTCCCTTGGAATTTAGAGTAGGATTTAGAGTTTAAACCTCACGAAAATTTTCAAGCATACATCTAATTAGAGGATTTAAGGAACCATCCTCTAATATGGAGACTATTTTCCCATTTTTGTAAGTCCCACACTTGGGGAAGAGATTCAATGTTGTGCATTCACACCTTTGAATGCCCAAATATCAAACTAGAAATCGATAAATATCCAGGTCTTTGTGAATCTGCACTAACAATTTTGGCACACCCAGTGGGACCTTAGAGGTGTTCATCTTCATTGCAATAGGGTTATGTGCATTTGTTGTAAGTTTCATGCTTGAAAAGAGCCTTGATCTACACATCTGGTGGCTCCAAAGAGAAAAAAAAATCAACTGGTTTTAGCAGTCATAGTCTGAAGATTCATGAGAAGAATCAACACAAGGTCAAAAGCCAGAGAAGAAGGGTTGTCTAAGTATCTACAGCTATCCTCTGGAAGAAGGTAAAGAGGAAGGAGGGTTCAAAGGTATCCATCTCCACCAAATAGAACTCTATCAACTCCTCCACCTTCTAGACCTTTCACTCAATCAACAAGGGTTCTCAGGCCAATCAGAATGGCACAACCCAACCCTTATGTCGCCTTCATTAACAGCAGCTCACTTTCTCTCAATGCACAAAATCTAGTTCCAATTTCAGTATTGAAGAACATTCCATATTTCACTTTGGAGAAAATTAGACCACTCCTAGTGATCATGTTAAAGACATTGTTAATGTTTGTTCAATCCATGAGATTGCTGAGATGCAAATTGTTGTCAAATTACTGGCATCTTCATTCGAAGGGAAAGCATTTCAATTGTTCAGAAGCCTTGGGGCTGGTTCAATCCAAAATTGGAATCAATTGTGCATAGCTCTCCATGAGTAGTTTGGAGAAAAGGGGGATAATTTGTCTCTACTAGAACAATTGACAACTATCAAGAGAGCTCCCAATGAGCAGCTGATAGACTTCAACTTTAGATTTCAAAGGACTTGGGATAGAATTCCAGTGGCAGTAAGGCCAACAGCTGAAGGTGCTTTTCTATACTATCTCAAAGCTTTAAATTCTAATATTTCTATGCTAATTCAGTCCATGGGAGGTACAACTATACCTGCAGCTTATAGCATTGCCATTAGAGCTAAGAATTGCTTAATTCAAGCTAGTAAGCTGGCTCCTAGGCCTCCCATGCCCTTGTATCCAAATTTAGAAAATTCAAGCACTAGTCAAGCACCTACTATAGCTCCTATTCCCACTCCTAGGAATCAAAGTTTGAATGAAACTTCCACTTCATCCTCTAGTGCTTCAAATGAACTTCAAGAAGTCATGAAACAATTGCAAAATTTAGGAAATGAGCTAGTTACACTCAAGAGGCAGGCCCAAAGTTTCAGACCATCTTATCAACCTCAAGCTCAGCCCAATAGGCAGCCATATCAACCTAATAGACCACCCAACCCAGCTGCAAATCAAAATCAAACAAGGCCTCCTGCCAATAGACCATTTCAGCCCTATAATCCCAATGCTGCATCTGCCTCTAAAGCTTTAGTGCCAGTGTAAAATAATATGGCACAAGAGTATGATTGGTGTTTCCCATGCAATGAACCTCACAACCAATCTATGTGCTTCAATGGTGCTTTGAACCAAGCCTTGATGGTGACAACAACTGGCGTAGAGAGTGAAGTGAGCCAGGAAACAAACCAACAACAAGGAACATCCCAACAAAATGTAGCTCCAAATGAGACTACATTAGCAAATTGGCAGGCTGAGGATTTTTGTGGTATGAATCAAGCAGTGTCTCAGAGTGTGGCAGCCAATACAAGGTCAAAAAAGAGGAATATTGGTGAGGGGAAGTCATTGGCTCTAGGTGATCCACAACCTTCCATCACTCTCCAAGGTGTTGGTAAGCAAAATGCAATTCCAAACATGCAAGGGCAGCCCAAGCCACCTTCTAAATCAGCTCAAATACCAAGCTGTTACAGCCCATGTGCAAGAAAATAATGTGCAGACCAAGGGGCAGCAAAGAGATGTTTCA
The DNA here is from genome assembly GCA_018340775.1 of Taxus wallichiana var. yunnanensis. Taxonomy (NCBI): domain Eukaryota; kingdom Viridiplantae; phylum Streptophyta; class Pinopsida; order Cupressales; family Taxaceae; genus Taxus; species Taxus wallichiana. The sequence goes on from CM031239.1 coordinate 735,677,262, forward strand.
TCCCCATTTAGCATCATTGATCAGATGAAGAAGAAAAACGTGAATATATCTATGTGGGAATCATTATCCATTCCAAGCCAAAGAGATCTCCTACAAGCTGCCATGAAGAATTGGTCAACTTCAAATCAGCAAGTTCATGTGTAAGAGAAGGTACTCACCAATGTTGCCCAGCCTAAAGGGAATCATGGAGGACAAGCAAGGTAAAATTTTGAAGCCCCCTCCATTCTATGTTTCATTGATCATTGGGGATAAACTAGTACACAATTGCATGATTGATTCTGGGGCAAGTAGCTCAGTGATGCCCAAACAAATAGCTGATCAGCTGGGTCTCCAATATGAAGTCATATCCAAAGGGGTAGTGCAACTGGATGGGATAAGCAGAACAATAGTGGGAGTGATCAGAGATTTGAATCTTACTTTGCATGCATGTCCCAATGTTATTGTGTTGCAAGATGTGTCAGTAATAGATTTTCCACCACTCTTTTCCTTATGCTTGTCAAGGGACTTCACAGCTAAAATTGGAGGCTACTTATCTGTTGATTGGTCACACATGTTATTTAGAACTAGATATGGAGCTAAGGCCACAATCAGGTCTGAGCCTATTGCAAACTTTCACATTGAGCCTCATACTCCAAGCCCAATTAACACCAACTGTTCAGCATTTGATCAAGAAGATTATCCAAGCACAGATGAAGCTGATACAAAGGTTGGAAGCATCCCAGATTTAACTCTTGATGAATGGGAAAGCAAGGTACATGCTTTTGATCCCTACCAAGAAATAGAAGAATTTGAGCTAGGATTCTATTGCATACATGAAGAAAATCAGCCTATGCCTAGCATCACCAAATCAGACCATAAGGATGACAATGAGGTATGGCAGCTATTCTTTGATGGATCAAGAAGTAGACAAGGTGTAGGAGGGGGAGAAATGCTTATTTCACCTCAAGGTATTAAGTATTATTCAACTTTTAGGTTTCAGTTTGCATGCTCTAACAACACTACTGAATATGAAGCTTTGATACAAGGATTGCATTGGTCAATTAAAAGAGGTATAAAGAATCTACAAGTCTTTGGTGATAGTGAGCTGATTGTTAACCAAGTTAGAGGACAACATGCTGCCAAGAATGATCTACTCAAGTGTTACAAAAATAGGGTGTGGGACCTCATTGAAGATTTTGAGGGCTTTAACATCAATTCCATCCCTAGGAAAGAAAACCAAGTGTTGACAGAGCTTGCGGTTAGGGCAGCCTTTGACATCCTTTGATGTTGTTGAAAGCATCAAGGAAGATAAAGTACAACCAAACATTCATGTGATTGTAAGGCCTTCAGTGCCAAACAATAACATAAGTTGGCAAGTGTTTGAAAATGATCAATAAATCATCAATTTCTTGCAAGAAGTTGAGTTCTTAGCCAAAAATCGGGAAAAATTAGAATAGTATGGTGATCGGATGGTACATCGATAAGCAACAAACCGCCAAAAGTACTTGTCACTTTGGAGTCCATTTTTAATCCTAATGATCAATTTAGGAAAGAGAAAGAAAATATCCAAGTCAACGGGAAGATTCAATGACCATCTTGGTGGGAGAAGGTAGATCACTTCAAATTGGTAAAGTTACAACCAAGCAATAAAGGTATGAGTTTATGCAACTTTTTCAATAGTTTCCTGATGTATTGGCTTGGAGCTATGAGGATTTGAAGGGTTTCAATCCCAAGCTAGCTCAACACACCATTGAATTGGATCCAAGTGCTAAGCCTATCGGGAAAAAGCAAAGGTGATCAAGGGATAGTTTTCAAAAGTTACCTAAACATTCCTAAATGGTGTCAGTATAGAATATCATCTCGAGAGCTTTCCAACGACCCGTGTAAGAATGCAACAAGCGGACATCGGGAGCTCTAGATATGTTCAATCAAAGTTTAGGCAATGGAAAGTCAACTCTGGTCAACTGGTCAATATTGGACCAATCACACTGTGACACGTGGCTTACCACCACTCATCGAATTCACTTGATTTTCCTATCGGGAGATGATAAGTGGAATATATACTATTGACCGAGTTAATTATTTCCATACCACATTACATGGGTCGAAATTATATTTACTTGGTAAGTCCACTTTCCAAATGCCACACATGTATATGCCAAACCACTATATATTAATGTTTATAAATTAGTATTAAAGCCTACATAATTCTACTAACCACCAACTATACATGTGGGGAGCAGGTTTAATGGTATGCGTGGTATTAATCCACGTGGAGATGGGGGCGGTTATGCTCCAAAGTGGTCCTTTGACCACTATGTTTGCGTGGAGGAAGGCTATTTAAAGCCTTAAACATTATTAAACCCCAAAATGTGGGATATACCCACTTCTCCTTAGCCGCTCTTTTGGGATTTAATCACATTTAAAATGCTAAGTGCCCATTTTAGAATATTTTATCCCTTATCAACATACTACGGGCTAAAGGTTTAAAAATAGCGTAAGGGATAATATGGAAATCCATTGTTCAAGGACCCTAAAAATGTATAAATAGCTTACCTATTTCATTATAAACACACATGAGTCCAACAAGCTTATTATTTGTTAATCTTATTTGTGGGATGTGTCAACAAGTATTGTCTATTAGCCTATTATTTTAGGCAATAGTAGATGAAATATTTGTGATTGGGAGTAAATTATAAACTACCCAATAGGCCCACCGAGCCACACTAATTACTTGTAAATCCCGGATTTTCGACCAGGAGTGCTAGTGCCGCATTGATAGTGTTGGGAAGTTCAATCGAAGCCAAAGGAGATTGTGCATCAAGAAGGTGAAGAATAATTCAACCGATCATCGGAAGTTTTTGAAGAAGCTGGTGTGTCTTGATAGGCAAGTAAAATTCCATTAGGTTTTCTTGTGAAATTACTATTAGAACTTACAAGTTTTGACTAGTGGAATGGTTCGACCACGAACCCAGAGACGTAGGCAATTGCCAAACTCCGTAATCAATCTGTGTGCAATTGTCATTATTTTCTTGCATTATTTTAAATTGATTACTTAAAAGGATTAAAGTATCGAAAAATAATTAAAGCCTACAAGGGTCCAAGATTAGGTAGTAATAATCTGATTATTTTCGGATCATGTTTGGTATCAGAGTTGGTTTAGCTCCATATTTGTTTTTAGTTAATTTGATTAACAGAGTGATTGCTTCAAGTTGGTGCAGTTGGTTCAATTTGTGTGAACAGGGTACAAGTACACTATGGGAAAGATGTCTAAACAGGAAAAGCTCGAGGAAATTGAAGCTTATAATCACCAGATCCAGGAAGAGAATTCTCTCCTACGATCAATGTATTACTCCTGGAAGAGGAGAATGCTCATTTGAAATTAGAACTGCAAACCAAGGATGAGCTCTTGGCAAGGTTGTAGTGTGGTGATCAGAGGAAGGAAATACCTTCAACTTCAGATGCAAAGTGACCATGGCAGATGACTGCACTATAAGTTGTTCACCACTAGAATCTTCTTCTTCCTCCCATTTGGTTTTGGATTCAGGTAATGAAGTCTTTGGTTTGTTTGAAAAGCATACTAGAGGCATTGGATCCAAGTTACTAGATAAAATGGGATTTGATGGAAGAGGCCTTGGTAAAAATGGCCAAGGTATTTCTAACCCAATACAGGTCGAGGATCATCCTTGTTTTGTAGGTTTGGGTTATCCTAGTGTGGGAATGGAAATTGGAGAATGCTCCAAGAACGCTGATGGGAGACAAGCTTCCGAAAGCAAAGTGAATACCCCACTAGTCCTGCAAGAAGATTATGAGTAGGAAAGTTGTGCTTCATTGTCACAGGCAAGATGTGGTAAGAGAAATCAGCGAAGAGGTAATGAGATTCCACCTCCAGTTTCTTACCATAATCATAAGCACAGTAAAACTTCTGATCCACTTTTCCAGCTTAAGAAGTATGGTTATGATTTTCAGAAGATGTGGAATTCCTTTCCATGTACTTTTTGTGGATTGCATAATCATTCAGTGGCCAGATGCTGGAAGAGAAGGACACTGATGAAGAAGTTGATGCCATTCGTCAGAACAAGGAAAATCAGAAAGACCAATCTCATCATGCAGAGTCGAGAAATGGTAGAAAGAGTTCCTCATCCCAGAAGAATGAGATTAAGAGGAATTTTTGTGCTCATTTCAGAGGAATGGGCACCGGGTGGAAAATTTCTAGAAAATGCATCCATCTCGCCATCAGAGTAATGGCAAGCCAAAGATGGAATGGAGGCCTATTACAAAGGCAAAGGAAGTTTCTACTCCACCACCAGTTGACAAGTCAACCGAGGACCAAGTAATACCTGAAAGTGAAAGTCCTTTAAAATGGGTAAGTCAACAGCTTTTTCAATTATATATTGTATAATTCATTGATGAATCATATGCGTATTTAGTTTGGAGATCAGATTTTGTGAGAAAATGCTGAGAGAAAGGTTTACAATACTCAGTTGATTTTCTTACTTATAAAATTTTATTAATGCTCCAAACATATCTCCTAATCATCTTGTGAGTACATTACATGCTTGGATACGGGAATTAACTCATATACTGACTTGGAGATTGATCTCGCCATTTGTGCGAGACAATATAGTTCATAGAGATCAGCTCGAACTTCATTCTATGTAGAGGCATTGTGACTGTGTAGCAGAATGGTAGTTGAATCACCATTGGCATTGATGTCAGGTTTGAACTTCATTCTATGTAGAGGCATTGCGACCGTGCAGCAGAATGGTACCTGATATTAGTATGTCAACAAGAGGATCTCTTAAAGGATTAGCTCAGAACGTCATTTAGTGTCAAGGCATTGTGACCACACATACGAATGGTAGCTGATCATCAGACTTAGCATCATGCATTAGAGGCTTGAGGTCTTGAAAGAGACTTAGCATCATGCATCGGAGGCGTTGAGGTCTATAGAGACTTAGCATCGTGCATCAGAGGCTTGAGGTCTTGAAAGAGGCTTAGCATCATGCATCGGAGGTGTTGAGGTCTGTAATGACTTAGCATCGTGCATCGGAGGCTCGAGGTCTTGAAAGAGGCTTAGCATCATGCATTGGAGGCATTGAGGTCTGTAAAGGGACAAGGCATTGTCCATCACCGACATTGGATCAATCAAAGCTCTACATAACATGGAGTTCCTTCAAACTAGTTTGGATTCTGCGGAATCAACTCGGAGCCAGGAGCTGTATTATAGAGTTAAAGAAGATCCTTGTTGTAGATATCAAAAATCTTAGCACCGCACAAAACGATCATTGAGGTTTCATTAAGAAACTTAGCACCATAAAGTGGAGGCGTGAAGGTCTTCTTTAGATATCAGAGTGGTGCAACGGAAGCGTCGTGGGGCCATAACCCACAGGTCCCAAGATCATAGCAGAGTTGCCGAAGTGAGAAGGTTGGAGGAGAAGACCCAAGGGTCTACTACAGTAGCACTTCTGAGGTGGTAGCAAAGTTTTTCAGATTCAGGACAGTATGGAAGCTTTTTGGGACAAAAAGCTTTTCTCAGTGGGGAGGTGTGATCAGGGGATCATTTTCAAAAGTTCCCTAAACATCCCTAAATGGTGTCAGTGTAGAAGATCATCTCGAAATGATTTCCAACGACTATAAGAACGTGACAAATAGACATTGGGAGCTCTAGATATGTTGATCAAAGTTTAGACAACGGAAAATTCAACTCTGGTCAATGGTCAACATTGGAGCAATCGCATCGTGACACGTGGCTTGCCACCACTCGCTGATTTCACTCGATCTACCTATCGGGAGACGACAAGTGGAATATATACTATTGACCGAGTTAATTATTTCCATACCACATTACATGGGTCGAAATTATATTTACTTGGTAAGTCCACTTTCCAAATGCCACACATGTATATGCCAAACCACTATATATTAATGTTTATACATTAGTATTAAAGCCCACATAATTCTACTAACCACCAACTATACATGTTATCACCAAACTTCCACGTGGAGGAGGAGTGAAGCGGTGGTGGGGAGCAAGTTTAATGGTATGCGTGGTATTAATCCATGTGGAGATGGGGGTGGTTATGCTCCAAAGTGGTCCTTTGACCGCTATGTTTGCGTGGAGGAAGGCTATTTAAAGCCTTAAACATTATAAAACCCCAAAATCTGGGATATACCCACTTCTCCTTAGCCGCTCTTGTGGGATTTAATCCCATTTAAAATGCTAAGTGCCCATTTTAGAATATTTTATCCCTTATTATCAACATACTATGGGCTAAAGGTTTAAAAATAGCATAAGGGATAATATGGAAATGCATTGTTCAAGGACCCTAAAAATGTATAAATAGCTTACCTATTTCATTGTAAACACACATGAGTCCAACAAGCTTATTATTTTTTAAGCTTATTTGTGGGATGTGTCAACAAGTATTGTCTATTGGCCTATTATTTTAGGCAATAGTAGATGAAATATTTGTGATTGGGAGTAAATTATAAACTACCCAATAGGCCCATTGAGCCACACTAATTACTTGTAAATCCTAGATTTTCGACCGGAGTGCTAGTGTCGCATTGATAGCGTCGGGAAGGCTGATCGAAGCCGAAGGAGATTGTGCATCAGGAAGGTGAAGAACAATTTGACTGATCATCGGAAGTTTTTCGAAGAACTGGTGTACTGATAGGCAAGTAAAATTCCATTAGGTTTTCTTGTGAAAGTACTATTGTAACTTACAAGTTTTGACTAGTGGAACGGTTCAACCACAAACCCGAGAGATGTAGGCAATTTCCGAACTCCGTAATCAATCTGTGTGCAATTGTCATTATTGTCTTGCATTATTTTAAATTGATTACTTAAAAGGAGTAAATTATCGGCAAATAATTAAAGCCTACAAGGGTCCAAGATCAGGTAGTAATAATTTGATTATTTTCGGATCAAAAGGCCAGTCAATCCACACATGGAGCCTCTTATGAAGAAGGAATTGAATAAGTTAATAGAGGAAAGTATCATATTTCCCATCAAGCATTCTAGTTGGGTAGAAAACTTAGTTCTAGTTAGAAAGAAGAGTGGAGAAATCAGATTGTGTGTAGACTTCAGAGATTTGAATAGAGCATCTCTCAAGGATCATTACCCACTTCCTTCTATGGAGTAGATTCTGCAAGTTGTTGTTGGCTCTGAGAGATTTTCATTGCTAGATGGTTACTTAGGGTACAATCAGATCATGGTAAAGGAAGAGGATCAGTTCAAAACAGCCTTCACCACCAAATGGGGGACTTATGCATATAGGAAAATGCCATTTGGACTATCCAATGCACTGGAGCTACCTTCCAAAGGGAAATGGACATGGCATTCAAAGGATTGATAAACAAGATGGTGCTGATATATCTAGATGATATCACTATTTTTTCTAAAAGTGCAGTAGATCATCTCTTCCATTTGAGACAAGTGTTCCAAAGATGTAGAAGATTTGGGGTATCCTTAAATCCCAAAAAATGTATTTTTCTAGCTCATGAAGGAAAGCTCCTTGGCCATATTGTTTCAAAAGAGGGATTAGCAATTGATCTAGAGAGGGTTGAAGTAATAAAAGCACTACCATTACCAAGCCACAAGAAGGCCCTTCAAAGTTTCTTGGGAAAGATCAATTTTATTCAGAGGTTTGTGCCAGACTTTACAGCCCTTGTCAAGCCAATAACCATGATGTTGAAGAAAAGCATGGATTTCAAATGGACAGCAGAAGGTAAGGAAAGTTTTGAGGCAATTAAGGAGGCTATCTCACAAGCTCCAACTCTCATTAACCCAGATTTCTCCAAGGATTTCATCCTTTATGCATTTGGAGGTGATGATACAATCTCTACAATTTTAGTACAGCAGAGCAAAGAAAATGCAGAGCAACCAGTTGCTTTCTTTAGTCAAATCCTGGAGGACTATGAGGTGAGATATTCTTTCATTGAGAAGCAAGTTCTTACAGTGATTAGGGGTTTGAATAAATTTAAGCATCTAGTTTCAAACAACAAGGTTCAACTGCTGGTTTCTCATGTGGGAGTTAAGGAATTCCTCCTCAAAAAGGACCTAAATGAAAAGCATGTAGGGTGGATTACTCATGTCATGAAGTATGACATTGAGATCAAGGTCACCAAGCTGGTCTGAGGAAAAGGATTATGTGAACAGTTGGTCTTAAGCAAATCAGTGGGAACATGCAATGAAAAGGATGTTGTTTTGGTGCTGCAAAACAACCAAGAACAAGGTAATGCTCAAGAAGATAATGATGGCATCCTCACTCCTTGTTGGACTCAAGATATAATGCACTTCCTACACATAGGCCTATGCCCTCTAGAAATGAACAAAACCAAGAGAAGAAACTTCAGATTGCAGGTTGTCCCATATGCACTTGTTAATGGTGTTTTGTTCAAGAAAGATGTAAATGGAGTGCTACTGAGATGCATTGGAACAAATCAGATTGATAGAACACTGGAAGAGTTCCATGGTGGGATAGCTGGGGGTCATTTTGCACCAAGAGTGACAGCCCTCAAGATCATGAAGGTTGGCTACTATTGGCCCAAGGTATTCAGTGATTGTTATGCATGGATCAAGAGGTGCAGGAGTTGTGCTTTTTCATAGGCAAAGAGAGATTAGCTTCCCTTCCATTGCACCCAATTTCAGTTGACCAACTGTTTATGCAATGGGGATTGGAATTCATTGGGGTCATCAACCCAAACTCAAGTCAAGGACACAAGTGGATTCTAACAGCCACAGATTACTTCACCAAATGGACTGAGGCAGTGGCACTTAAGGAAGCAAATGAATCTAGCATTCTAGACTTCTATGAGGGGATAGTAACCAGATTTGGTATACCTACCACTATAATATCGGATAATGCATTGGCATTCATAGGATCCAAGGTGACTGAATGGAAAAATGGAATTTATCTTAGCACTTCATCAAATTATTACCCTCAAGGTAATGGCAAAGCTGAGTCTACAAACAAGAACTTGTTAAAGATCATCAAGAGGACTCTTGATGAAAATCATAGTAATTGGCATACTAAATTGAAATCAGCCTTATGGGCTGATAGGATCACTCCCAAGAGATCCACAGGTAATTCTCTATTCAAGCTTGTTTACGTAAGAAAATAAATTTTGCCCATGTCACTTGAGGTGCCAATGTTGGAACTCATGAAGCAATTGGAATTGTTGGAGTTTGAACCCATGGAGGTGAGATATGCAGAATTGATGGGGCTCAAGAAATCAGAGAGCATGTAGTCCAAGCAATAGAGAAGGATCAAACCTTGATCAAGAATACCTTTGATAGGAAAGTTAAGGCTAGAACCTTCCAAATTAGAGATCTAGTGTTGAAATGGGATGCAAACTGAGTAAATCCAGGAAGGCATTCAAAGTTTGATGACATTTGGAGTGGCCCCTACATGGTCACAAAGTGTAAGAACAACAATGCCTTCTAACTGTCTACATTGGATGGTGAAGAACTGCAGATTCCAGTGAATGGAATCCATCTAAAGCATTGTTACTAAAGGAAAACTCTCTACCTTGTACATATTAGCTTAGATTTCCATTCCTCCAAGTTCTTGTGCACATTGTTTTGTTGTAGCTTAGATTTTACTTTCCCTAAGTTCTTTGGCACAGGCTGGCTGTCCCAAACATGCAGTTTTACAGGCCTTTGTTCTAGATCAGGTGATGATTCTACTCTCATAATCTTCCTCCTTATAATTTTCTAATCATTTGGGGTTCCAAACAGAGAATTCTATGACTCCATTCCCAATGGATTGCTTCATACAACTGGTAACTTCATCCAACAGGTAGATGACCCCTTTGAGTCGCCAAAATTGTTATCCAAAATAAGCCCCTTGCTTATTTTTTGGCTAACTCCATTCATTCATCCCCCTCTTGTGCCTCAGTTGAATTTTTCATTTTTAAGCACTAAAAATATTCTGGAAATGGTTTCATTGGATAGAGAATCTTCTCAGATTTCTAGAATGGTAAAGTTTTCCTCCTAACTCCTTGTATTTTTCAAGTTATGGCCCGGCGGAGATTTTTGGGGAAATTTTCCCATGAGAGTCCCACAGCCAATCAAGATGTGCCACGTGGCATCGGAATGATGGGGACAGAGGAAACTTAGAAAATTTTCATAAAAATTGGTGGGGCACACAAAGAAATTTTTGGCCCTAAGGCCTCGCCAACTAATGGGAGGAGGCCACGTGCCTCAGGAATGTTGGGGTCTTGCTCGGCAGAAGGAAATGGAAAACATTTCCAAGGATTGGCGCAAGGGGAAATTTAGAAGCACAGGGCCGAGGACAAATTGGAGGGTTCCACGTGTCCATAGGAGTGTCGAATGGTGGGAGAGCAGAGGAAAGTTTTCCCTTTTTCCAAGCGAAGGGAAATGTTGGAACGAAGGCCCGCACCTCAGGCCCACACCAATCAACGGTTGCCACATGTCCAGGGGGTCGGCAAAAATGTTAAGGCAGCCCGTGAAGGAGAAGAACTTGTCAGGCCTATGCCAATGCTAGGGTGCCATGTGTCCCATTCGAGGAATGGACACAGTCAGAGAAAATTTTGGAAGCGCACCCCGTGACTAATCAAAACATGCCACGTGTCTTAGCAACATCGAGGCGGCGGAAACTTTTTGGAAAATTTTCCAAAGATCAAAAAGGTGTTAAAAGGTCAAAAAAAAGCTCATGACCAATCAAAACTTGCCACATGTCCTCGAGCTTCATGTGGCAGATATTTTTGGGGAAATTTTCCCAAAGTCAAAAGAGGGAAAATTTTGAATTTTCGGCCCGCCAGTTCAAATTTGCCCTAGTTTTTCCCTAAATATTTAGAAGGGCATAACTTTTGATCCAGGGCTTGGATTTTCACGTTCTTGGTGGCATTGGAAATCTGGTGAAATTATCTACATGATGAAGGGCTCAATTTTGTGTTTTGGTGGAGTTTGGGGAGAGAAAAATGGAAAATGCCTCTGGCATGGAGAAAAGAATAGAACTGACATTTCAACCACCATTTTTAATGAAGTATGGCTCGCATTCTCTCCCAGCATGGTCAAAAACATTGGGAATGGTCTAGAAGGGGAACCCATGCTATTTTAATGCAATTTGGTTGGTGGTTGAAGCATCCACTCACATTTTCCTGTGTTTCTCCTTTCTGAGCTCGATTTTCATTGTTAAAAGCCAGATTTGGCTCATTTGTAAAGGGTTGGACATTTTTATGTTTTGCAGGCTCCCTCTTTCACCAAAAAAGTGATTTTGTGGATTATGAGACCTCTTCCAGGACTACAATATGTTTTCTACCTCTCTTCTATTGTAATGCATGTATTTTTGATATTGGAAATGACAATGCAAGCTCTGTGAATGAGTTTCAGTCCTTTGTTTGTGTTGTTTTCTTCATTTTTGATCTTTCATTACAGTTTAGTAGTTTGTGCATGATGTTTTGTTGCATTTCAATGATCTATGTCAATTTGTAGAAGCAAAATGTTCACCACTCCTTTGGTGTATCACCTTGTTAGTATTAGTTTTATTTCTTTTGCATCCTCTATCTCTGTCCCCTTGGAATTTAGAGAAGGATTTACAGTTTAAACCTCTACAAATTTTCAAGCATACATCTAATCAGAGGAGTTAAGGAACCAACCTCTAATCTAGAGATTCTTTTCCCATTTTTGCAAGTCCCACACTTGGGGAAAAGATTCAATGTTGTGCATTCACACTGGATGTCCAAATATCAAACTAGAAATCTGATAAACATCCAAGGGTCTTTGTGAATCTACACTAACGGTCATATCACAAAATGTCGATTAAACACTAGATTTTGGAATAGAATGGGTGTTATTATCTAACTTGATTGTTTTTGATGGCATTATAGGGGATTGGAAGATTCACATGGATTCAATTTTTATGACTATAGATATTTTGGCGTTGATGGTCTAACTATACTAGATAGTGAATATTTACATAGTTTTTATAGTTTCAAATAGATAGTGGACACTAGCCTAATTAGGGGCATTTTAGATTTCTATTATACTGAGTTATTTTAATGGAATTGTAATTAAAGTAATCAGTTGTATCAAAAAGTGATAGTTAAACACTAGCTTTCTATGATAGAATGAGTGTTATTATTTGATCGATTGTTTTTGATGGCATTATAGTGGGATTAATAGTTCACAGTTGTGTGTAGAGTTGTGAAGGTTGTAATGTATCAATTGGACACCAGCTTTAATTGGGTGTTATTATCTTATCATCTTATGTGACTAGATAATGAAATATTGTATTTAATTAATCTATAATGTTATTTCTAGTTCTTTTATGTGATTTTGTGATGCAGGATAAGATAAAACATTTTGTGTGTTGATAAACAACTTTTTTGTCGATAAAAAGCATTCTCGGTTGGGAGGAGTGATCTAGAGGATATTTTGGTCTTCGAAATTTTCTTGAACCTCCCTAAAGCATGACCACAATGTAGATCAATCTAATACCTTTCTCGACATATTTTCATGAAAATGTGCAATAGGAAAATTTACAATTTTTGAGCATGACAACGATATTATCCGTGTCAAATTTTTCAAATTTTACCTTACCAATATACGCTAGGTCTACCTATCCTTAGCACTAATCCTACCGAGTTAGTCTAATGACCCCAAAGTAAATTTCAACTCAGTCCGCTAGGTGAATTAGGAAATTTGATTCAATACCCCTAGGTGATTTTAGGAGTTCTTAAAGAATGCCAATTTTGGGCAGTCTTGGGAAGGGCTATCATTGGCCTTCTTGGGACTAGTGGAACCCCCTGAAGAGGAATGGAGGAGGAAAATTCAACATGGAGATGAAATCAAGGTCTAAGAACATCAAGGAAAATATTTAGAATATTCATGGAATTTTTGGAATTTTTGGGGCAGATTCATCAAAAACACGGTTCCCGTGCCTAAGCGGGGCATGGGGCCAAAAAAGCTACCGAGCTTCGGGAAGTGATTCTAGGAGCTCTGGAAGGATTTAGGATCTAAAAAGACATTTTTATAAAGGTAATTGAGAGCTCTACAATATGGTGGAATAATTTTTTTCACAATACCTAGGTGTAAACTGTTCATATATAGTTTTTTTCATGCTTAGTGATGGATCTAGAAAAAAATCATTTTTAGGGTCCAAATTGAGGAATCAAGATCTGATACCCCCACCATTGGATTCAGAAGGACATTTGGTCAAAAAATTCACCGGGAGCTTAATTTATCATCATCAAAAATTGGCTCAAGATGAGTGTTCCATACTTAGCCAATTCTTGAAGTGGACACGTGTTAGATCCAGGAGCCTGGCACATTTTTATGTCCCTTTCATCCCTTTAGAAATGGAAATATAGGACACCAAATCCTCCCATCCCACTTGATCCTTTTGGTTCCTCATGCACCCAAAATTTAGCTCCTAAATGTTTTTTCCTAGCCTCCCTCTCATTCTCAACTATAAATAAATTAATTCTCCTCCATTACCACCTCTGTGATATCTATAGATTGAAGACTCCTTTAATAGATGTCATGAATAACAAAAGTGAAAAATTCAGCAAGCTACCTCTTCACTTCTCAAGGTTCCAATGGATGAAATTGCATGAAAATTGGAGGAAATGATCATTGAAAAATCTAGTTTCACATGAACTAGTTTTCGTACCACGAAGCCCCTATTTTCTAGGGATATGGAGGACTGATTTTTCATCACCATTCTACCCTATCACATGAATAATTGTAGTGAAAAAATCATCGACATACCTCTCCAATTTTCAAGGTTCCAGTGGGCAAAATCACTCGAAAATTAGAGAGAATGATAGTTGAAAAATCTAGTGCCACGTAAACTAGTTTTCGCGCCATGAAGTCCCTATTTTTTAGGGATATAGAGGGATGTATTTTTTATCAGTATTATTCCCCCTCCAATGAAATTATTATTTTTACACTTGTTTATATGAATAAATCTTCCAAAATTTGGAGCGTGGAACCCCGGAATAAAACCTGAATTTCAAGACTTGTTTTGTTGTAATCTGACACCCGTAGTGCACTTACTAAAAATAGCATGTGTCCATGGTGAGGCATACTAAAAATAGAAAGTGGATAAAAAGGGAAATGCATCATCAAAAAAGGAGGATTGAAATTTTCCAAAGGGTTTGAAGGCATTGTGATCAATTTGGAAAAAAATTTTGGAGTCAATTAAGTAAAAGTGGGTTTTGAGCCTAAAGGAGCATACACTATAAAGGAGTTCTTGAGATTTAAAAAAGGATTCAAGGATCTTTGTAAATATTCAAGAGCCCAAAAATGTATCTATAGAAGGTATTTTCCATGCCCTAAATGGTGTAAAAACAAAACCTCGTGAAACATCATACACTTCCCTAGGTAACTCATTCTTTTGGCATACAACTGGCAATCCTAAGGGGAAAGAGGGAATTTTAAGGTGATGCAGTCATAATTAGAGCTCCAAACCATCACCATTCAATTCATTGAGTTTTTAAAGTCAAGATCAATTAAATTTTTCCTTCGAACTCATCCAAGAGCCCTCGTTATTGTGCCACAAGTTGTCTCAAAGAATGTGTTCAACACTTAGCCAAATTTTCAAGAGGACACGTGTCAGCTCTAAGAGCATGGAACATTTTGATGTCCCTTTTGTCCCTTTAGCAAAGGGACATAGGGGATGGTAAAATTCACATAGCCATTTTTATCCCCTTGATCACCCATAGGACCCTTTGCATTGCTAGTTAAGCCCCCAAGAGCTTGTCGAGCCCATCCTCATAGTGCACAAATGAATACCAAGTGTCGCAACCTAGTGCGATGTGTAAACCGGTGTTCCTTTTGATCATTTAACTAAAGGGAAAAATGGGATATTAAAATTTTCCCATCCTAAGGTATGCCTTCTGGTCCTCCATACATCTGAATTTAAGCCTCTAGGTGCTTCCCTCAAGCTACCTAGCCCAAATTCTCACCAATTAGATCTTTCCAAGTGTTGCAATTGGGTGCAATATGAAATTTTATGCCCCTTCATCCCTTTAGCTAAAGGTACATAGGTAACAAAATTTTTTTCCCAACCCTAGCTTCAAAATACACAAAAAATTATAACTCCTTTGTTGTTTTCGATACTTTTAGTGCTACCTACACACACGCCCGTGAAAGCTCAAATATTGGATTCCTCTTCACCCCACCATTATTTCACTCAACTAGCTCCTTAAAGTCTTGTTCAAATTGAAACTTCAGATATCTTAGAAGAAAAAATGGATCCAAAAAATGAAGCATGAAAAGAAAATGAATATTTTTCGCCAGATAACCATAAAGTCTTGAATCAAAAAATCTTCATATTTTTTAAAATACAAGTTGGATTAAGATGTCATCTTTTGCAGACTTCCTAATTTTTAATATGATCAAGATGAAAAAAATGGGAGGTTGAATGGTACCATGAATCATTTGTTCTAACACAAACCCCATTCCGTGCCTTAGCTCACATTCATCGATTTCCCATCAATCGACAATGGAAACGAGCTAAAAACTTGCTCAAAGTTCAAATGAAAAACCTATCACAATAGAGTTAATCTCACACGATCGAAGGTAAAAACCAAAACTACAAATTTTGAGCTCCATTAATGGTTGTCATGACAGCTCGACCCTAAGCCACTACCGGGATAAATTTTAAATTTTATTTTTGTTATCCTATAACATTGATAAGGGAAATTTTACAGGTAACCATGCCAAAATTTCATTTTGGTCCCCTGAAAAGGTCTATTAACATTCAAAATGGCCTAAAGGTTCCCTTCCGAAAATCAATTTTTAAGAACTTAGCCATTTTTCAGCCTTTTTGAGTTGTGCACAAAAATTGTTGTGGAAACATCAAGAAAAGTGCGCCTTTGAAGATCCTTTAGCACCCTAAAAGGCATGTCAACATGACAAGAGTTGTGCCCCTCAGGCACTAAGAGTTACATTCCAGCATCCTCAAACCTACACCAAAGAAATGCACTTAAGGCATGAAAATTGATGTGTCAACACAAAAGAATGTGCACCCTTTTCCCCCTCGCACCGAAAACGTTATGTTGCCATCCTAAAATTGCCCTAAAGTCAACTTTTGACTTTTAGATATTTTGTATATATTTTGTAAATAAGTGGTTGGCTTCTTTTTGTCTTCTTTTTCCTCCTCCTTCTATAAATATTGGAATACTTGTTGTATTCCATGTGGACAGTTTTGTATGAAAAATAGAAGTGAGGAGAGAAAGACTTTGTACTTTCTTGTAACAGAAGAAAATATTAATACATACTTTGAGACTTTGTGTTGAATTTATGTGTTATGTGCATTAGATCTCTCTTAAGTTAGATCTGTGTTTCTATTCTGTTGGATTCTTTCTTGCCTTTGTCATTTGTTCATCAATATTGCTTTATTTGTTTATGCAAGTAAGTTTGGCTCTATTTACTACCAGCCCAAAGCATAAACCTTCTGACCTTTCTATCTTGGAATTCATTTCTTTTCTCCCTTCAAATCTATCCTTCCTCTATTCTTCTCCTTTTTCATTTCTGTTCATCCTTCGGAACTAACTCTACTAAGATGAGATCCCACACCCCCGAAGGCGAATATCGTTAGACTTGCACAGGTTTCTGCCGGTAGAATAGCAATAAACTAGTTTCACTTTGCTGTCTCAAAGAGGGGCTATGCCCTACACACTGTTGGCCTGTTTCACCACTATCTACCCATCTGACAGATTTTCAAACCAATGGTTTTTGGTGACTCTAATAGGGATCAAACTAAGGAAATAATTAAAAACTATGAAAATCATTGCCAGATTAAAAATTTTAACTCTTTGTTAACAAATTTAAATTTTTGCGAAGTGATCAAAACTAAAAATTTCCTTAGGAAAATCCATAGATCTGGGCAGTTAGGAGGTTTTATTTTGTTGATTTTTAAAAAAATTTGTATAGTTCGTAGATCTGAGAATCTGATATTTTATGATATTTTCAAAACCTTGCAAAGTTCAGTTCAAAGATCTGAAAATCAGCTTTCTAAAAATTGACCCACTTTTTATCCTTGCTATTTTTGTCAAAAACTGCAATCAGTTGTTATTAAAGAGGATAAATTTTAAATATTAAAAAAGTACATGCTGCTGATTTTTGCCAGAAAAATCAGAAAATCAGCAAGTATAAAAAAGATTGTTGTAGATCCATTTTAAATTATTGTAGATCTGAATGGCTACACTGGTGGGTGAACAATTTACTCACAGCAAAAGAGCTCGTGGAGAATTTGATCCAATCTTCAATCTACTTCAAAGGCACAATTTTAGTATCACACCAGCATGATTCACGTCATTAAGTTCGGTGGATTGATCAGCAAGAAGTGCCTCACCTCCACGAAAGAGCCAGGTTTCACAAGGTGCTTTGACATCTATCTATAGTGCTCTTTTGTTAAGTAGAACCATGCTCCCTACTCATGTTATTTTCCCCGTATTTCAAATGGCAGTACCATGGGGAAATGCCATGGGCCCTCTTGCACTGCCACATCCAGTTCATGCCCTCCCTCATGGAAATCGCAAGAATTTCCCAAAATTTGATGGGAGTGGAAATCAAAGCATGGATGTGCATATTGCTGCATTTATTATGTCATGCAAGTATTCTAGACATAACTCATGAAGATGTATCTGTGCGTCTCTTTCTCAAGACCTTGCAAGGGCCTGCATCAGAGTGGTTCTAGCATTTACCAGCCGGATCCATCACCAGTTAGGCCACATTATGAGCTACATTTGAAGATAGGTATAAGCCTTCAGAAGACACGTTTGCATTACTATCAAAGATCACTCACTTGAAGAAGGAGACCAATGAAACTATGTGTGATTTTAGCACCTATTTTAATTCATTTATCAACTGTGTGTCACCTGCCATGTTGCCAACACCAGAGAATCAAAAGTGTTTCTTTGTGAATGCCATGAGTTCAAGAGTAAGTTTCTTAATTTTACAAGAACAAATCACCACCTTGGTCCTCACTCAAGTTGTGGCCATTTGGATAGAGGACAACCTGCTTATATCTGGCAAGTTAAAATGAGAACCATCCAAATCAAAGGCTTTGACTCCTTCTCAAGCCACCTCATCAGATCCGGCATTCCAGAAGATGGAAAATGACTTGCTCGCATTGAAGAAGCAATTAGCTCAAGCTTCGTCTAGCACTCCATACCGAGATATCCCACGGAGGAACTTCACTCCCAACAATACCCCTCAAAGGCCACATTTGCCTGCTACTGCTCCAAGGTTAGCACTTGAGGCCCCTCCGATTAATGCCTTGGTCGAGATCGAAGAAGATGAGAAAATTTACAAAGAACCTTCGTCGCAAGGTGAAGATGATCAAGATGTCGTGAATCGACCGGTACTATACAACCTGGGTATATCGAATTTGAAGATGAGGAATCTGATGAAGAGGAAGGTACCCAAGGGTATGTAAGCGAGATAGTCATATGCTATTTTCACCCGCTCACAAGGAAAAGAAGCAGAAGTTGCTGCTAAGATATAAAAGGAAAAGGTCGTATTAAGTACGCCTCCAACAATCGCTAAAAGAGGTAATCCCCTTCCTACTCAACCTCCTATCAATCCTTTTGTGAAGAAATATTTTCCTCCTATTTCTCCTCCGAATCAACCTCCCTCTAGTTCCATAAAGACCAGTACCACTCCTCTATCATTGTGAAACGAAGGACTCATTTATTTGTCTACACAACCCTTTGTCACATTTGATATAGTCGATCATGCCAAAAGGACCAAAATCCAAATGTCTGAAGCTGAGTACCTTCATTCTAACCCTGAGCAACTTGTTAGATTAACCAAGTATATTCAAAGTCAAGTTGTTATTTCTCATCCCATTTCTCTGAAGGGAATTATTTCTACCCCTCTTGCATCCCGCATAAATGTTGCCTCGACGTTTGCGTCAGGTAAAATTGAACCTTTCTACCTATCTCTCCTAATTAATGGTCATAAGCTAAGCAACTGCATAATTGATTCTGGAGCATTTGACAACGTCATGCTAGCAAAGGTCACCCATGCTTTGGGCCTCACACTCACTAAACCTTTTGGCAGGTGTTACTCCATGGAAACCAATCGGTACCATTAATAGGTCAGATCAAGGATGCACAGTTTGCATTCGCAACATTCCTGAGAAAAGAGTTAAAATGACTATTCTCGTAGCTGATATTCCAACCACCTACGGGATATTACTAGGGAGGAGTTTTGTAGAGAAGTTGGTAGAGAAATCCATATGGACTGGTCCAAAGCCGGATCCCTGTCAAAGGAGTAATGTAAATGTTGGAACCTAAATCACAAAAGAAATATCTGGTCACTAACTCCAACAACCCCAAGGCCTAGATTCTCTTCGAATCATCAGGGATGGGGAATTACTTCTTATCCACCGACTCCGATAAAATGGAGGTTCTCATCTAGGAGGAGGACCTCAACAAGATATGGACACTGCAGTTCGATGGTAGTTGTGCAACAAGTGGGTGTGGTGTTGGGCCATTCTAATATCTCCTAAAGAGGATATTTTCCCTCTTTCCTTCAAATTGTAGTTTTTCAATACAAACAACACTACCAAGTATGAATATTTGCTACTTGGTATGCAAGCTGCAAAGGAAAGGGGAATCAAGAATTTGAAAGTACAGGGTGATGCTGAGCTAATTGTCAATCAAGTGAAAGGCATATACCAAGTGAAGAATGACAGGCTTAGACACTACCACAACACAGTGTGGGACAACATTGAGGAGTTTGACGCTTTCTCAATCAAAGTCATTCCACGAGCTCGAATGACATGGCTGATTCTTTGGCTATCTCAGCCTCTCTCATGCTCCCTCACCTAGGGTTAAAAATAGACACATATACCATTGAGGTAGTTTTCCACCCAAGTGTGCCAGATAATTCACAACACTGGCAGGTATTCAATGATGATAATCAGCTTATCACTTTTTTAGAGAAAGCTAAAAATTTCAAAGAGCTCCATTTCGATGGATCGACTTCGTGTTCGTGAGTCTCTCATGGGCCAAGCACATGAATCGGCAGAAGATCAAGGCATATGTCAGCTCAAGGGAAATAAGATCCTGAAAGGTTTAGTTTCCCTAGAATGATTATTTGATAAGCATGACCGTTTTTGTCAAGAAGAGGTGACAGGATGATCCCAGCTCTTCTCCAAAACTGAATCTATCAATTTGGGCACTATAGAACATCCTCGGTCTATGAACATCGGGAAGTGTTGTGCACCCAAAGAAAAGCAGAAATTTGTCAAATTGCTGAAAAGATATATGGATGTATTGGCATGGTCTTATGCCAATCTGAAGTCATTTAAGCCTAAGGACATTCAGCATGACATACCACTCAAAGATGATGTTAAGCCTTTTCATCAAAAGCAAAGGCATTACAATCCCAAAATCTCAGGTACTATCCAAGCTGAAATTTAGAAGATGCTGGATGTGAGAATTATTTTCCCCATTCATCACAGTACCTGGGTTGCTAATATTGTACATGTATGGAAGAAGAACGGTGAAATACACATATGCGTAGACTTTCACAACCTGAACCAGGCGTCCTTAAAAGACAACTATCCACTGCCCATAATGGATCAAGTTCTGTAGGTAGTGACCAGTTTAGAGATGTTGTCCATGCTTGATGGTTTTCGAGTTATAATCAAATTGAGGTCACACCCGAAGATCAATTCAAAACAACATTCACCACTCCATGGGGCACCTTTTCCTACAGCAGGATGTCGTTCGGTTTAACAATGTCGGTGCCACCTTTCAATGTGCAATGGACTTCACATTCAAAGGTATGATGGGAAAGGTCATCGTATTTTACCTAGATGACTTAACTTTGTTTTCTAAAACATTAAGTGATCACTGTGATCATCTGGAGAAAGTCTTGATTAGATGTCGAGAACACGGAATTTATTTGAACCCTAAGAAGTGAGTTTTGGGGTCAGTGAAGGAAAATTCTTTGGGACACGTCATCAACAAAGAAGGCACAAAGATAGATGTCAAAAGAGTCAGGGCTATTCAGAGCCTTACCTTGCCCACAAGCAAGACCGGCATTCATTCTTTCTTCGGAAAGGTAAATTTTCTCAGGCGCTTTGTTCCTAATTTTTTGAGAAGACTCGTCATATATCCAATATGATGAAAGGGTCGCAAACATTCGATGGAGTGAAGAAGGCAAGATGTCATTCGAGGATATAAAAGCCTTTGTTTCTCATACACTTGTCCTGGTATGTCCGGACTTCTCCAAGGATTTCATTATGTACAGTTATGCGTTTGCGCATACTGTATCGGCTATCTTAATACAAAAGAATTTTGAGGATGTTGAATCCCCAATCACTTTCATGAGCTCTCCCTCAAGCCTCATGAACTAAAGATGTCACAACTAGAAAAGCATGCCTTCGCTATAGTAAAAGCAGTCAAGAACTTCCGCTACTACATACTGAATTCTCATACAGTAGTGCTAGTTCCTGACACAACAGTTAAGTCTATCCTGACTCAACAGGAGTTAGGGAGCCTACGAGGGAATTGGATCACAAAGGTCCAAGAATATGATCTGGACATCAAACCAACCAAGTTGGTAAGAGGTAAGGGCCTATGTCAGCTTATGGCTGAAAATAAAGACCCAGAGGCACCTAAGGAGCAAGCTGCTCATGTTGATAAAGAACGAAGTGAACTAGAGAAAGTGGATTCTTTACCCATGGTTCTATTTGTCATGACCAATGACGAATGGTATTCAGACATCACT
The DNA here is from genome assembly GCA_018340775.1 of Taxus wallichiana var. yunnanensis. NCBI lineage: Eukaryota > Viridiplantae > Streptophyta > Pinopsida > Cupressales > Taxaceae > Taxus > Taxus wallichiana. The sequence goes on from CM031239.1 coordinate 735,698,968, forward strand.
TTCTTTCTCACTTATGGAGAGTTTCCAAGTCACCTAAACACAAAGGAGAAGCGGATGGTGAAGCTCAGGGCAGCAAGGTATGTCATTTGGGATGACGGGTTGTACAAGCGTGGAATTGATGGCATCTTCCTATGATGTGTTGACAAGCCGCAACAGGTAAAATTACTAGAAAGCTTTCATGACTCAACCTGCGGTGGTCATTTCTCCTCTTCTGTCATAGCACATAAGATCATTCGGGCCAGGTACTACTGGCCAACGCTATTTCAGGATGCAGCCACCTAGGTAGTGAAATGTGAACTTTGCCAATAGTTTGTTGGCAAACCAAAGTTGGCTGCATTTCCCCTTAGGCCTGTCATTATTGATGAACCATTTAGGAAATGGGGAATTGACTTTATTGGAGCACTCCATCCCCAATCAAGTGTTAGACATAGTTATGTCCTAACAACAATGATTACTTCACCAAATGGGTGGAGGCCATACCTATCAAACATGCCACTTCTGAAGTTGTTTGTAACTTCATCAAGGAAAATATCATCGTGAGATTTGGCATTCCACACAAAATCATTGCTGACAACGCTTCCAACTTCTCTTCATGAGAAGTTATTGGTTTTTTCTACGGATACGGAATAACTTTGGCTCATGCCTCTGATTACTATCCTCAGGGAAATGGTCAGGCAGAATCTAGCAACAAGAACCTGGTAACCATCATACGGAAGCTAGTTGATGAAAACCAGTGGTCCTGGCACAAGTCATTATATGATGCTTTGTGGGTGGATCGTATCACTCCAAAGAGATCTCTCGGCATGTCACCTTTTTAAGTATTATATGGGACTGATGTTGAAGTCCCTATCTCCACGGAACTTCCTGCTCTATGCTTGGCACGAGCTATCAAAGATGAAACTTTTCAAAGTTCTCTGGAAAAGAGAATTATGTACCTGACGGAACTTGAAGAGAAATGAGTAAAAGTGGTCGACAAGATCACTGAACATTAGAATCAAGTCAAGAGGTTGTTCGACAAGAAAGCCAAGCAGAGAGATTTCAGGTAGGGGATCTTGTCCTTCTGTGGGATAAATGAAGAGAACCAAAAGGTATGCATGGAAAGTTTGACTCTCTTTGGAGAGGGCCATACAAAATCAAGTAGCTCAATAGAGAGAATAGTTTCTATCTCTCATATCTCTGGACATAATCGACCTCCCGCTCCCCTATAGTGGGCAACATCTGAAGCTCTTCAAGAAGTAGAGCTTCCTCTCTTCTTTGTACAAATTTATTTTGTCGTGTGTTTGCTTTCTATTTGTTGTGTGTTTCCTTTCTTTCTTTTTGGTCACCCTTTTTTTTTACTCTGTAACCCAATGGATAGGCACATGAGTCTGGGATTCTCTACCCTTAAGTTTCACTTAAAGATAGTCCCCAGATAGAGCTAGCTATTATCCTGTAAAATTGACAAGGGAAATTTTATAGGTAACCATACCAAAATTTCATTTTGGTCCCCTGAAAAGGTCTATTAACATTCAAAATGGCCTAAAGGTTCCCTTCCAAAAATCAAGTTTTAAGAACTTAGCCATTTTTTAGCCTTTTTGAGCTAGGTGCAAAAATTGTTGTGGCAACATCAAGAAAAGTGTGCCCCTTTGAAGATCCTTTGGCACCCTAAAAGGCATGTCAACATGAAAAGAGTTGCACCCCTAAGGCACTGAGAGTTACATGCCAGCATCCTCAAACCTGTGCTAAAGAAATGTGCTTAAGGCATGAAAATTGATGTGTCGACACAAAATAATGTGCGCCCCCTTTTCCCCTGGCACTGAAAACATTATGTTGCCATCCTAAAAATTTCCCTAAAGTCAACTTTTGACTTTTAGATATTTTGTATATATTTTTTAAATAAGTGGTTGGCTTCTTTTTTGTTTTCTTTTTCCTCCTCCTATAACTACAGGAATACTTGTTGTATTCTGTGTGGATAGTTTTCTATGAAAAATAGAAGTGAGGAGAGAAAGACTTTGTACTTTCTTATAACATAAGAAAATATTAATACATACTTTGAGACTTTGTGTTGAATTTATGTGTTATGTGCATTTGATCTCTCTTAAGTTAGATTTGTGTTTCTATTTTGTTGGATTCTTTCTTTCCTTTGTCATTTGTTCATCAGTATTGCTTATTTGTTTATGCAAGTAAGATTGGCCCCGCTTACTACCAGCCCAAAGCATAAACCTTCTGACCTTTCTATCTTAGAATTCATTTCTTTTCTCCCTTCGAGATCTATCCTTCCTATGTTCTTTTCCTCTCTCATTTCCATTCATCCTTCATAACTAAATCTACCGAGATGAGATCCCACCCCCCGAAGGCAGAATATTGTTAGACTTGTACAGGTTCCTACTTGGTAGAATAGCAATAAACCAGTTTTGCTTTCTTTGTCTCAAAGAGGGGCTATGCCCGCACACCGTTGGCCTATTTCCCCACAATCTAACCCATTTGATAGATTTTCAAATGAACAATTTCCAAGCATTATATGGGAAAAATCAAGTGAAATTCATAGGACATGATTGTGACGATGAGTGAGTCCAAAAATTATATTCCATCGAAAAATAAGAACTAGATATCCACTTTCAAACAATAGCAAGGTTTCCTAGACATACTTGTTATGTTTGAAATTCATCATCAAAAGTGGTTGTGGAAAAATTAGTGTGCACCGAAGATCACCAGAACCCAAAATTATTGTCCTGGAGAAGAAAAATTGAAAATGAACACTTGCTAAAAATAGTAAGTCCCCTATATGGGTGCTTACTAAAAATAGTAATTCACCCCAAGAAGTGGTCGAGGTGAAGGCAGTGTGCATAAGAGTGAATGAGGGAGTTCATCACATCAGGATGGTCAAGAAGAGGCAAAAATCACCTCTTACCAAAAATAGTAAGTATTCCATCTGGGCACTTGTTATTAATGGTAAGTTACACTCAGAGGGCAGTTTTGGCACAATGGAATATAAGGGGATCATCCATGGGAATTTCTCATAGGGAATTTGAGATCCATCCTAGGGAACCCGATAGTGTCTTTCAACACTCACTACATGGTTTTGGTCACATGTATATCATATGCAAGATGGAATTTACGGTCATTGGCAAAATAGTTCATTCAACTTGGCAAGGTCAATTTTGAGTTCCTATCTCTTCTGAAGGAATCTTCATGAGTCACATTCATGGTCATCGAAAAAAATTCAACAGTGTTTTTAAACACTCAATCCAAAGTTTCATTGAGCCAAGTTGAAGGATTTTATCAGGGTGTAAAGAGTTCAAGGATTCGAGTTAATCACATTGGAGCATTCCATCGATTCATCTGGAAGGATTAACGAGCTTTATCAAAGGTAGAATCTTTTCGTCAACATCATTCTTCCTTCTTCTTCTTTCTACTCTCTCTCTCTACCCAACTTTCTCTCTCTCCTCAATGTTCTAATTTTTCATTGGGGTTGCACTTTTTCATATGTCGTAATGTTCCTAATGTAATAAGTCACCTTTATGTTTTTCTAAGAATGTGAAGAGTCTTAAGTCATGTCTAGACATACAAAGAGTCATTGGGGGGTATATGAAGATTATTTTTTCTTCCTATAAATTGTAAATCCATTCCCATTTCAAAGGGTTGGTGATTGATTTTGTAAACTCAAGAGTGCATTGTACTTAGAGAGAACAAAGGAGATAGCCATTTTCTTCCATTTCCCCCTCACTATTTTTCCTCCATTCCCACACTATGTACAACTTTAATTAAAATGTTAAGTAAAGAATAATTTTATGTTTTCCAAGGCATATGAATGTGTGCATATTTGTATGCATGATTTCCTCTAGCCAGTAGCATGGATGTTTTGGTTGTTTCTTCTCATAAATGCATGTGTTGAAATTTCTAACTAGTGTGTGTAGGAATTATCTGATTTTCTACCTGCAACATTAGTTCTCCTACCTCATATTATCACTCCCTTTACTGATCTCAAGACAAAGTATTCTTTAGCAAGTGATTGCTAGATTTTTCATAGGGATAGTGGAGTGTCCTTATTGGATCCCCGACTACAAGGCCACAAGAAAATTCCACTTTTATTTGTGCATACAAATACGAAATCTACACTTGTTTAAGTAAAGGGACTTTGAATCCCAAAGTTTTGGCAAGAAATTCACATATTTTTTCACCCAAAATTTTTCTCACCAACACAATGATATGCAGAACTCTAGAAATGGATTCTAGATGCAAAAGATATCACAAGTCAAAGTTTGGTTTGAACATGGGTCAAAATGGATCAATTGGCGAGTTACGTGTTGACACATGGCAAGTTTGAAAAAAGTTTAAAAGGTTTTGTTATCAAAATAAATATCCTATTTATCGGATAAATTTTATTTTCCTCCTAACTCGATGTTTCATTTCAGGTTGTGCACACTCAAGATTGTTCTTTTGACACCTTGGCACGATTCACAGCCTCCTATGCGCGCTCTTGCACACTTTCCTGTTTCCCCTTCCATCTTTATTCTTCTATCTCCTCCCATTTTCCCTTTTTTGGTTATCCCTTTGTGCACACTTTCCTTCCTTCCTATCCCATAGCGCACCCCTTGTGTGCACCTTTGCATAATTTCCTTCTACATTGGATAAGTCCCTGGAATTCCTCTTGCACGCTTGTATACACTAAGCTCCCTCATGTGCCACTTTTCTTACGCAGCCATTTGAACTCCTTGGTTGAATTCTCACACCCCTTCCCCATAATTTTCCCCTGTAATTATTCTCCTAGCCCTACCTACATGCCTTCCCTCTATTTCCCTTTTGCACACCTACCTTTTTATTTCGATCCTTGTGCCTTCTTCTGCGCTAGTCACTTTGCCATGTCATCTTCTATCGAATTGAGTGTGTAACCTGCAACCTATCAAAGTGAACCAATAGAGAACCAAATCTGAACAACCAACCAATGTGTGACATATGGTAGAAACAACAAATAAAATGACCGAAGGCCAACTTCTTGATCAATCCTTGTGAGCCATGTGTCATTTCATGTCAAAGAAACTTGTATACTTCGATAGCCATAACTTCCATTGTAGTTCTCGATTCTTGCGTGCCCAGTCTCATTTGAAATTTTTTGACATCGGATACACATTGGACTTTTCAAAATCAGATTTAGGTAGGATTTGGTAGGCAAAAATAGGGAAACATATTTCGACATCAATGCACACATCTAATCGACCTCAACCACCATATTTCATCATATTGTGCCTTCTTCCTTCTTCTACACACCAAATAGACATGGGTAAGTGCATCGATAGCCTTATAGTCGGATTTGTAGGCATTTGTCCCTAATTATTGATGGTTGAATATTTGAATATGAGTTTCCCTCTTTTTCTCCTTCTCTTATCTCCTTCTATACATAGAAGAGTTCTTCTTTGTAAAAGGATCCCTCTCTATTGTAATGGAACAATGCCAAAATGGTGACCAACTTCCCATGGGTCTTAGACCTTCGTGTGGTCTCTGTATTGTATTCTCACCTCTTGTCATGAATGTAAATGATTGTGTATCCCTTCAGCAATAAAATTATGTTTTGTGGAACTCTGGTCTTCCCTTTCTTGTTTTCATTACATCTCACCTCTTTGTTTGTGTTTTCTAACATGTTTTGCGTACTCTTTGCTGCAGTCCCCACGTCTATGTGTTGCATGCACCTTTGGAAGGCTGAGCCTGCGTGTTGATATGTGGTACATGTCGTCTGCCCTCTTCTCTTGTGCCCTCTCTATTTCCTTCATCACTCATGGAGAGAGATCAACCCTTTCCTGGCACTATCACCTTTCTTAGCTTAGGATTTCCCATTTCTGCACATCCTTCTATCCCTGGTCCCTTGGCATGTTTAGTCTAGGATTTTCTTTCTACAGAGTAGAGTGTGTGAGTGTTAGAGGTAGGTAGAGGAACCTGCCTTCTCCAGAGATCTGTCTTGAGTGCGCAAGGTCCCATAACTTGGGGACGGTTCCATTGTTTTCTCAAATAGCTTGGCTCTTAGGATCTCGAGACATGGGTGTAAGTATGACGACCAATAGTTTCTAGCATGTTTGTGGGATTGGAGTTAATATGTTTACATCATCATCTCAACAAGTTTGATGTGATTTGTTGAAATCTAACCTTTGGAGGCATTTTACAACACATTTGGTGACTCCAATGATCCAAATGCACCCATTTTTGCATTCACAAGGTAGTCTCCCATTCTCCTTTCATTCATTTTTCTTCCTTCCATCATTCCACATTCCTCTTTTGAAGTTGTGGAATCATGACTTCTTTCTCTTCATGGAATTCTCATTTGCGGTAGAAAAACTACTTTTCTCCATCCCCATAGTTTAAAAATACTCCTCCAAATTAGTTTTGTAAGCCCCATCATCCTAAATATACATATAACCTAATTTTTTCTAACCAAAATATTTATAAATAATATGCTTATGAAGATAATGTTGGTAACTTCATAGTTGAACCTGATTTTGAGAGGCAAATGTAAAAAGTGGAGATAGACATGACGCAACTCGAGAATCAAGTGCTCCATGAAGGAAGATAGATTTCACTATAAGGTCCCTTGTCCATGGGTTAGTCCTATACCAAGCTGGTTTAGCACCCAATAGAAGCTGCACTTTATTACTGAGATGTTGCCCTAGATTATAAAGTGGGTAGAGAAAATGGAGGCTCAAAATTCTAGTGCATAGAAAACTGTTAATGGGGTAACTGTAATACCATCTTATAGCCCTTCCACTCCTTCATGCCAATTTACATCATCTCATTCGGTGTGCATGTTCCTAGCCTTCTTACACACTTCCCCCATTGAAAATTCCCCTCCTCCATCCTCTCATTCATTTCTATTCCATCACCCCTCATGTATGTATTTCCACTCCTCTTATGCATGCACCTTCCATGCCTTCTAAACCCATCCTTTGACCTTCTTTTGAGTCCCCTTTGTCTAACTATACCATAAATGAATAACCCCTTACCAACGTGCCTTTCCCAACCAATGTCATCATGTTTGACAACTAAAAATAGTTTAAGAATGGCATGACTCATGCAACTCTTCTTTGGGAAGAGGAAATCATACGGGCACCTATTCTAGAATAAAATTAGTTAGTTCTAGAGGGCACGGTTCGAAGGAGACCAAGTTGCTTGTAGAGAAAGAACCACATGCACCCTGGGTTTTGCAGACAATCCATCTGCGCAAACACTCCCCTTGGGAGAAAAGTATGCATGAGGATCCCCATCGTGGGACAAAAATTCAAATCAATGGGAAAATCCCAAGAATCAAACTATGCCCAATCATATATCTGGCTATTCTAGAGCCAAACATAGAGTTTCCACCAATCATGTTCTTTGAAGAACATGAGGTTGAGCTTTAGTGCACCAAAGGTCAGTAGCAGTGCCTCTCAAATCCAAGCACAAAACAACTTTAGGAGGTTTATATTTTATTTATTGAAACTTTGAGGGTGAAACACCATCTCCAAGTCATTTTTCACTCTTTTTCTATATCATGTCTAGCACCAAATCAATTACATGTTCACAATTTGTGAGGAAGGAAGCTACTTCTCCCTTCCTGTAGTTGGTTTTACTTGAGCACCCATTTCCTCTAGTTAGAGTAGGTTATTTTAGGTTTTCTTTGAGTAAAACAAGTTCTCATGCACACTCTACATGTTCCCTTTGGGACATGTGTGATTTTCAGATTTTTCATATAGTGTTGTGCTTATGTTTCGGTGTGCTCCCTCGGCACCTTTCCTTTCATGATGTCCCACGCACCCCCTTTTGTTGCTTCCTAGGATGATAGTTAAATTTTGGAGGAGGTAGTTCCAACTGTCGGTGCAGATAGATTTCACTCTCATCAATCAAATTTGAGTATATCTTCGGATGAGAGAAATAGTTTAGTTCAGAGTTTAGCAGGTGTTGTAAGTGGATTCAAGGATGTTCTTCAAGTTGTATATTAGATCTTCAAGTTTAGCACATGACTCCATGTCCAATGGAATTCTAAGGCTACTAGTCTCTTCACACACTCTACATGTTCCCTTTGGGACATGTGTGATTTTCAGATTTTTCATATAGTGTTGTGCCTATGTTTGAAGCAGGTGTGCTCCTCACGGCACCTTTCCTTTCATGATGTCCCACGCACCCCCTTTTGTTGCTTCCTAGGATGATAGTTAAATTTTCGCAGAGGTAGTTCCAATTGTCAGTGCATAGATTTCACTCTCATCAATCAAATTCAGTATATCTTCAAATGAGAGAAATAGTTCACTTGAGTTTAGACACAGTGTTGTAAGTGGCTTCAAGGATGTTCTTCAAGTTGTATATTAGATCTTCAAGTTTAGCACTTGACTCCATGCCCAATGGAAGTCTAAGGCTACTAGTCTCTTCGCACACTCTACATGTTCCCTTTGGGACATGTGTGATTTTCAGATTTTTCATATAGTGTTGTGCTTATGTTTCCATGTGCTCCTCTGGCACCTTTCCTTTCATGATGTCCCACGCACCCCCTTTTGTTGCTTCCTAAGATGATAGTTAAATTTTGGCAGAGGTAGTTCCAACTTTCTGCAGATAGATTTCACTCTCATCAATCAAATTCGAGTATATCTTGAGATGAGAGAAATAGTTCGGTTCAGAGTTTAGACAGTGTTGTAAGTGGCTTCAAGGATGTTCTTCAAGTTGTATATTAGATCTTCAAGTTTAGCACTTGACTCCATGCCCAATGGAATTCTAAGGCTACTAGTCTCTTCACACACTCTACATGTTCCCTTTGGGACATGTGTGATTTTCAGATTTTTCATATAGTGTTGTGCTTATGTTTCAGTGTGCTCCCTCTGGCACCTTTCCTTTCATGATGTCCCATGCACCCCCTTTTGTTGCTTCCTAGGATGATAGTTAAATTTTGGCAGAGGTAGTTCCAACTGTCAGTGCATAGATTTCACTCTCATCAATCAAATTCAAGTATATCTTCGGATGAGAGAAATAGTTTAGTTCGAGTTTAGACAGGTGTTGTAAGTGGCTTCAAGGATGTTCTTCAAGTTTAGCACTTGACTCCATGCCCAATGGAATTCTAAGGCTACTAGTCTCTTCATCTAGCAGGAAGATGGCCCCCGAAAGTCACCAAAACTGTTATCCAAATAACTCTCCTAGTTATTTGGATAAATTTTGTTTTCATTTTGATGTTTCATTTCAGGTTGTGCACACTCAAGATTGTTATTTTAACACCTTGGCATAGTTTTAGTTCCTCCGTGAGCACTTGAACACTTTCCTATTTCCCCTTCCCTTTGTATTCTTCTATCTCCTCCCATTTTCCCTTTTGTACTTTTCCCTCTATGTACCTTCTTTCCTTCTTATCTCATAGCGCACCCCTTGTGTACACCTCTCGTAAAATTTCCTTCTGAATTGGCTAAGTACATGGCATTAGTCTTGAACGTTTTCATACACTAAGCTCCCTCATGTGCCGATCTTCGCCACCATGTGCCCTCCTTGGTTTAATTCTCACACCCCTTCCCCACACTTGTCCCTTGTAATTATTCACATATTCCTCTGCATGCACCTTCCCTCTGTTTCCCTTTCATGCACCTACCTTTTGCTTCAGCACCTTGTGCCTTCTTCTACACGATCCAAAGTGCCACATCATCTTCTATTAGACTTGAGTGTGCAACACATAACCTATTAAAGTGTTTCAAGAGGGTGTTGAATCTATACAACCAACTGGTGCTTGACATGTGGAAGAAATAAAAAATCAAATAAACGATTTACTGCTCCTTGATCAATATGTGTGTGCCACATGTCATTGTGTGTTAGAGTGACCTGTAGACCTTTGATAGCCATAAATTCCATTACAGTGATCAGATTCCAACATGCCCAGTCTCATTTGAAAGATGTTGACATCATCTACACATTGGACTTTTCAAAATCAAATTTAGGTGGGATTTGGTAGGTGAAAAATATAGAAACATCTTTCTGATCATCAATGCACACATCTAATCAACCTCAACCACAAGATTTCATCAAATCTTACCTTCTTACTTCTTCTACACAACAAAAAGACATGGGGAAGTGCATTTAGTAGCCTTGTTAGAGGATTTGTAAGAATTTATCACTTGGCTATTGGTGGTTGAATATTTGAATCGAGTTTCCCTTTCTTTTTCCTTCTTGTATCTCCTTCTTCTTCTATAAATAGCAGAGTTATATTTTTAAAAGGATCCCTCTCTGTTATAACAGCACCATGTCAAAATGGTGTTCGACTTCCAATGGGTCTCAGACCTTGGCATGGTCTCTGCAATGTATTCTCACCTCCTGCCATGAATGTAAATGATTGTGCATCCCTTCAACAATAAAATTGTGTTTTGTGGAACTCTTGTCTTCCCTTTCTCATTTTCATTGCATCTCACCTCTCTATTTGTGTTTTTGGCATTTTATGCATACTCCTATTCTTGTAGTCCCCATGTTCATATGTTACATGCATTAGAAGATGAGCCCGCATGTTAATATGTGGCACCCTCCGTTTTCCCTCTTCTCCTACACCCTCTCCATTTCCTTCTTCATTCATGGAGAGAGATTGACCCTTTCCTGGGAGCTAACACCTTCCTTAGCTTAGGATTTCCCCTTTCGCACATCCTTTTATCCCTGGTCCCTTGGCATTTTTAGTCTAGGATTTTCTTTCGTAGTAGGAGTAGTAGTAGCATTAGAGGTAAGTAGAGGATCCCACCTTCTATGGAGATAAGTCCCAAGTGCACAAGGTCCCACAACTTGGGGATGGTTCCATTGTTGTCTCAAATAGGTCGGATCTTCCGGATCGAGATGCGGGTGCAATTTTGATTACCAACAAGTTTAAATTTTGTGTTTTCGAGCCTTTGGTCTTCGACACAAGAAAAAATTGTGGGCCCTGCTATTTGGCTGGCTTATAACCCTTAGCTAGGTTTGGAACACTCTTTTCTAAGAGGGGTGCCCTTTCCACCTTTATTCATATTACCAACATTTCCATTTTTCTTATATATGCATTATATCTCTTTAACATTATTAATGTGGGATATATTTGTTGGAGACTTGACATTTTCATTGCAAGAGTAAATTTTTGCATTGCACAGCTCGAGTGAGCTACCTTTTAGCTCGGTAGGGTGATCAAATCCCCACTGATTTGATCACATATAATGGCTCTATGTTTAGGATTTATCCATTGTTAGATGGAGGATATACTGCATTGACTCGACATTTATACCGGTGGATAACCATTGCATATACACGTCAAACAACTTGGCACTTTGATCAAATAACATAGCGAAACCTATTCACGTAGAAAGTTCAACACCACATAGATGGCAGTCATCCACCTAGCTTGATGCCATGGAGAATTAAAATGATTTTTTTTTTTCTAGGCCCTCAATTGGGCGGTTCAAAACAACTTGGCCCTATAAGTTAGTGGACCACTCAATGCACATCCCGAGATGGGATTTCTAATGCATACAAGGATGTGGAGATTCCATATGGTGACTGGGAAGGCTATCCATAGCTATTATAGTTTAGTGCAACAAAATTCCATGGGTGTGGCTGTCATCATGACAAAAATGGTTGGCCCCTAAATTTTTAAATGTTAATCCCAACCTCCCCATGGTGATGTGGGATTTTCTCCATCGAATGCAAAATAACTCGGTGCTTAACGGAGGTGTGTGAGATTCGAACCCCGACCCATTGCATTAAAACCAATAGACATGCCAACTCACCATGAGGGCTTGATGGAATAAAAATGAGCTCATTGTTATAAAAACAACAATTTTGCAGTCTGTGAAGGATAGAGCAGAGCGCTTTTAGAAACCTTTGATTTTGGGGCATTTAGAGGCCGAATTTGGCCATGGTGTAAAAATGAAAAGTGTTCAAAATTCCGAGAGGAATCAAAATATGGTATCATTTTTCATGTAATGCTCAAAAATCTCCATTTTAGGTGTTTTTCTAGCACAGTTGTAGGGGTCCCATTGTGAAAATCTTTGTGAGGGCCACGTATGAACTTGTGAACGTTTTTCTAGTAAATTGTAGAGTTCTCAAAGTTTGATATCAACCCATTTTTAGGTAATTCTACTTCATTGGACTTTAATAGATCGATTCACATTCATGAATCTAGAGATGTAGCCTTTAGGTGAACTCCGTTATCAATTTATGTTTTATGGATGTTTTATTTTTGTTTTGATGAAGATTTTGATCGAGATAAGATAGGTAATGGATTTTTATTAATTTTATTAAGAAATTATCTTTAAAAGGTAAAATGGATTTTAAGTGAAAACAACAATCCTTCATTCACGATAGATTAAGTGTATGCACATTTTAATGTTGTGACTAAAATAAGATTGAGGTTTATAAATAATTACATGGAATTAATTAGTTTGGGAGTTTTTAAAATCCATAAAATTGATGTTGAGTTCTAAGATCCTTTTGAATGGTTAAATTTTGAAATTTATAACTTACATTTTCAAATCAAGTGGTAAGTCTCGTCAAACATAAAGTTTAAATATAATTTTATGCACTTCATATTCTAAGCGCACAAGTGTGCATTGGTGGCTAGTTCAAATTTTGTAAGTCACTTATAGAAGGGAGGTCAAGGGTCAACTCACCTCCTTAGATAAATTTTAGCAATATCCACCAAATTTGGAAGACCACCAAAAAGATCACTGCTTAAACCATATAGTCATAACTAGCTAAATTTGGAGGAGAAAACCTAAAATTGGGTAAATAAATTCTCCATTTTTCTCTAAATAATTTATATTGCTATTTTTCTAAGTGCAAAGTGCCTATAAAGGCCATTTTTAGTATTTTTGTGAAAATTTCTATTTTATGAGCCATATAGTGCTTCGAGAGGCTTAAGGGCCCAAAAACAAAGCGCCAAACAATGTTTTTCACAAAGGGGCCTAATTATTTTTAGTGTATTGTAATTATTTTAATTGTACTAACGTGATATTTACTTGGTAAATTTTTAATCTCCCACAATGGTCAATAATGATCCCATTTTTTTACGACTTTGAACTTCTCCATGACAATGATTGCGTAGTGTGGAATATTAAAAATCACACATAACAAGAATTTGAATATATTTGGTATGTCATGGATGGTTTCGTAACCATATCATATTCAATGCAACACATTATCATTAGTTTGGAAGAGCCAATCGGAAGGAAAAATTGATCATCTTGTTTAGTGTGTCCGATGAAGTGCAACCATGTATTTGATTCCAAAATGGCTAAAGAAACATGGGATAAACGTGGAATTGTGTACAAGTCCAAGAATAAGAATACAATTTTGAATTTGTAGATTCAATTACATACACTAAAATTCAAGCCAAATGATCAATTTGAGTCTTTTCGAGAAGATTTACAACTTTTAGGGGATTAATCCTAGCATTGGGAGTAGATATAACAAATTATAATCTCGTTCCTAAGGTTTTGAGAAAACTTCTTCCCTCCTACATGATATTTGTGATGAAAATATATTTTTCTAATCATACCATTAGTTTTGAAAATTTGGTGAACCTATTGCAATAAGAAGAATCCATGTAAAAGCAGAGATGAAAAGAAAACATGCACTTGGTTCTCATCAAAAAGGGAAGAAACAATTTCAGTCTTCTAATAAGTCTGAGAAGTAGCATAACCAAGGGAAAATAAACACAAAAGTGTTTCATTTGTGGAAAATTCCATGATTTAAAATACTACTGGTACAACACCCTACAATAAGGTTTCGTCAAGAATTTTAAAACCCAACTATCAACAATCTCAACAAGGACAATCCAACAATAAGCATGGGATGAAAAGGGGAACTGGAGGAAAAAACCCCCATCAACAAGGTAATTTTGTTGAATAAGAACACAACTCATGATGGATATTTCTTGTATAATTCCCACTCCAATGAAATTACCATGTCTACAATCCCAATTAGGTACACTTATTCATGTGTTACTCAACACATGACTGGATGTAAGGAATAGTTCTACACAATGTAACATAAAGCCTCAAAGAATCATTTTTTTGGGTGATAATTTACCATACAATTTCCACAATATTAAAAACATCTCTCTACCCCTTGGTACACTTAATTTTAGAATATATGATGTATTATATGTCCCTAGTTTGACAAATAATTTTTAACGGTCGATCAACTTCTAGATCATAATCAAGATTGTTTTTTCTGTAAATATGATAAGAAGATTTATTTGATTAGAAATAAATCCATAAGTTCTAAAATTGGTTCATGAATTTTAAATGTTGCATGTATGTTTTAGCTTGATGACTATCATCCCCTCATTGTGAAGGACACATCTTTAGCTCGGTTGTGACACATGAGATTTGGCAGATTAGTTTTAGATATCTCAACACACTTTTCTAGTATGACATGGTGAAAGGATTTCCAAATTTCAATAAGGACACGGATAAGGGTCTTGATTACCTAGTATAGATACAACACAAAGCTTCATTCCATAATATTTTGTATCAATATCTAGGTAAGCCTGATTTGGTTTACATGGATCCTTGTAGACTAATGTGACCTAGTCATTCTATTTTCATTATTTCATGCTTTGTGTGGATGATTATTCTAGAAAAATGTGGATTTATTATTTATTTACTAAATATGAAGCTTTTGATAACTTTAAAAAGTTAAAAGTGGTTGTTAAAACTGATATTTGTAATAAAATTAGATCTCTCTTCTCAAGTTGAGGGGGAATACACCAACAACAAATTCAAATACTTCTTTGAAGATCATGGATTAAATCGATAGATTCCTCATCCACATACACAAAAGTAAAATGGTGTCATTGAGATAAGGAATCATATTATAATGGATATGGTGTGATGTATGATCCATGATTTAGGACTCGTAAAGACATTTTGGGCACAAGAAACTAAGACAATAATATATGTGCTGAAAACATTTCCCACTATTTCTCTTAATGGAGTAACAACACATGAATCATGGTCAATATGGAAACCATCTATTACATATATTAGATTATTTGGATGCAAAGTAATAATGCATATCCCCAAGAAGAAGAGAACCAAACTTGATATGAAAGTAGAAAAATAAATTTTAAATGGATCTGATGAAGAAGCTCTTGGGTATATATTGATGGATATGAAGACCAGAAATGTGTACACAAGCAAGGATGTTGAGTTTTTGAGAAAAAATAATTTGAGGATACTTCTAAAAACTCACCTTATGTTCAAAGTATCCTTTTTGTGAAGATATAAGTTGATGTTCCCATTGATGATGATAGTGGTGATGGGGATCATGGTGAAGCTATGTTAAGACCAAAACCCACAGGAATAGTTCAATGTATGCCTAAATGGTTTACTAACATGATTCGAGATGTCAAATTAAATGGTATTTCAAACAAATCCACTCTTAGACCATGGACTCACATAAGATATCATGAAGATAAAAGAAAATTCACTAATGAGTAAAGTTGTTGAATTTTTTTATCCTTCTATAGTTTAGGAAGCATTATAATCCAAACCTTGAAAAGATCTATGGATGTTGAGTATCATTTAATGATGAAAAATAACACAGGGTAGATTTTTGATATTCCACGGGGAAGAATCCCATTGGATTCATATGGATTTTTAAAACAAATTAAATAACACATGGTAACATTGAAAATTACAAAGAGAGACTAGTAGAAAATGGGTATGCTCGGAGAAGGAAGCTATTAACTATTAGGATACCTTTTCCCCTGAGATAATATCAAAAATATAGGGATGATCTTTTCTCTAGCTACACAGTTTGGATGGAAAGTACACCAAATGGATGTGAAAAGTTCCTTTCTCAATGGTTACTTGCAGGAAGAAGTCTACATGACTCAACCAGAAGGTTTTTTCATACTTGGAAAATAAGAAAAGTATATAGACTTATTAAAGCATTATATGGTGTCATACATGATCCTTGGGCTTGGTATATCAAAATGATGAGCATATTGTTCATCATGGATTCTAGAGGAATCCTTATGATCCCAATATCTACCTCAAAAATAAGGGGGAGATTATAATTGTTGTTGTCTATTTTCATGATCTTTTCATCATTCGCAACACTGATGAAGATGATCGATGCAACAAGGAAAAGATCTTAATTGATCGCTCAACACGACATATCTCAAGTTGATGCACTATTGTCTTGTCTTAGAAGTATGGTAGAAGTAAAATAATATCTTTGTTTCTCATTTTAAATATTCCAAATACCATGCTCAATAATTTTTGGATGATGTACTATATACCCATCGCCACACCTATGGAGACAAGACTTTAGTTGTCTCCTACATATCCATATCCACATGTAAATGAAACTCTCTATAAAATTTTTATCAGAGTCTCATTTACCTAACCTATACTATGTCAAATATCATCTTTTTGGTCAAATATCTTTCACAGTTCATGTATGAACCCAAATTTTTTCACTGGAAAGCAATATGGAAAATCTTGAGATACATCAAGGGTTCCATCGATTTTGGCCTAGAGTACAAGAAGAATGATTAGTTATTCTTACACGGGATATTTAGACTCATATCGCACATGTAACATTAATGACATGAAATCCACTTCAAGATGTGTTTTCTTTTTGGGATTTGGTCCAATATCATGGGAATTAAGAAACAAAACTTTGTTTCTCGATCTTCCACATAATCTTAATATCATGTTGTTGATGGATATTTTTACAAAGCGATATGGATTCGTCACATACTTGAGGGAATTACTCTACCATAGGAGAAACCTACCACCTTGTTAAATTTGATAATGAAGGTTTTCTAAAACTTGTTCATAAGCCATTGTTTCACAAGAGGACAAAACACATTGAGGTATACGTACTTTTTATCCGTGAGCATGTATTACGACACAACATTCAACTCAATTTTACCCAACATCGAACAATGTGCATATGTCTTCACTAAGTCACTTACACATCAAAAAATTTTGATGTTTAAATAATTTCTCTCCTCTTCACTTGAGAAAATGTAAAATTAAGGGGGATATTAGGTAAAACAATACACAATAGTAATTTCTCATGGTAAATTAGTTTGTTATTATTACCTTAGGTAGTTTGTTAATTAGCTAGTAATATATTTTATATAGTTATAAATTTTTATTTGTTATATAATATTGGGAATAGTATTCACGTGCACTATTTTGGTAGTATTTGTTTTTGGTTTATTTGTTTAACATGTATAACAAATTTGTTATGTAAAATGGTTGTTTTATACCTACAAGTATTGTATTCCGGGCCTATTTTTAAGTGTATTTTCCATATCAATAAACTATACATGGGTTGCCTCCTTATTTCCCAAAAATATGTCACTTTACCTATTAGAAGGTATTTAACATGTTTGGTTGTCATACATTACCATCACGTCATCCCTTCACATCTAAAAATATGAATAGGGAATTATGCCAAACCCCTTTAACACTGGAGGATTTATTTCCTCCTCTCTCTCCTCCATAGGTGATCTCAAATCCCATGCATGATTTTTTCCCTTGTCATTCTAAGGTTGGGCACACCCTTTCTTGTGTGAAACATACCTTTAGAACCTATCTTCTCTCAAGTAAAATTTTTTATGCCACCCTCTTCACATTTTCTCATCAAATTTTTATGCACATGTGGTCCTCCGTCGTGCCATTAATCTCTTCAATGGGAAATATTTATTGTTAACATAGGAAATTTTTCTACTCTAGGTAGGTTTTGTAACTTGTGATGTGCACCATTTGATGCACTAGCCAAATTTTATGATCCTCAACTTTCATGTGCACTCTCTCTATGTCTAGTAGTGGTTTGGGTTATGTGTCATGTAACACATGCTCTGTTAAACTTGGTTAGAAATGAATGAACGAGGGAAAATAGTTATTATTTATTATGCCTTGTAAACACATATCATGTTTAAACAAAATTAACTTCAAAATTTTCACAAAAACAATAAAATGTATGAATGAAATAATTAGAAAATATTTTTGGGTTGGCTTATAGAAACTTTATTTCTTAGGGATCTTACCTAGATAGAAGTGGAAGGGATTCAATATTCTACCATTGAAGTTTCATGACAACAACTTCCAATCAAGCATGAGTTATTTTCATCCACTAATTTTCTATACTAGTATAAATGACATAAGGGCCCACCCACCCGACCCTACGGTTTTCTTAGGTGCTTGGCATATCATAAATCATAGAGTAGGATGTGAGGGTCCTCCTTAATATTTTTTTCATGCCAAGTATTTTTCTTTTCCTTATCTACTTCTTGACTCCCGTTAGAGTAGGTATTTACCTTAGCTCATGTTCACCTAGGTACTTTATTTACCTTTATTGTATTTATCCTCACCCACTTATGTGTGTGGATATTTCTTTTATCTTATTTAGATATTAGGATATACTATCTAGTTGTTAAGTATAGTTATTTCCTTGATCTATGGTATTTACTAGATCCTTGATGTCTAGTTCTCTCCTAAATCTATGATCTTGACTAGTTCTTTGATGACTAGTTATTTCCTTGATTCATGGCTTGATCTACGACCTTGACTAGTTTTTAGATTGTTATTCCTTGCCTATTTAAGCAACTCCCATTCTCAATGTATTGCATTGAGTTCCATAATAATATATGATATTGTTTCTCATTTGTTTGCAAAGGTTTTATGTAAAGTTATTCGGAAAATTGCTTTCATCTTATTGATCACGGTGTTTGATTAGCATCGTGTTCTTGGCTTGGTATGATCGGTTAACGTTCCTTCAATAACTAGCACAAATTCAATATTCTACCATTGAAGTGTCATGACAAAAATTTCCATCAAGCACGAGTTATTTTCATCCACTACTTTTCTATCTTGGTATAAATGACATAGGGGCCCAACCACCTAGCCTATAGTTTTCCTAGGTGCTTGGCATATCATAAATCATAGAGCGGGATGTGAGGGTCCTCCCTTAATATTTTTTCACAATATGTTTGTCATGCCAAGTATTTTTCTTTGCCTTATCTACTTCTTGACTCCAAAGCATCAAAAACCTTTTTTTCTAGTTCCATCAATTCTTCCATCTTTTGGTTGATAGTCACTCAATCATCTAGGTTACCTACATGTGCTATGTGAATTTACAACACCTACAACTCTTGTGGAAATGCCACCTCTTTTCCAAATACTAATTGGAATGGTGTGAAATTTTTGAGTTGATTATAAGTGGTCTTGTAAGGTATGACAAAAACTCACTCATTCCAATCCCTACACCCTACGTCACTAATATTTAAAAAAAAAAAAAATCCAATATTTTGTTGATGGATTCAACAATTCCATTTTTCTAAGGATGATAGGGGTTGTCTTTTTTATCCCAAGAGAATGCACAGGTCTCTACTGCAAATGAATTCCTCGACCATTGGTAAAAATTAGTAGGAAAACTATACATGTTAATGATGCTCTCCCATACAAACCTTACTATTTTTTCCAACATGAAATATTTTGTGGTTATTGCTTCTACCCATATATTCAAATATTCTATGAAAGTGATGATATATTGTACTCTAGTCCTACGTGTAGTAGGATTTATAGGTCTAATAATGTCATTTTTTTTCAAAGGGATCTCCTATGCATAATGGTAGTGATGGAATTTCATCCCTTCTATTGGGATTACCAACTCTTTGGAAAATTTTAAACTTGGTAGCATACTCCTTATCATATTTGAGCAACATAGGCCATAAAATTCCAAAGAATGAAATCTTGTATGTTGTGTCCTCTCTAGTATAGTTCCCTCCTGTTATGACTTCATGAGATTATTGGAAAATTTATTCATGCTCATATTCTAATACACAATGCCTTATAAACTTATCTCATCCTAGCTTGTACAATTTTCCTCTAATGATCTTATATGATGTCGTGTGCACAACTTATTTTTCTTGTTGGTGGTCCATCCTTCGATGATATACTTGATGTGTAGAAAGTTGTAGTATTCTCTAATTCCTCAGGTACCCATTGGAATTTATTTAGTTGTGCATCAGACATCTCATCCTCAATACTATGTGAAACCTCCTCATTATTGATCCATTAAAAATAAAAATTGAGATTTCTGGCTAATAAAAGTGGAATTTGGATATGGATCCTCAAGGAAAGAAACATTTGGAATGGAATTTCAAGTGTTCCAATAAATTTTGAGATTCAACACAACTATAAAAGGAAAGATATGGGGAAAAATGGTTTTTCCTTTTTAATGAAAATTTGATTCCACTTTGTTGTTCATGCCAACAACTTGTCTATAAGTACACAATGACCAACTATTCTCAACTATGATCATTATGTTGTTTTCCCATTGAATTTTTATGTTGTATATGGGCCCCATTTAGTTGGGTTTTCCATGGGTTTTAAGGATTATCTATGACCACCAATGTTTTCTAAAAAGTGCCACTCACCAAAACAAATTAGTCAAGGAATTACCCCTTAATCAATCAATATGGGGCCGTTACCATAAAAGATTCTTGGTTTAACTCACTTTGGTGAAAACTAGTCAATTAGAATGGGTCATTGTCCCTTTCATTGGAACACCATCTCAATGGGCCAACTACTTCTGAGGGTTCTGTGGTACTCCTCACAATGATTTTTAGGGCTTATGCCCAAGTACTTCCCATAGTTATGTGAATGGGTATTTACCCTTATCGAACCTGCAATGAATATGTAGAAAATAGATGCAAGGAAAATATTTCCATAAATGGCACAGCTCCTAGAAATCCATTATTGAATTTTTTTCTCCAAAATCTACCTGCAATACTAAGAAAGTTCTATGATACGGATGTGAGGATCCTTCGCATAGATTTACAAACTACAGAAAATAAATGAACAATGAAATGAAATTAAGGAAATAAATCAAATAACCTTTAGATCACAAACCAATTTTAGGGGGAAACCTCCTTGGAGCAAGCTCAATAAAATAGTATTCATGGATGCCTTCATTAGGCCTCAACACTTACTTATATACTAAGTCTATTCTAGCAACTACTACTTCGATGTACTATGGGATGATTAAAAATATCCTCAAGGGAAAATTTACAAAACATATGTGTCCATAGAAACTAATACACTAATAATTCAAAGATAAGGTTAGGACACAAGTTCCTAATAATATGAATGGTGGTCCTCAAATGGAGCACATTTGAAGCACAAGTCTAAGAAACAATGCGAAAATTCTGAAGGATAAAAATTAAAGGTTTTTGAGGGAACAACAAGTAATTTCGTTGACCCCAAAAAACTTTTGATAGCTTACACATTGGAGATAAGTGCATAAAGGTGGGTTTTTGGTAGGCATGTGCGCATAGGGTTTGAAAGTGTACATGAAAAAAAAAAGCAACAAAGCACACACAAAAATAACTAGAAGGCATAATTGGTGAAGGAATGAGAAAAATAATGGAGAGAGGAACTACCACATTGAGAATGCATCTAACTAGGTTAACACAAGTGAAAAAGGAATAAGATTAAATGACAACGGGTATACGAAATGGGGCAAAGTATGTGGTGTAAGGAATATAAGTCTAGCAATGTTGAAAAATATCTTGATCCATTAGCGAAATTATGGTATATGGAGTCGATCCTTCCCTCAAGTCAAGGAAATACCCATTGCCAACCTTGTCATTAATGTTTTCCGCATCTACCGGCTTTCATGGAGTCCTCCAATAATTGTAGTAATTTATCCCCATCTAATTTGGGTAAGAAATGTGTTTCCACCTAGATGAGATTGTATAAATAGAGAAACACCACCAAGTGAAAGGATTCAGTTGTTGTAGGTTGTATGGATGTTACTACCATATAGGATTACTAGTGGATATTGTATTTTATTCTCTAATTACTGAGTTGAGATTGATTATAAGCCATTAATGGTTTCCTTGTGTACTCTTAAATGAATGAATATATGATTTGATATAGCTATCTCTTTGTTGTGTGATGATGCATTATAAAATAATTGTATGTTATTTTTGTTATGTATCTCTATTTCCAAATAATATTATTCTTATTTACTAAGTTTCCTCATGCACCCCATTCCCGAAATAACAAGGGATTTGGTGCATTGAGTGCACTTCAGGTGAGCATGCAAGAGAAATATTATGTGATATGCCAACACACATAGTGGGTGAGAGGGACTTGTACGCTTGGGGTAGACCCCTCTAGGCTAAATGGACATTTAGGTGTAAACACATCCAACAAATAATTTAAATAAATATAATTATTACAAATGATATTATCAAAGTTGCAATAGTCATTGGTATGATTATGTAATAGAGAGGCTATAGACTTGACAAACGAGATGTTCAAATTCACCCAAGGTGGCCCCATATTCATTTGTTTCATGTATTTTCCATTTTAATATATCCTTTTCCTTACGAGTAGAAGTGGTGATAAAAATAATTCTAATATGGAGCACTTGTTAAGACATACGGATGGTATGCATGGTTCAAATTTTATTATGTGTGCTGAATTTGAATTTGATTTTGGATACTCTTTGCTCAAACATAAATGATAAAAGGTTTGACTAATTTATGGGCCTATGTTGACAAAATACTTTGTCATAAGGGAAGATTAGTGGATTTTCACCAATTCTCTCGGACTAATTCCCTCCTCTCGGTAATTTTAGTGTACGTTATTAGTTATCCTTTTATTTATTTATTAGGATAATTCTTACACTTGTGTTAGCCCTACACTTGTTGGGTTAGCTTGCTTAGGTGTACTAGTTGTGTGGAGTTAGCTTACTAGTCTTTTGGAGTTAACTACCGGTATCAGTTAGTGGGAGTTCTTCACCACTGATTTAGATAGTAGTTGCACTTCACTCCTCCTATATGTACATCTTTCATATTGAGTAATTTAAGTCATTATATTGTAATGTATTGAGCATTATGGATTATGATGGATTTCTATATATGGTATTTTAGCTCTTCTTATTTGCAAATCTAATGCAGTGTGTTATTATCATCTGAGATTGTGACTTGGAACAATCTTATTATCGTTCCTTTCATGGTATCAGATCAATAGATGATGTAGACATCCATCTGTAATTTTTTCTTTGCAAACAAGTGTTTATTATTTTCATGTATTTGGACTTTGTTAGTAATTTTTTTAGCATGCATTTTTATGCAAAACAGAGTGCGGCATTAGATTTCGAAGGTGCCAAAACCCTATAATTGACTGTAAAATTCACCATGTTTTGAGACAGTCAAATATGGATGCATATATGTACCCTCTGGGTGCATTCTTTTATCCATTGGATATAAGCATGTACCTTCCGAATGCATTCTTTTACCCTCTGGATATTTCAGTTTTGGATGCAGTATTTTATCCACTGGACGTAGATTTGTACCCTCTAGGTGCATTCTTTTATCCATTGGATATAAGCGTGTACCTTCCGGATGCATTCTTTTACCCTATGGATATTTCAATTTTGGATGTAGTATTTTATCCATTGGACGTAGATTTATACCCTCTGGGTGCATTCTTTTATCCATTGGATATAAGTGTCTACCTTCTAGATGTATTATTTTACCCTATGGATATTTTTGTTTTGGATGTAGTCTTTTATCCATTGGATGCAGATATATACCCTCAGGGTGCATTCTTTTATCCATTGGATATTGACATGTACCCTCTAGATGCAATGATTTACCATCTGGACATTTTAGGTTTTGGGCACAAGCTTTTATCCTTTGGTCACAATCCCATATCATGTGGATGCACTCTTTTACTCTTTGGACATTTGGGTGTCATGTGTACCTTTTAAAAAAAGATCAGCACTAAAATATTATTGTAATTGCAAAACCTTCTAGAGCTCAGAACTTTTGATCGTAGCTCGGATTAAAATGATTTTTTTGAAATTATGTATTTTTTCGAGATCTACGCATTGGTGACATTTTTGAACACATATTTCAAATTTAAAGGTACTTTTTCTCATTGTAATGTTTACACACACTCAATTATAAAGTGGGAGGGTGTTGTAATCACTTATGAATGCAATTTTAGTTGAGCCTGACGTCCTCAACTTTTGGGTGTTGCATTCTTATATCTATGGGTGTATGCATTTATATCTCTTTTTGTTGAGATATTTTGGATCTGTATTTTTACACTTTATTTTTTGGCATGTTGATAGTCTCTCTTGTGGGGGAGCTATTATGGTGAAGCCTAGTGTTAGTTTGTCATTGTTCAAGTAGTTAATTTTGGAAACTCATACAGATCTGTGGTGTCACTCTACCCATTCAGCAGTATGGGAGGGTATGGTGTTGATACTATTGATTCTTTGGGTTTTGTGTCCTTTCCTTATTACGTGTTGATATTGCTTCTTCGGGTTTCATGTCCTTGCTTTATTACCTTGGATTTTCTTGGATTGTAGAACTCCTATTTATTTGGATCTCATGTCCTTGCCTTGTTTCCTTGGTTGTTCTTGGATCGTGGCACACCTATTTGTAGCAGTTGATCAAATTATGTTTTTTGTTTTTTTACACTTTCGACATCACTCCATTGTGGTCTCCTTGCATGGAGCTATGCAGTGAAGCCTAGTGTCGATTGTTTGAATTCTAAGATCGAGCGGTGGATTCGAGAATATAGTGCGCACCAAACTTCTTTAGCATTGTATGAGTTTTTAGAGCCAAGATTCTAAGGATATCTTACAACAGGATTTTCCTCTGTCTACTTTTTTATTATTGGTTTGGGTACCTTGAATTATCCAATTTTCTCGGTTATTGTATGTGGGTACCTCATCGGGCCTTATTACCAGGGGCCCACCTTCTTTTCCACCCACCTAAGATATGCTTATAGGAGTGTGTTAGTGTAGGTTATTATTTATTTATTAGGATAATTCTTACACTTGTGTTATCCCTACACTTTTTGGGTTAGCTTGCTTAGGTGTACTAGTTGTGTGGAGTTATCTTACTAGTTGTGTTGAGTTAGCTTCTCAGTTATGTGGAGTTAGCTTACTAGTCTTTTAGAATTAACTTAACTACCAATATCGGTCGGTGGGAGTTCTTCACCACTAATTTAGGTATTAGTTGTACTTCACTCGTCCTATATGTACAAATTTTTATTAAGTAATTCAAGTCATTGTATTGTAATGTATTGAGCATTATGGATTATGATGGATTTCCATATATGGTATTTTATCTCTTGTTTTGCAAATCTAATGTTGTGTGTTATTATCATCTGAAATCATGGTTTGGAACAATATTCTTATCATTCCTTTTAGGTAATGGGAGGCTCACATTCATTTAATGCACAAAAACAAATATGTGGGTGGCCGCAAAGCCAAGGATCACACATGACTACTCCACTAGACATGTGGAAAATTACTTGCACTTAATGTAAGAGAGAAATTTTATTATTGAGATGAGGTAAAGGGGATTAAGAATTTAGGGAAGGAGGGTTAACTTTGTGAATAGGAACTAGCATAGTTTCACAACATTAACCAGAATTAATCCATACTCAATTAGAGGAATACAACCTTACTAACAATGATAAGACTAACAAATCATAGACACAAAATTCTACTTTGGTTAATTTATCAAAAGAACTAACATTGTCCTTATTTTTACAAGATCACCATGTGTACAAATTTGATCATGTAAGGAAATAGAGGAAATATATAGAAAGAGGAAAATAGAAGAATACGATATATTGTTTGTATCTTAGTAGTGCAAAGCTATCTACTTCAAAACTTAAAATTGACAACCACTTGGAATGAAGAGGTCATCCAAATATATATCTTTATAAAGAGTATTTTCATCTACCTCCCACATGACTTTTCACTTCCCCTTATCACTTGTGACCTTTCATATTCCTAGGAAACAAAAGTGATCCTTTTTCATTAATTAAAAGTAACTCATTACAATGTTATACTATAGGTCACTTAAGTGAATAAGATGAAATAGTGAAAAATACCTCCTTAACGAAGAATTAGAACATAATAAAGAAGGAGGAAAGAAGAAGAGAGGGGTGATCACTCTCGATACGGGGAGAAGAATATTTTAACGATGAAGAACCAATTGTCAATGAACCTTTTGGGAGTACACCTAGAAATATATCTTCACCTTTGAATTCCTTATTGAAGTGGGCTTCCACAGGTGTTACCTATTTTTCTGAGGAATGTGAATGAATATCAAAACAAAGATCTAGGTCTTAGAAGTATTATTGATTATCTTGCACTTAATCAACCAAAATCATGAATCATTTGCAGTGTTAGAAATTTTACATTTGATTTCCACGAGAGATTCCAAAGTTTCTTCATTGAATAAGAAGGGATCCCTATTTCTTTCTTGACCAATTCCTCAAATGGTTTCAAAATATCTTCCATTAATGAAATTTTGCTAATTAGAGGAGATCAAGCCCTTAGACACTATTGTTTATACTTTTCAAAAATATTGATCCAAGATCTTCTCAAGAATCGAGCTCGGAGATAGCCTCATTCAAAATTTTGTACTAGGCACTCTAGTGTGCAAGACCAAATAGGGGAAAAGTTCTCAATTATGGAAGTGAATACATTTTTACCCATCAATATGAAAGAGTCAAAAGTACTCATCTCTGACACCAGTGGAAATACAATGTCCCAATGATCCTTTTCCTTCTCAATTTCCTCCTTAGTCATCTTTACTTTTATAATAGTGGCGAGAGAAAACTTGAAAAATGAGAGGATTTTATGAAACAATTTTCCCTTTCTCCAGAATCTTCTCAACCCACTTGTCACTAGCCCTTCCCTGCATTGTGTGACATTGAGAATTCTTTATTTTCTTGGGGTAAAAGCTGCTGATAGGAGTAAAACCTTGGAAAGAAGAGATGGAATTGCACTAGGATCCACAAATGACTACACATAAGTAGTGAGAGTTCTCACATGTTCTTCTAACTTATCAATTGTTTTTACTTCTGGTTCTTGGAAAGCATATGGGAAGTAGATTCCTTGAAAAAATGTGCATCACCCTCATGTGTTTCTTGACCCAAAGATATTTTTATTTCATATGCTTCCTGAGTCATCTTCTCCATGGGTTTCACAACTTTTTTCGAGAAACTTTAACATAATAATTACTAAAAACACCACTTAAAAAGTGAGAATTTACATGTTTTTCTTACCTCATTTTTTTCATGATCATTGAGATAGATTCAAAATCTAGTGTCAATGCATGTTACACTATCCTTGGCTCACTCCCAATCAGCTATTGGATCCAAGGAAAAGTTTTAGTTATTGTGGGCTCAACATTAGGCATGATGGCACTTTTAGGTTCATGATGAGGGATCATATCTTGTACTTGATGAGATGACTCAAATGTTGAAGAGAAGACACTTGGGAAGTGATGTAGAAGCTGGAGGTTATGAAGGATAAATCTCACCATGGTCAAGATCTTCAATAGGATTCTCAGTGACTATAGTTTTCTTATAAAGCCCCACGGGGTGGGATCATTCAATATTTTATTCTTTCATTGATTTCTTATTTGTGAGATCCCCTAAGTGAGCGGAGCTCATGGTTTTCTTATATACCTTCAAGGATGAGATGTGATATGCTTTCCTTGAGAGAGTTAGGATACCACTAGACTCAATGAGAGAAATCCTCTTTTTCCTAAACCACTCCCTTGATCTTTGAATCACTGTTGCAGTCCTCTCATTGATGTCACCTAATTCTCTTATGTTCCATGAGATAGGCGGAAGAGGTGTAGATTTTACCACTTGGTACTCTGGATCAAATACATTTAACCTATCATCTTCCACTCCTTTAATGAATCAATCAAATTTGAAACTCCTCATTTGATCAACAATCATTCACATATGGTCTCTCTTCCTTACTTCAAATTCATCTAGGTAATTGATCCAATAGTCCTCAATTTGGGGAATATGGTGCAATCTAAGGAGAGTGAAGGTTTTAGGGTTTATCTTGATGTCAAAATCAGGCTTGGATGTATAATAATAGAGGCTAAGGGAAGTAAAGGAAGCTTCAATATTCGATGCATCTACAACACTTTTGCATGAATAGATTTTAAGGGATATGGGGAAGGATAAACCCTTTATTTTATTGTTCCTACACCTGTTATAAACCTAGGTGAGCTTCCTACATAGCTAAAAAGTTACCATTTTATCACTAGGGTACTTGGGAAGTCTATGAGGAGAGATATCAAAGCCTAAAACCCTGATGTAGGTGAAGGTTGAGAACTGAGTGAAGAAGCTCCCATATTTCTTGATCAATGTAACAACTTGAGAGGATATCCTCAACTTTGGGTCACCTTATATAAGTTATATAAAAAAACATGGTGAATGCATCATTCACCCTAGAAAATTGATGGTTACTCTCCTTGTGCATGAGATAGGGATACATTTTTTTCGGTTGGTACTTTTCGAGAGACATTGAAGGTAGTAGTTAAGTCTTTGAAATGTATTATGTAGGTGAGATTATATTTTATATATGATGTCATAGTGAACTATACGGTAGAAGGAAAATGGACAAATTGTCGATGAATATTGTCACTTATAATCTGCCCCCAATCCACTACCTAGTTCCCTTCAGTGGCAACGAGGATGAATTGAGCCATCCAATCCTGAAACTCCTTTGTCATCTCTTCACCCATTACCCTACTTAGTAGGATGATAACATCTGAGTAGCCTTTGTGGAACTCACTTCTTAATAAGCTTTTAGGCACATAAGAAGGTTTCCTACCTTTCTTGAGCCATGACCCAAGTGTGAGACTTACATGCATGATTTTTTTCCCATTCTTATGATGCAAACTCTTTGGTGATGATGACCATACTACCACTGGTTGGAATTTGTAAACACTGAGAGATACCCTTAGGAGTGAGGGCTTTGAGAAATAAGTTGTCATATGCCAACACAATCCTAGAGTTAGGTCCAAATTGTTTTACACATGTCAAGAACAATTATATACTTTGAGAGGATAACGGATGGCCCCTACTACTGCGAACAATCCACTTTAAAAGTGTTTTTCTTCCACTGGCTCCCTAGGTCCTCCGAGCATCCTATTTTTGAGGTCTTCAAGATCCATATGAGTGACACCACTATCTCCCAAACTTGGATGCTTTGTGATTAGGTTTCAAATAGGCTCGATACTTGATTATTTTAAATTCATTTTACCAAGATGAGAAAAACCATAGTCACCACAAAATTTTTGCACTCAAATCCATAACTTTCTATTTTTAGCAGGGTAGGGTGCGGAAATGCTATTTTAAGCACTTTACTAATATTTTTTATATGATGTTCTTATATTATATCGATCATTAAAATTTATGAGGGTTTAATATTTGTAGAAACTTGTTATTTTTAGATGCCCATTTTCTTGAATATTGTTATTTTTAGAAAGTTCCCTTAATTGTTGTTTTCGATGTTTCTTACTTTTTCAGGGTATTACAAATGCTAAGAATTCATCACTTTGGGAAACTTACTATTTTTAATAACCTAATATTTTGAATAATTTATTTTTATAAACTACACTTATTGGTGTCGAGGTTATAACGAAACCACTTTGTTAAAATCTTATGTTTTACATTAGGGTATTCTGCTCCAAATTTCGTCATTTTCCATCTACCGGATCTATGGGAAATTGAAAAAGTAGGTTTTAGGGTTTGATATTTCAGTTTTCTATGTGAAAAATATAGGGCATCAATGATTTTTTTGTTACTGATATTTCCAAATGTTTTTGTTGAGGAGATTCTAGAAAAAAATCAAGGTGAGTAGACTCCGATTGAAATGTTATGTTCAAATATTCATTTTTGGTGGCTATGGATGTATAGAACAAATTATGAAGCATCTCTAGGTAAAAATAGATTTTTTCTAGTGTTACAACAACATCTTGTCACGAAAATTGTGACCTATGTGGTAAGTGAGGAGTATATCAGGTTTATAATGTTTTTAACTCACCTAGCTAACTGTACATTGAACACGGGTTTAAATTACACTTGGAGAGAGTTTAAAAATGGTGTAGGGGGAATGTGGGACACTAAGGGAAAAAATGGGGGAATTGGAGAAAGATCATGAAAAGTGGTAGCATGTGGAAAGACAAAAATGGGATGAGGGGCTCATAAATTGCACCTGTGGAGCTGAGTGAGGTCGTATGGGGGTCTCAAGAGCTTCCTCATTGATTGGGTCACACTTTCTTATCCCCCTTTTCCCCATGGGGGAAGAGGGATAATGGGGAGACCTGGGACAAAAATTAAGACCATGGTGAGTTAGTGAGGTTGTAATTTTGTGCCCCTCTTGTCCCCCTTGCACCAAGGGGACGAAAGGGATATTGGGGACACTTGGGACACCTTGGTGTAAAAGGTGTGACCGGAGAGCAAGATGAGGTTGCAATTTTATGTCCCTCAAGTCCCCCTTATCCCTAAGGGGGGAAAAAATGAAACAAAGGTTTCTAAAGTGTGGATGGGCCAAAAATGGAAAGCCAAATTCACTTAAGATGTGTAGACACAAAATCACACACTTGGGTATTTATCTAGTCCTGATCACATATTATTATTCATATGATTCCTAAGTAATAAAAGTACTAATTAACCCATGTATTTGGCCATATTTATTTTCTTTCTATTGTCACTTTTGGTCTTACACTCTTACTTTCCCGGTCCCGATTTCTTATACTCTAGACTTTCTCATCTGACACACTGGCACCTGGCCCAGGGATGCCGCGGCAAGACACCCCCATCCCCTATAGTTGCCTCTAACCTATTTCTACTTTTCTCACATCTTTTGGGTCCTTTCTATCATTTGGGAATCTTATTTTTTTCGTAGTCAAAATTTTTGGGGTTTAATATGAAATTTAAGCAGGGGAATAATATAAATATAAAGTTATGTGACCATAATAAGGGACCAATCACTAAGCATTAACTATCACCACCTAAGGTTACATCTATAGGATATTATAAAGCATTCAAACATCCATTCTTTCCTCCATTCATGGGAAAGGGACTGAATTATTTTGCATACACTTCATATGAGGAGAATTTCATTCTATTCCATGCACACATCTACTTACATATTTATTGTTATCAAGTACAACACAGAACAACCACCTAGGAACGAATCTACACACACACACACATAGAACTACATTGGGTCTAAAATGTAGTGCATTGCTTAGTCATAAGATCACTCATTTAAGAATTAAGGAAAATATAACCCCTCATTTGCATTATTATATTTTTGGGATTTGATGCAATTTTGAGGATTTTGCAAGTCATTTATTTATTAAAAGTTGTTAATGACACCAATGATCATTGTGCGAGATACTGGTGGCTAGAAGAAAAGGATAGTGAACACCTTGCA
The DNA here is from genome assembly GCA_018340775.1 of Taxus wallichiana var. yunnanensis. NCBI lineage: Eukaryota > Viridiplantae > Streptophyta > Pinopsida > Cupressales > Taxaceae > Taxus > Taxus wallichiana. The sequence goes on from CM031239.1 coordinate 735,730,210, forward strand.
ACCATTCAAAGATGTTTTTATGATATTTTTAGCAAATACGGGCACCCAATTGGTGCGTAGTGCCCGTAGGTGTCCCTGACCCATTTCAAATGCCCCGATCTAGGTAAATTGTGCGGATCACACAATTTTCGCATTATGTGTGATACTTCTCCCTCTCTTTTCATTAGTTCATCACTTCGGCACAATCCAGATTTAATTGCAAACCAAATAAGTCTTTATATCTCCCCTTTATAACTAGGATTTCATATTTTCTTGCTTAATTTCCTTAGGTCGATTTTGTACTTAATTTCTTATTCATTTACTACTACATTGTAACTATATTTAGGCATTTATAAATTCTATATTTCTTAATCATTTGGAAAACTGACGCTTTCACGTTTACTATCCTCATTTTTATTCTCTCGTGGCTCCTCAAATTCCTCAAATTTATTTATATTAGTTACTTAAAATACATCCAAATTGCAAGGTTGTTCTGAAAAAATACCTAGACACCATGTATCTTCTTAGATATACGTCACCACATCAAGTGAGTGTTATCTTTGATCATCTATCTAATGACCCTATCCTTCACGATTCTCCATCTAATCATCCCATTGATGTAGGGGAATCATTCAATGAAGCATCCAAGTTTTTAATTCTCCCTCCTTGTCATGTTTATAATCTATTAAGGTGTTTATGAGGTCATAATGAGGCAAAGGAGTCACTAGTGTAAAATTGCAAGTTTCCCTTAAATTCTAGATTTGAAATTTTAAAGACATTTAGGTGAGATTCAAGGGTAAGTTGTCAAGATGTCTTGATGATTTCAATGATGGAGGGACTAGTCATGTAAATAAGGATTCATTGATTCCAAAGTGATTAACTAATATAAACTTTCTCCTAAATGTGGATTGGGTATGTAAGAGTCATCATGATATCGGGAAAGTCGGTTATGAAATAAAGAAAGAAATATATATATATATATATATATATATATATATATATCAAGAGTTAATTTGAAGTAAAGGGAGTTAGTTAGTTATCCTCTAAGAGGAGGTAAAAATAAGAAAGAGAGTGGAATTCCTCGAGAGGGAGAGGGAAATAATGGAAGAATCACAATTTTTGTATATAGACTTATATCTTGCAATAATGAACTTTGTTTTTGCATATAAAGCTTGTCTTTTGATGTTATGGTTTTGATTTTTTCTTAATATTTAGAATCCTTTCTTGATGAAATATTGAAGGATAGGATTATTAAGAGACCTTATGAATTCTCTGAGACTATGATCATTATGAAATTTGCATGGAAGCATTTTCTTAGTATTGAGAAAACAATGAGAATGTGATTGTTCCTGGGTAAGTTTTGATGAATTCTTGTAGAAACATGTTGTTGAATATTTTTCTAAAAAAATTCATGTTACAATAAAGATATAGATTAATTTTATAGTTTTATACTATATACTTTACCTTGGTGTGAGAGTTAACGATTGTATGCGAGAACATTGTGATTGTGTATTCACAATTTTGAAAAATATTGATCTTTTTGTTACCTTCTAGGTGCATGGGATGAAATTTCCTTTATGAATATTGTATCGATTACAGGGGATATATGATCTAAATATTATAAGGATTAAGCAAGAAAAACCACTTTTTTAAAAATGTGTTGTAAAGCGTGAGGCTGTATGTGTTCACCCAAGCAAGGGTAATTGAAAAGTGTTCGAAAGAAGGGTTTAATGCATTCATTAACTTCCAATGGTAATTTTTTCTTGTGTATATTCCTAATATTAAACTTCATAAAAAATTTAGAACCTGGAATCATTCCTTATAGTAATTTATTGAGAAAATAGACTGTTAGAGAAAATTCAAGCACCCTCAAATGAGTTATGGATCTACTTTTCTAAGGAAAAATCATCTAGTGTGAATGCACAACATTGAGTTTTCTCCAAGGTGCGGGACCTTACAAGGTGAGAAAACTCTCCAGATTGAATCTGGTTCTTACTCCTCTGTTTAGGTGTATACATGTAATCTTTGCTAGAGGTTTTGATTCAAAATTCTTACTCTAAGACTACCAAGGGGATAGGGTTGAGAGAAAACAAGGAAATGAAAACAAAACTAAGCAAAAAAAAGAGGTGATACACAAAAGGAGTGCTGAAATCCTTGCTTTTAAGAAATAGACATAGATCATGAAGATACAACAAAAAAACCATACACAAATTTTCCAAAATACAAAGAAAGATCAGAAGGAAACAAATCAATGCAAGAGAGGATTGGAAAATTCAATCATAGAGCATGTATTGTTAGTTCCAGAATTGATACAATACATTGCAGATAACAAAGAAGGAAAAAATGTGTTACAATCTCCATGGGAGGTCTGAAACTCCTTCAAATCCACCTGCTAAGGAGAAATGAAGAGCTTGCAGGAGCAAGAACATCCAACCCTTTACAAAATGAGCCAAAACTGGCTTTTAACCATCGAGCAAAAAATGAAAGAAAAAAAAACATGGGCAAATCAATTTTTTAACTTCAACCACCGAACAAGATTGATCTAAATGGCCTGCAAAGTTATGGGTTTCCATAAAAAATCCCATACACCATAGTACATTTCTTTACAGAGACAAAACAGAGGCCCATACTTCATTAATTTTGGTGGTTGGAGTCATTTTCTATTTTTTTACATGCTAGAGACGTTTTCCATTTTTCTCCCACAAATATCCACAAAAATCTAAAATTGAACCATTCATTATGTAGATAATTTCACCATCTTTCCAATGACACCAAGAACGCAAAAAATCGAGCTCTGGATCAAAAGTTATGCCCCTCTAAAGAGGGAAAAAATGGAAAAATGGATTAGTGGGCTGAAACTTTAAAATTTTCCCGTTTTTGAATTTGGGAAAATTTCCCCAAAAATTTCCACATCCCCCACCACTCTGCTGCCACATGGCACTTCCCTATTCGTTGATGGAAATGCGGGCCCAAACCTCACTTCTATCCTTTGATTTTTTCATTGGGAAAATTTCCCAACTTTTCCCCATGCTCCGCTGTCCCAATGACACATGTCACTTCCTCATTGGTTGGTGGGGATGCGCTTCCAATTTTTCCTTTTCCACCTTGGTGGGATTTCGGGTCATATTTTTCCCTTGTACCATTTTGACCACTTTGGAAAATTTCACCAAATTCTTCCACACCTCGACCTCCACCGACGCGTGGCACACTTTGATTTGGCGCGGGCCTTAATCAATTTTATTTCTTCAAAGGGCCCATGGGAAACATTTTTCTTTGCGCCCTTTGACTACTTTGGTAAAAAACCAAAATTTACTCTGCGCCTCCAAATTCTACCTCTGCGCCCTTAGACACATGGCGGCCTCCTATTGGTTGGCATGGGCCTCAAGCCATTTATTTTCTCCACGGGCCCGCGGGAAAAAATTTTCCTTTACGCCCCACCCACTCTAGTGATTTTCGAACTTACCCTTGCTGACCTACCATTCCGTTTCTACCATGTGGCACATTCCTATTGGTTGCGGGCCTTCCAGAGAAATTTCCCTCAAAAACTCTGTCGAGCCATAACTTGAGAAATATAAGGAGTTAGGAGGAAAATTTTACCTTTCTGGAAAGGTGAGGAAAAATCCTATTTGATGAAGCTATTTCTAGAAATCTTTGAGTTCTGAAATGTGTTAAATTTGATATTGAAGCACAAGGAAGGAAATAATAAAGGAGTTAGCCAAAATAAGCAGGGGGCTTCATTTTGGATAATAATTTGGCAACTCGGAGGGGTCATCTACCTACTAGATGAATGATCGTAGCTTTTGAAGCATCCATTAGGCATGGAGTCTTAAGTTGTAGCCTGCAAACTGACTCTAAACTTTGAAAACTTCCTCTCTAAGCCACTTGAAACCCACTTGAACTAGAGTTTTTTCACCAAGATGCCACTAAAATGGGTATGCAAGAGCAAAACCAGTAGCACTAAAAACTATGTACAAACTGAAAATCATACGTACCCCAAGTGGGATATGCAAAGTGTGCACAAGCACTTCTTTTGCTAAAATAAAACCTACCTACTCTTCTCTAAGCTGGAAGCAAAGGTGAGCTAAACAAACCTTGTAAGCTTGGTTATGCAAAATAAATTCCTTTCTTCAAAATTGGCAGCCATGCAAATGATTTGGAGCTGAGTATGGCTGCTAGGATGAGCGGAAAATCAACAAGAAGCTGGTCTTCTACCCAAATTAGCAAGGTGTCAGTTGAAATCAAATTGAATACCTCTTTTAGTTGCTCTGCATTTGGATTGAAGAGGTATGGTAGCTGATCCTTGGTACTTTGTAGCTCATCCTCATGCTTAGAAGCAAGCATGACTAGTTGTGACTTCTCCTTTAGCTCCAATGAAGCCAATTACCTTATTGGGCAAGGTATGATCCATTTGATGTGCCCATAGATCTGATTTTCAACTCCAAAAGTGAAGTCTTCTTGTAGACCTTCTTGGATGGATGGTGTGGAAGAAATGATGAAGTTCTCCTACTATTTTCCTCCCTTTTGTAGTGAAGAACATGGAAGATTAATATCTTCCAACGTTGGTTCCAAAGAGCTGTCATGATTCAAAAAATAGGTTGCTTTTTTCAATGTTCTCCTTTGTGGTAGTAGGCTCTTAATGTTGGAGAACGAATGGTGAAGAAGAAAATATTGTAGTTTCATTTGGCTCTTCATCAAACATTCTTCTAAGTCGATGGAAAATCAAACTCTTCAATGTCCTGCTACTACAAGGTCTCTCCTTCTTGTATGGTGGCCTCCAAATCTGTATTTTCTTCACCATGTGTAGTTTCTTTTTCAAACATGAAACTTGTCAATCTAAACTCAGCCAAAAAACCAGATTTTGGAGAGATGAAATGGGAGAGAAACATGAAATTTCTTGTGCCTCTTGCTCACAATTTAGACCTTTTTTCACCTCCATAATGGATTCATCAATAAAATCAGACCCTTCAAATGAAAGAAAAAATGTATCAATAATGTTTCCTTCTTCTCTTCTTGTTGTAAAAACTGACTTGATCTCATCCATTTGCTCCTCTTCAATGGGATTTGGAGCTGGTTTTTCTTCCTCCTCTGCTTGAAGACCATCTTGCTCTTGATTAAACTCTTCCTCTAGAATGAAGTTTTCAAATCAAACTCTTCAATATATCTGCCTCTAGAGGACAAGTTGGGGCTGCGAGATCTTCTTCTTCTATGGCTGATTGTGCAACTTGAATTGGATCAGCATTTCCTTCAAATAGAGTGCCAACATGGACACTACATTTTGAGAAAACTGATTGCTGATCTGCTTCTTCCTTTTGCTCTTCTTCTTGCTGCAACAAAATCAGTCCTAACCACCATTTTTTCTTCAACTCTGGCCTCCTCTATAGGCTTCATCAGCAAAGGGATCTTCTCAATTCCATATTTAAGAGCCAAACTCACTAAGCTCTTAATCATTCCTTCTTTGCTTGGCTCTTCCTCTTGTTGTCCTTCATGACTGATTTTTGCAATTTCTTCTTCCCCACATGGAACTGGGAATGCAAGAGGAGAGACAGTTGGAGTTCAACCAATTTTGCATTTGTTTGTGGTGGTGGAGGAGGTAGAACTCCTTGTTTCTTTGGAGGAGAGGGTATTTCTATTGGCTCTTATGGAGGGGATGACTATTTGGAAGGGAAGAGGAAAGAAGAATTGAGATGGTGGAAGGATAGGGAAAGGAGAAATGGATTTAACACTTGGGACAATGGATGGAGAGTTTAAAACTTGGCATTGTGGAGATAAAATAGATTGGGAAAGAGGAAAATAAAAGGCATGAAATGGTGTGCTTACCCATTGACAAGGTTGCTGAATACTCCTCTCATACGCCTCTATTACTTGAGTCCATTTTGCAAGTAATGAAAGTGTTGCAATCATGAATTCAAGCTTCTCTCAATGGCTGTAATGCCTTGGAAAAGGTCCCACCCATGGACAAGGTGCTCTACAATGATTCCAAATGCTTTCATTTTTGCTTGAGCCTGGATTGCACCATGTTTACCTCCATCTTTTGGATTTTCTCCAAAAATCAGCATCTTGTATTTATTTTCTCCATTGCATGCGTACCATTGCTCTTGATATGCTTCACAACCAAACTGATTTTGGTATTGCTCATATGGGTAAGCATGCTAACCTTGAATTTGATCAAAATGCTGATTTGAAGGAGTTGTAAAACATGTTGGAGGTGAAATATATTGTTGTTGTTGTAAATGTGAATTCCATGATGGAAATGAAGTCATGATTGTACAACTTCATGGAATGAAAGAAGATGGAAAATATGGAAAGAAGAATGGATGAAAATGGATGGAAAACAAGTCTACAACTCAGAGAATGAGTTATTTACCAGATGGAGTCACCAGATGTGCTTTTGAATATGCCTCCAAAGGTTGAATCCTTAATAGGAACACACCAACCTATCAAAAATAAGGTGGAAGACCTCTAAGGTCCCACTGGGTGTGCCAAAACTGTTAGGGAAAATTCACAGCACCCCCAAATGAGTTATGGATCTGCTTTTCTAAGGAAAAATCATTTGGTGTGAATGCACAACATTGAGTTTTCTCCAAGGTGTGGGACCTTGCAAGGTGGTGAAAACTCTCAGATTGAAGTTGGTTCTTGAATCCTCTAGTTAGGTGTATACATGCAATCTTTGCATAGGTTTTGGTTCAAAATTCTTACTCTAAGACTACCAAGGGGACAGGGTTGAGAGAAAACAAGGAAATGAAAACAAAACTAAGCAAAACCAAGAGGTGATACACCAAAGGAGTGCTGAACTATTTGCTTTATAAGAAATAGACACGAGATCATGAAGATACAACAACAAAACATGCACAAATTTTCCAAAATACAAAGAAAGATCAGAAGGAAACAAACCAATGCAAGAGAGGATTGGAAAATCAATCATAGAGCATGTATTGTCAGTTCTAGAATTGATACAATACATTACAGATAACAAAGAAGGAAAAAATGTGTTACAATCTCCATGGGAGGTTTGAAACTCCTTCAAATCCACCTACTAAGGAGAAATGAAGAGCTTGTAGGAGCAAGAACATCCAACCCTTTACAAAATGAGCCAAAACTAGCTTTTAACCATCGAGCCAAAAATGAAAGAAAGAAAAAACGTGGGAAAATTGATTTTTTTAACTTCAACCACTGACAAGATTGATCTAAATGGCTGAAAAGTGATGGGTTTCCATAAAAAATCCCATACGCCATAGTACATTTCCTTACAGAGAAAAACAGAGGCCCATACTTCATTAATTTTGGTGGTTGGAGTTGTTTTCTGTGTTTTTACATGCCAAAGATGTTTTTCCATTTTTCTCCCACAAATCTCCACAAAAATACAAAATTTAACCCTCCATCATGTAGATATTTTACTAGATTTCCAATGACATGAAGAACGTAAAACTTTGACCTCTAGATCAAAAGTTATGCCCCTCTGAAGAGGGAAAAAATGGATTGGCGGGCCAAAACTTTACAATTTTCCCTTTTTGAATTTGGGAAAATTTCCCCAAAATCCCTATGCCCCACCTCTCCGCTGCCATGTGGCACTTCCTATTTGTTGATGGAAACATGAGCCCAAACCTTACTTCATCCTTTGATTTTTTCATTAGGAAAATTTCACAACTTTTCCCTACGCTCCACTTTGTCTCGATGACACGTGTCACTTCCTCATTGGTTTTGGGGATGTGCTTCTAATTTTTCCTTTTCTACCTTGGCAAGATTTTGGGTTAGATTTTTCCTTCCACCATTTTGACCACTTTGGCAAATTTCATGAAATTCTTCCATGCCTCGACCCGCCGATGATGCAGCACACTTTGATCGGCACGGGCCTTAATCAATTTTCTCTCTTTGGTGGGCCCATGAAAAAAAAAATTCTTTGCGCCCTTCGAATAATTTGGAAAAAACCCAAAAATTATTCTACGCCTCGACTTCCACCTCAAATTGAACACATGGAGGCCTCTATTGGTTGCACAGGCCTCAAGCCATTTCTTTTTCTCCGCGCCTCTGCGGAAAAAATTTCCTTTCGCCCCGCCCACTCTAGAGATTTTTACAACTTACCCCACTTGACTGGCATTCTACCCTACCATGTGGCACATTCCTATTAGTTGCAGGCCTTCCCAGGGAAAATTTCCCTCAAAAACTCCGCCAAGCCATAACTTGAGAAATATAAGGAGTTAGGAGGAAAATTTTACCTTTCTGGAAAGGTGAGGAAAAATCCTATCTCGATGAAGCTATTTCTAAAGCTATTTCTAAAAATATTTGAGTCAAGAACAAGTACGGAAATGTTAGTAAAATTTGGATATCGAAGAACAAGTACGGAAATAATGGAGGCAAGTTAGCCAAAATAAGTAGGGGCTCATTTTGGATAACATAGACCACTCAAGCTCTACAGGGGGTTTACACAATCTAAGTGAGGGTTTACTATTTGAAGGTCCTAATATTTGAATATAAGTCTGAAAATTGGAAGAAATAATCCTCAAGACGTCCTTCAACTATTTATAAAGTAATTTTAATATTTCATTTGTGTAGTAAAAATATCTTCTTACCGGTCTATAAAATGCTTAAGTGCGGTAAAAAAAGATAATAAGGAATGGTAAGTAACAAAGGAATCATAAGCTACATTGGTAGTATGAATGTGAAACTTTAGAGGAAGAATGATTGCATTAGTAGGTGCTTATAAATAATGATTTTAATCAATCAAGCCTCTTACAGAGAACATTATAGACTAAACTAGACTGCCCCATGCCTAGAAAGGGGTTTAAGAGCTTAGGAAGCAAAATACAAAAAGTGAAAAGTAAGGAGTTTTAAAAAGAATGAAACCCTGAGTTTTTGTGAACATGTATGAGGTATATAATGGTAACTATTAAATGTAATATTCCATGATGGAGAGTTCTAGAACCCTAAATGCATGGTGGGAGCAAGCATACTTGATTCAATCACCTTAGGGATAGTCTTGTGAATTGAAGAAAACGTGAAGTTTGAAGTGTTGAATGATTTTCCTTATTGATTCTAATTTTTTTTTTGAAGATTGTCAATAGGGAAAGAAGGTTAGAAAGTTCTAAGGAAGAGAAGGAAAAAAGTGCATACTAGAACAAGAGACCAAGAGTAAGAAAGGTGAGAATAAGTGAATATCATGACTTTTGATGGTTGATGAGCTATTGTATGACTCTAGAGGTAGTAGAATAATATGTGTATGTAGATTAAAGTCTAATAATGACTTGGCGAAGACCAATTAATTCAAGAGTAGCATATTTGTATTAAGAACTAGTGGTGCAACAAGGACAGTTTTAGAAGATAAGGGTCGGTTGGCTGATTTTTCTTCATTATGAATCCTTAACATGGGTGTTAAAGGAATTAGATAAGATTTAGAGATAGATAAGGATGTTGTATGACTCCAATTAGAGGAAAAATTGATTAAAATTTGCAATTTTTAGTCTTTTAAGGTTCATACAAACCTCATATTGTAGAGTTTGTACAAGTTAATTGTTTCTTCTTTATTGAATGAATGTGTGATAAAAATTAGATACTTGACTACATCATCAATGTTTGAGTCAATTCAAGATTTTCATCTTTATTTCAAGACAAATTTCAGGATATAGAATCCATGATTACATCTCTAAAATCTAAAATTCAACATCTTAAGGACGATTTTCAAGATCATGTTAGTTATTCTTCGCATCCACATTTTATGTCTTCTACATGTAATCATATTAGTGAACCTAAAATATTTCTCCTCCTCACGCCTCTAAATCTTGCACTCAATGTTAAGCAACATGATATTCTTACTGAGCTCCTTATTCATCAATTGATCAATTTTCCAACTACTCATTATTATCCTTCTTATCACACACGATCAAATATCATGGTCTTCCATTTTGCACTTATCATCAAATGAATGGATATAATGAGAATGATTGATATGATTTACAATGAAGAATAAAACATCTTGAGTGTCAATGCTTTATCTCATTCACTATAGAATATTTTTTTAAATTCCCATCTACAAATGATATATCCAAATGGGCTCCTAAATATGCTCATTTTATGTCCAATGATCATTGTAACACCACTTCTAATGTGCCTTCTTGATCAAGTAAAGTGCCTCCTCTTCAACTGTTGGTATCCAATTTTTTTCTCCTTTTCAGTTTGAGCATCACCATAGATATGTCATGGAGCTTAAGGGTAGGTTAGACCATGTTGTATGTCTTCGGTAGCGGGGATATGGTCTAGCTGGCACCCGGGTTTGTGGATAAATGGATAGCACTCAATAGGACTTGATCTTGTCCTAGATGTTTTAGGTTGTGCCTTGCAACCAAGGCAAGAGGACCTATTTTGTAACCTTGTAATGGTGAAGGAGATGAAGATGTCCTTCTCTTTACTTGAAATTCTATGATGGAGACCTTGATGAAAACATGATCAACACCCCAAATCTGAACTCTCACAAGTTTTCACTTCTCAAAACATGGGTATGTTCTCAAAACAAGGAAAAGGTTACTAGAGACATTGGAAATCCTGATCTGTTGTGCATACTTTTACAAATGGATTTTTATCTTCTGTAGGTATACAAATGCAAATCAGGGATATTACATGATAGGATCTTTGTTTTTTGATGATCTTTGGTGGGATATTGATAAGACGAACTAGGATAGATCAGATATTTGACAATCTATACAATACTTGAACAACTATCAGATGAAATGCCTAAAATAATCAGGATGTTCTTTCAACTAGAAGAGGCACAAATGGAATCGAGGTTTCACTCTTCACACAATCTTTGAGAACTCACCACAAAATCTTGAAGTAAAGAACTCAATTAAACACAAAAATCCTTGATCAAACCACGCCTAAGGTACCCCCAAAGACTTACAAGCAATCTCTACATTCAAGGAAGGTGAAGTGATTTTAAATTTGTTTATCTCTTTATCAAATGAAGGCTCTTCTGAACATGAGATTGCAAATTCCACTAAAAAATCAACAAGAAATGGATATTCGTGTGATTTCTAAAGACTTTCAATGTAAGATTGCAACAAGAACAATAAAATTTATTTACAAGCATCTAAAATTGATACGAGATATCATATTCAAAACTTGCTAGATTCAACATGAGGGGAGAGTTACATGAACAATCTCGGAGCCGTGTGTGGTGGTTATACACTTGTAACCAACCCACATACATGAATTTTCTAACACATGAGACATTAAGCTGGTTCTTTGGCGGATTTTCTCAGAAAATGAGATTTTTCTCAAAATTTTCTCGTGATTTTCAACTCCCAACCATTCACAATTTCTCCAAAATGCATAATATACCTCATGCCACATTGGATTCTTCCTTTCCAAGAAACGAATATGCTTATGGGATCAAATTTGTTACAAAAACCTCATGATTTAATGACAGTGACATCAAACAAAAAAACAACTTGCAGGTTTCCAAGTTTGCACAAAAATTTAAATCATTAGACAAATTCGAGATCACTATCCACCCTAGGGGCACATTTTTATCATTTAGGCATGTGAGCATCTTTCATTCATCATTTTTTACCTTTTCCCCTTTTCAATTTTACCTCTACAACTTTTGATGTTGATATTTCACATTTTTTATCGGGCTTGAGCCAAAATTACATCAAAAACACCATAGATCGAAGAATTAGGTCATGAAAATGATGTCATTGTTCTCAAAAGGCCAAGATGACACAAAATCATATAAGATTTGATGAAATTTGATGAAGAAATCATGATTCCAAGCTTCTTGGAGCTCCATGGTGGCCCAAACAAACAAATGTATGGTAACCATCGATCCCATTCGCCTTTTAATATCATCCCTCCACGTGGAAAACGCCATTTAAAAATCAAGCCCAATATTAAATTTTTAACCTTTGGATCAGGTGGGGCATATGTCAAAACATGTCTGGATCGGGCCCATGCCCTTAAAAATGCATTCACAGCCTTTTTAAAGTTTTGGAAACTTTTGCCAAATTTCCTTGCTTCTCCCCTAGGATGACCATGTGTCTATATGTGGGCCCCATTGAAAACCACAAGCCAATTCACTCAATTTTGACACTTTTTTGAAAAAAGGAAATTTTTGCACAAAACCCCCGTAGGCCCGGACGCCCAGATGCCCGATCTCTTCCCCACCATGTGATGCTCTCTGATTCGCCGTGGAGCCAAGCCTCCATTTCTGACTTCAAACCTTCCCACAAAATTTTGAAAGTCTCAAAAGTTACTGCGGGTCCGCTCTCCTCCTGCCTACTTCAAAATATGCCACGTGTTTATCATGGATAGGCTGCAGAGCCACGCTTCCCACTTACACTTTAGCTTCTTTTGCCAAAAAGGAAAAAATTTACTCTGTCCCCAAGGACCGAACCTCTGCCTCCATTTATCTTCCTTGGACATGTGTCACTTCCTGACTTTTTGTGGGCCTTCGGGATAACATTTGATTTTTCATCATTTGAAGTTAAAAACTTCAAAGTCTTCACAAAACCCTTTGCCCCATCCTATACTTTCTGGACACGTCTCCACCGATGATTTTTTGAGGGATTTTGGGCCAAAAATTTACTTCATCATTTTGAGCCAAAAACATCAAAATTCTCCAAGTCCCTCCGCCATCCGCATGCCCTTTGTGCCACGTGTCCTCTCCTATTCACTATGGGCCTTTGGGCCAAATTTTGATTTTGAAAATTTTACATAATGAAACTAAAATTTCCTAAGGAAAGCCCACCACCCACCAATCCCCTAGCCAATCAAAATGTGCCACGTAGGCACTTCATTACAGAAGGCGGAGCCATGGATCAAAAATTTTCCTTTTGCCAAAATTTCAAAAAATGATAAGTTAGAAAAATTTCGACACCCCTTGGCCAATAGGAACCCACCACGTTGCCATTACCTTATGATGATGAATTTGGCCAATGATGACACCGTATGACCGTCAAAATGTGGAAAATTTGAAGGATTCCCTAAAAATCAATTTTTTCAACAAGGATTGCAAATTTTTTGATTCAAAATCGACTGAAGCATGATTTGACATTATTTTCGACCTCGGGATTGGGAAATTAACTCATATAATTTATATTTGATCAATTTCGATTTTATTCACGATCGATAAAGGGAAAATGACACAACCCACGAATTGGAAAATACCTAGGGCACAAATAAGAGAACACATGGATTTCGCTTTTAAACTAGGGCATAACAACAAGTTTATGGGAAATTTTGAAACATTCAACTGGAGGGACTGAATTGTAAATCACCAATTCGAGAAATAAAAAAGTCTCGAGCAAAATCGGACATGAAAATTTAGGGCACACTACATAATCTCATAAATGGAACCAACATTGGCTCCTTCCTGGGGATGGGCACTCCCAGTGAGTGCCACAAGGACAAAATGTAGACCAAGTGCCAAAATACCATTGGGAAAAGGAGTCAAAACATAAGGCAGCCCAAAAACTAGAACCACCCAACAAAAATGAGCTGAGAAACCAACCAAAATGGCTGCCAAGAACAAAGGGAAAACCACAAACCACCAAACAACAAAAAACAGAGCAAAAACAAAGACTATACAATTGTACAATTTGTGCATACCTCACTTTGGGGATTAATCCAAGAAATGTTTTAAATGTCTGCCATTAACAGCAACTCAGCAATTCCCCATCTAGATCTTTGAGAAAAAAGGTATGTTCACCAATCCTGATATCAATGGCATAAGGGCCCATCCATAATGCATCAAACTTTCCATGCTTGCCCTTGTCTTCATGCCTACTATCCCACAACAAAACTAGATCTCCAATATTGAAGGCTCTAGGAGTGACCTTCTTGTCAAACAATCTCTTCAACTTCTCTCTAAATCTGATATGCCTTTGATGGGATGCTCTTCTCTCCTCATCAAGCTCAATAATCTGATTGATCCTTGATTCATATGGGCCATGCTCTTGATCTTCTAACTATTGGGAAAACTGAAATGAAGATAATTATAGGTGTAAGGGCAGAAAATCCTGAGTTCCATACACCAATTCAAATGGGCTTTTACCAGTTGCTCTTTTAGGAGTTATTCTATCAGCCTAAACTACAAACTTCAATTGTTCACCCCACTTTTTCTTATTCATTTCCAAGTTTCTTCTAATGATCTTCACCAAGTTCTTATTACTAGACTTAGCTTGTCCATTCCCTTGGGGGTTGTAGTTTGAAGAATAAGTCAGATTGATTCCATATTCATTACACATTGCCATCAAAGGTTTGGCTCTAAAGCACATGGCATTATCAGATACAATCTTAACTGGAACTCCAAATCTGCATATGATATGATTCAATAATAACTCCATTACCACTTGGTGTGTTGCCTTTTTAGATGGGATTGCTTCAACCCATTTTGTAAAATAATTAGTGGCTACAAGAATCCACTTATGACCAGCACTAGAAGGATCTGAAATCTCACCAATGAATTCCATTCCCCATTGTTTGAAAGGGGCTTTAATTGATATAGGCTACAAAGGAAGGGAGCCTGAAGCTTTCAATCTTCCAGGGAAACGCTGACAACTATCACACCTTCTAACTAGCTAGGTTGCATCGTTAAAGATAGTAGGCCACCAATAACCAGCCCTCAAAATCTTATGTGTTGTCACCCTTTTAGCAAAGTGTCCTCCACAAACTCCCCCATGGAAATCAGCAACTATTTTGGGAGCTTCATCTTTAGTTATGCATTTCAAGAGGACACCTTCAGGGTTCTTCCAAGCCAGCCCAAGGTCTGTTATGATATAATTTTGAGAAGCCATCTTGAGGGCTCTTTTCTGATTTTTATTTAGATGACTAGGGCAGCATAGATGTCTAAGGTAGAAGATCACATCTTTTTACCACTCAGAGCTCATCAATTTCTCAAGAAGATCTTCCCTTTCTTCCTCTAGCTGATTCACTTCTACATTTTGCAAGTTACTCTCAGCCATGAGCTTAGCAAGACCCAAACCTCTTACCAAATTTGTGGTTTGGATGTCCATATCATACTCCTGTAATTTGTTCACCCATCTACATATTTTACTTGAGATCTCCATCTATGATAAGATGTCTTTCACCATGGTGTGGGGGACATAGGTAAAAAATTTTGAACTCAATATATAAGGCCTGAAAACTTTTGTTGCCTTCACCAAGGCAAATGCTTGTTTTTCCATGATTGTATACTTTAACTCAGCAGCTTGTAAAGCCTTGCTAAAGAAGGCAATAGGCCTCTCAACTCCATTCTCATCCTTTTGTAACAAAATAGAAGCAATGGTATATTCAGAGGCAAAAGAAAAGATTTGGAAAGGCCTCTCATAGTTTGGTGCTGCTAGAACAGGTGCATGCTTAAGTGCATCCTTTATTCCTTCAAAATCCTAAATGGTAGCCTCCTCCCACCTAATAACTTGGTCCTTTTTCAACATGCTTGTGGTTGGAAGAGTCATCTCAGAAAATTTGGAAACAAACCTTCTGATAAAATTGATTTGGCCAAAGAAAGATTGGATGCCTTTCTTGGTTCTTGGGATAGGTACTTTGCTGATTGCTTCCACTCTCTTAGGGTCTATCATAACACCATCTTTAGACACAATATGTCCCAACAGCTTGGCCTTTTGCATGCCAAAATGAAACTTATTTGGATTAAGATAAATGTCATTCTCCCTACATCTGATCAACATCTTCTCTAAGTGTTGTAAATGGTCACCTCACTGCCTTGAAAACACAGTCACATCATCTTGGTAAACTACAATGAACTCATTGATGTAACCAGAAAAAGCAACATCCATTTCCCTTTGAAAATTAGCACCAAAATTCATCAATACAAAGGGAATCCTAACAAAAACATATGTCTCCCAAGGCGTAGTGAATTTTGTCTTAAGTCTTTTTGATTCTTTAACTACCACTTGATTATAGCTGGAGAAACCATCCAATGTGGAAAGCAATTTAGACCCTGTCACAAGCTACAACATATTTTCCATATTTGGCAAGGGATAGTTGTCCTTCATGGATGTTTTATTTATATTTCTAAAATATACACGAAGTCGATGTCTCGATTCTTCCTTCGTCGGCACAAGGTTTGCAACCCAAGATGAATATCTAGTAGGTGAATAATACCTCCATCTCTCAACTTCTTTAAATCCTCCTAAATTTTCATGGAGAGAAGTGGATTAATTGGCCTTTACCTCTGCTGAATGGTTTTACATTTGCTTCAAGAGGGATCTCATGCTGAAATAAATATTCTCTATATGCTTTCAACTCGAATAGGACCAAGAAAGGCGAGTCTTGATATTTTTCAAGAGTTGGGCATAGGACTGTTTTTCTTCTTTACTTAAATTGCTGCCCAACCAAACCTTCCTTGGTTTTTCCTTTGTTCCCAAGTCATGCTCTTCCACATCCCTTGAAGCATACATGTTTCTATTTATGATGCAATCAACATTGTTAAAATTTGACTCAAGTGCAACAAGACCTCTAGGAATGGTGTTTGTTTTCAATTGGATGATATCTTTTCCAAACAAAGTTTCTCTTCCTTCAGTCATGCATACCATTAGCTCCCAATCAATATTTTGATTTGCAAACTCACCTTGGTTTTGCAAGAACCTGAGCACTTGAGCATCATTGTTAAATACTTGCCAATGTTTCACATTATCAGGGACAGCTGGCCTAGTCAGCACTTCAATGTTGTATTCACAATAAGGTGAAATGGTGCAATTTTCAAATCTAGAACCCAACACTACCAATTTATCAGCAGTAACATTAAGACCTCTGTCATGGTAAACAATGTTAAAGGAATCAAACATTTCAATTAGATCCCAATTTGCGCATGCTTATCTTTGTTTCATACGCTGATTTTTTGTAGCATATAGTTTTCTTATTTGTTTGACAACTAGTTATGAGCCTCCTTTTGCAAAAATATCTTTCACTCCATAATTCCATGCAATCCTTAACCCCAACAACAATGCCTCATACTTAGTAACATTGTTAGTGCATTCAAAATTAATTTTTAAGGAAAAAGCAAACTCTTCCAAACTAGGAGAAAGCAGAACTATACCAGCACCATTTCCAAATTTGGAGCAAGCTCCATCAAATAGCAAGGTCCAAGGAGAACCTACCATATCAAGGAACTTTGATCTGTCCATCTTGTGTTCTTTTCCATCAGCAAAACCAATGAAATTCTCAGCATCTACATCAACAAACAACACTTCATAGGAAGCATTGTTGGGATCTTCAATTAGGTGCAACATCTTCTTTTCACCATAAATTTTGACCAAGCTTCCTTCAATGGGAATGGTGGAAAAAGACATATCCATTTGAACGCTGCCACCAACACTTACAGCCCATTTTATTGACAAAAGCATACCCCATTTGGCAGGGCAATCAATAATTACAACATCTAGTTTCAAATTCTTACCCAGATAGGTTACAAGTTGCACTACCAAACCCTTCACACAACCAACCATAGGAAATTCCCTTAAATCCATGGTAGTACACTTCCCATAGGTAGTTGTCACCTTGATATCCAACTCATTCATGACTTCTAGAGGCATGACATTACATGATGCATTGGAATCAAACATACAATTGTGAAGTAGCCTATCTTTTATGAGAAAAGTTGTAAATAATGGATCAACATTCAATTGGGAATCAACCAAAGATGTTCCCAAATATACCTCAGGTGCCTCTCCAAGATCATCTACTACTGGTGGTGTTTCAAGGTCAGCAATGATGTGAGGAGGAGTCTCAACAACATTTACATTTATGCTTGGGGTGATCTTCTCTTCTTTAAGTCCCAAGTACTCAAATGCTCTCTTCTTATGCTCAGGAATTCTAAGCAACTCAATGATTGGAACACTCACTTTAATTTGGCTCAATACTTGGGCTATGTCATAGGGGACACTTTTGGAAAAATATCACCTGGAAGTTATACAAGAAGATTCATCAAATGGAAAAGGATTCTTGGTAGCTTGGGCATGATAAGGACTGTAATTTTTCTCGGGACAATAGAGCTTCTAGAAAGTGTCTCTTTCCTAGGAGATTCTTTTGGAATGCTTGTGAGCAAGGGTGTTTTAGTTTTGACTTGAGGGCCAAATCCCTTAAAAAAATTTCTTCTAGTGTTATATTCCTTCTCTTTAGCTACAACAACATTCTTCAACAATTGTCTATCTTCCTCCGAAGGGATACCACCATCATACTTCTTAATCATCAAAGCTCTCAAGTATTCAAAGTCATTGTTAGGAATTTTTAAAGCTTGCACTACATCAACTTCAAGAGCATGAGAGGGGAGAAATACTTGTACCCATTTGATGCAATACCAAAAGGTAGTAGTAGTCCTAGCACTTATTACTTCAGTAGATTTTTCTCCTTGTGAGCTTGAAGAATATCCCATCATGCAAATATCATCATCAGTTCCATCCTCATTATCAGCTTCAGCAACTTGTTGGTCCACTTCACATGGAGGATGAGGAAGAAAAAATCTATCACACCAATCCATATTAGTAGCTTCATCAACAGTAGAAACCCTAGTAGTTAGAGGGTCAGGAACCAATCTATTTTCATGTGTTTGGGGTTGTCTATTTGCAGATCCAACATGCCTTTTACCCTTGTCATCAAACCTCTACTCATTCCTATGGTGATTTCCAAATATATCTTGTGCTGTTGCCTAAGATGACCTTGTGAAGTCTTCCCAATTCCCTTCTCAGCTCTTGCCAATTTGTATGAGATTTCCTTGACAACCCCTGCCAAAGTCTTCACAACCTCTTCTAAATCAGCACCTTTGCTAGCTTGAGGTTTTTCAGGGTTTATCAATTTTACACCATCTCTCTTAAGAGGTTTCCCAACATCCTTGATATTGTTCTCAATTTGAAGTTCCATGGTGAAAGCTTGTCTTAGATTGGTTGGGTTCTTGTCTCTTAGGTAATAGGCTACCTTTTTATCAAATGCATCTACATATTTGATTAAACATGATTCATCACAAGGCCTCAAACCAACAGGAAGCCTTCTCAAATTTTTGTTAAACCTTGTGTTGAAGTCATTGAATGATTCATTAGGGTTCTTCTTGATATTCTCAAACTCGAGATAAAAGAAATCTAAGATCATTCATGTCACCATATTCTGCAACCTAAATGCATTTTTCATTTTAGTCCATGAATCAATAGAATTATCAGGTAGAGCCTTGTACTCAATCCCTAGCATCTTCTTCTAGTGTATGAATGAATAAATTAATATAAAAATCTTTAAACTCTATCTCAAAATCTTCCATCATATTATCAAAAAGTTTAAGATGCTGATCACCAGTAATAGCATTGTTACCCTAGAATTTTGGCAACCTATTTCTGACATCTTGTGGGACAGCATTTGGGTAACCATCCATTCCTCTAAAATTTATAGGACCAAAGGTGTTAACAATGAATGGAGGTCTAGGCTGAGCCATATTGTTTGGTGGGGGTGATCTTGGAGGTGAGACAAGCTGATGAGGAGTGTTATGTCTTTGGGGCTCAAGAATGTGATTCACAAGACTGGTATCCTCTAAGTGCTGATTTTCTTGGAAAGTTTTACTCGAATTAAAACATAGAGGTGTAGATTGGAGAAGGAACTTACCAAGTACAGTAGAAGGACCTTCACTAGCTGAGGAAAACAAGTTTATGAGAGGATTGATTGAATCAGAATCACTTGAAGAAGAGTGATAGTCCTCTACCAAAGGTTGATCTCTCTCACCAATGGCTATATCTTTTCCTGATGTCTAACCTTTAACCACTTTCCAAACTCTTCTCCCTTCCAACTCTGAGTTTCTTGAATCTAAGAACAATTTCTTAGCAGAGTCTCTAAGGAAGAGAGATATTCTTCCCTCCAGTTTTGTAAAGATAAACATCACAAAAAAAAATGACAAAAAGCTTAAGACACTAGCATTCCCAAATTCAAATCAGCATGGAGTCGCCACTAAGGGATTTCACCTTATTTGTGCAAGAATGCACTTAAATAATTTTGTCAAATGTCTGCTAGTATCTTGAAAACCTTGCAAGGTTTTATAAACTAGGCCTTCTTCTTCTTAAATCAACCAAACATAATGCAAAAAAAGTGTCTAAACTACTGGGAAATGAAAAAGGGTAGGCTGAGCTTGAAACCATTGCTTTAAAACTTGCAAATCTAAAACATAGCATGATATCTTGAAAATGCAGTAGCTCAAATACTTGAATACACAAATGCTCAAACCCCTCAAACACTTTCAAAAATACCAATAAACTTCCAATGATTCCCCAACAATGGCATCACTCGTGTTGGTATCCAAATTTGTTCTCCTTTTCGGTCTGAGTAAAGCACCATAGATATGTCATGGATCTTAAGGAAAGTTATACCATGTTGTATGTCTTCGGTAGCTGGGGATATGGTCTAGCCTGCACCTGAGTTTGTGGATGAATGGATAGCACTCAATAGGAATTGATCTTGTCCTAGCTGTTATAGGTTGTGCCTTGCAACCAAGGGAAGAGGACCTATTTTGTAACCTTGTAGTGGTGAAGGAGATGAAGATGTCCTTCTCTTTTCTTGAAATTATATGATGGAGACCTTGATGAAAACATGATCAACACCCCAGATCTGAACTCTCACAAATTTTCACTTCTCAAAACATGGGTATGTTCTCAAAACAAGGCAAAGGTTACTAGAGAAATTGGAAATCCTGATCTATTGTGTATACTTTTGCAAATGGATTTTTATCTTCTGTAGGTATACAAATGCAAATCAGGGATAGTACATGATAGGATCTTTGTTGTTGGATGATTTTTTGTGGGAGATTGATAAGACAAACTGGGATAGATCAGATCTTTGACAATCTATACAATACTTGAACAACTATAAGATGAAATGCCTAAAATAATCAGGATGTTCTTTCAACCAGAAGAGGCACAAATGGAAGCCTAGGTTTCACTCTTCACACAATCTTTGAGAACTCACCACAAAATCTTGAAGTAAAGAACTCAATTAAAAACAAAAATACTTTATCAAAGCATGCCTAAGGTACCCCAAATACTTATAAGCAATCTCTGCATTCAAGGAAGGTGAAGTGATTATAAATTTGTTTATCTCTTTATCAGATGAAGGCTCTTCTGAACATGAGATTGCAAATGCCACTAAAATATCAACAAGAAATGGAGATTCTATGTGATTTCTAAAGAATTTCAATGTAATATTGCAACAAGAACAATAAAATTTATTTGCAGGCATTTGAAATTGATAACAGACATCATATTGCCCAAGGAAAAACACAGATTTAATTCAAAACTTATTAGATTCAACAAGCAGGGGAGAGTTACATGAACAATCTCAGAGCTGTGTGGTGGCTATACACTTGTAACCAACCCACATACATGAATTTTCCAACACATGAGACATTAACCTGGTTCTTTGGTGGATTTTCTCATAAAATGAGCTTTTTCTCAAAATTTACTCGTGATTTTCAACTCCGACCATTCACAATTTCTCCAAAATGCATAATATACCTCATGCCACATTGGAGTCTTCCTTCCCAAGAAAAGAATATGCTTATGGGATCAAATTTTTTACAAAAACCTCATGATTTAATGACAGTGACATCAAACGGAAAAACAACTTGTAGGTTGCTGGTATGCACAAAAAGTTAAATCATTACACAAATTCAGATCATTATCCACCCCAGGGGCATGTTTTTATCATTTAGGCATGCGAGCATCTTTCATTCATCATTTTTTACCTTTTCCCTTTTCAATTTTACTGTACAACTTTTGATGTTGATATTTCACATTTTTATCGGGCACTGAGCCAAAATTACATCAAAAACACCATAGATCAAAGAATTAGGTAATGAAAATGATGCCATTGTTCTCGAGAAGGCTAAGGGGACACAAAATCAAATAATATTTGATGAAATTTTTGATGAATAAATCACGATTCTAAGCTTCTTGGAACTCCCATGGAAACCCAAACAAACAAATGTATAAGTAACTGTCGATCTCATCTACCTTTTAATATCGACCCTCTACATGGAAAATGCCATTTAAAAATTAAGCCCAATATTACCTTTTTAACCTTTGGATAAGGCGGGGCACATGTCTAAACATGACTGGATCAGGCCCATGCCCTTAAAAATGCATTCACGGCCTTTTTAAAGTTTTGGAAAATTTTCCGAATTTCCCTGCTTCTCCCCTGGGCCCGCCACGTGTCCATATGTGGGCTCCATTGAAAATCTTAGGCCAATTCACTCAATTTTTCGAATTTTTTGAAAAAGAATTTTTTTCACAAAACCCCGTGGGCCCAGATGCCCGATCTCTTCCCCACCATGTGGCACTCTCCAATTCACCGTGGGGCCAAGCCTCCATTTCCACCTTCAAACCTTCCCGCAAAATTTTGAAAGTCTCAAAACTTACCGCGGGTCCATGCTCCTCCTACCTACTTCAGAATATGCCACTTATCCATCATGGATAGGCTATAGAGCCACACTTCCCACATACACTTTAGCTTATTTTTCCTAAAAGGTAAAATTTTACTCTATCCCCCAAAGTCTGAACCTCTGACTCCATTTTTCTTCCTTGGACACGTGTCACTTCCTGACTTGTTGCGGGCTTTCGGGCTAACATTTGATTTTTCACCATTTGAAGTAAAAACTTCAAAGTCTTTACAAAACCTACTACCCCATCCGATCATTTCCTAGATATGTGTCCAGTGATGATTTTCCTAGGGATTTTAGGTTAAAAATTTACTTCATCATTTTGAGCCAAAAACATCAAAATTCTCCAAGTCCCTCCGCCATCCACATGCCCTCCATGCCACGTGTCCTCTCCCTATTCGTTGCGGGCCTTTGGGCCAAAATTTGATTTTGAAAATTTTGCATAATGAAAGAAAAATTTCCTAAGGAAAGCCCACCACCCGCCAATCCCCTAGCCAATCAAAATGTGCCACGTAGGCACTTCATTGCAGAAGGCGGAGCCACGGATCAAAATTTTTCCTTTTGCCAAAATTTCAAAAAATGATAAGTTAGAAATATTTCCCAACACCCCTTGGCCAATAGGAAATTGCCACGTTGTCATTACCTTCTGATGATGAATTTGACGGGCCAATGACACCCATATGACCGTCAAAATGTGGAAAACTTGAAGGATTCCCTAGAAATCAAAATTTTCAACAAGGATTGCAAATTTTTTGATTCAAAATCGACTGAAGCATGATTTGACATTATTTTCAACCTCGGGATTGGGAAATTAACTCATACAATTTTTATTTGATGAATTTTGATTTTTCACATGATTTGATAAAGGGAAAATGACATGGCCCGGGAATTGGAAAATACTTAGGGCACAAAAAGAACACACATGGATTTCTCTTTTAAACTAGGGCAGAACAACAATTTTATGGGAAATTTTGAAACATTCAACTACAAGGGCCAAATTACAAATCACCAACTCGAGAAATAAAACATTTCGAGAAAAATCAGACATGAAAATTTAGGGCACACTATGCAAGCTTAGAAATGGCCCCAACACAACCCATTCCAACAAAGAAATAACCTCTCAAGGCTCATCTTCCCTCACCTCCTCCTACTAATTCATCTACAACATTAACGAGTCAAACTAAGAAACCAAATCTAAAGATACGTATAATCCATACACCTCTCACATCTTTTAAAACATCCCAAATTCCAAATAAACAACCACCCACTACGTAAGACCAACAAGATTTAGCTAGCATCTTTCAACTTCCACCACTCAAGGCTCCTAAAACATCACCACTTCAACATCCAATCACTTTTGTTAAGGAAACTACTCCTTACATTAATCCACTTAGTGTCATTGACTAGATCTCCATCACTTACATACTTGGGGGCCTCATATCTTCTTCCCCCTTTACATTTCGTCAAAAAAATTTATCATCTCATGTACTTGATGCTTTTTGCTTAATGTCTAATATCTCCTAAGCATCAATACAAATCACTTGATACACTTGTATCGTCATTTCCCGATGATGCACTCTTGTTCTTTGATTCACACTTGACTGTTGAGGGCATCCTATACACATAAACCTCACACACTACACACTACACTACACGTTACATACTATACATTACACACTACACACTTCACATTTCATGCATTCATCTCTTTCTATGCAACATCTACTCTACGCATTCACGACATATCTTTTCTTGCATCTACTTCTACACGTTGTGCTCATTAGCCTATAACTCACTCTAGTTTTTTAGTTCACATTCGACTGATAAGGTTTTAAATCTTGAATATACCTCACCACACTCACACACTCACTCACTCACACACTCTTTACACTCTACACTTTTAACGATTACATCTTTCCAAAGACACATTCAAACCATTTCTCGATGACACGCTCTTGTTCTACGGTTCATTATTGACTACTAAAGGGGCATTTATAAAATAACCTTGTCACATACATACTCATTCACACTCACTCGGGGGCACGCAGCTCTTATCATTCAATTTTCATTCCATTCCATCTTATCCATAGCTCGCATATATTGGCCGCATTTACTCTTGCTTTCTTATGCTTACATGTACACTTTATTACACATGCTAGACAGATATCTTATATGTCATTATCTTTATCATATATACATGTGCATTCACTTGCCTTCTAATTTTTATCATAGGATTTACAGTTGATACAAGCGACATGTATACTTGGCATAATACCTATTACCAATCCCACAAATGCTCCCTGGGGCATCCAATTTCGTATACACTACAGGTGCTATTATTTAATTTTTCATAGAACATTACTTAATCAGATTATACACACTTTGACATAATTTTTATCATTTTAACAAGCTAACAGTGATTCATGTGAAGAATTTTTCTTGCAGATCTATATGCTTTCATGGTTGTTGGTTATATTGCTTTCTCTTGTCTTTCATTGTTTGCGGTATTTTCCCTATGTATTAATTGTTCTCTCGATTGTCTGTATGATTTCGCCACCTCGGCCTTTATTTTCTTGTGACATCATTAGTGGTGTAGCATGATTAAAACCCACTTTTTTGGTCTACATTATCTTCTTGAATAATGTCTTCTTACATCTTGGCTTACACATTATCTTCTTACTTGTTAGCTTACACTTCATCTTCTACATTCCTCGTTTATCTTTTTATGTACTAACACTTGTCTCCTAGCCACTTTTTTGTGTGTTCCTTGGTTTTTGTTAAATAACTTCCTCTAATTTTCTTGTATGTGAATTAAATGGGAAATCAATGTTTTTGGGAAACATGGAATTATCTCAAGGTGTGGGACCAAGAAACTGAGATAATTCTCCAAAGAAGGTTGGTTCCTCTTCCTAATCTAAGGCTAAAACTACTCCTAATGCTGGAAATACAACTATCTAATCTTATCCTATGATTCCAAGGGACTAGGGAGAGAGGAAAATGCATGAAAATTAAGAAATCCTAGGCTAAGGAGTTCATAGCACCAAGAGAAGGGTGATTGGGATACTCTCTAATAGATGAAAATGGGAATAAATAGAGAAAAAGAGGGTATGTGGAACACCACAGTCTAGAAACAACCATTCACAACACCATTTCCATTAAACACAACCATTTAGAGCTTGCAAGAAATCATAAAATGCACAAAAATACCTTTAAATTTAATGTAGAGGTGAGAGAATGCAATCAAACAAAAGCAAGGGTTAAAGAATAGCCACAAAAGTTGATTTTATTGTTTCATATGATCACATAGTTCATTACAAAGATAGATAGAGACATGAATGTCCTGTAGGATGCCCAAAATGAAGTGTTGAAGGTCACAACAACCTATAGAAGAATGGAGGAGTAGATATAGAATATACAACCAACACAAATGAGCTCATATTTACAATATAAGGAAGAAATAATGAGAAAGAGAAGAGGAAACTTGAAATATTCACTCCAATAGCCAAAAAAATCATTAAATGACTTCCAAACATTGTGAAAATCCCTACAAAGACCATTCTTTCATGTCCTTAGCTTGCATGGAGAATAGATCTGTCTATATGCCTTCATTAATACCTTTTCTATCCACCTGGGAGGTGTTATTTTAGAACTGGAGATTTTTCTTCATTTTTTTCCCACCAGCCCCAAAAAAATTTCATATTTTATTATTTCATAATGAAAATCTTGGAAATACAATTCCAATAAGTATAATTTTGTCAGATTTGGTGGAGTGTGGAAGAAGTTATGATCATTTAGGTTTATGAAGTACCATTCCTTCATTGCTTTACTCTGCGGGATTTTTGGACTACTTTACATCACACTTTAGGAATTTATTTAATTTGAAGTATCCCTGTGTCAAATCTCTTCATATTTGTTTTCTTCACCCCTTATTTGTGTATTTTTGCATGTGTTTTACTTAGGGATTTTGAATGAGCTCTGCTTGGTTTCTTTGAAATAAAGTAATGTCGGATCTCCGCATAATCTGTTTCTTATTTTGCACATTTTCAGTCCTCCATTACTTCCCTCATCACCTTGATTCATGGGTTTACAATCTTTCTCAACTTGGGCTTTTGAACCCCACTTGCTTCAAGCTCCATTGAGCTTAAATCTCACATAACTCACCTTTCCTTTCTCTATTTTTCGGAAGTTTGGGATGCAACAACTCAGTGTTTTTACTTGAACTTTTCTTTAAAAATTAGTGTTACGAATCCCCAAGATACTCTTATTTCCTTTTTGATACGAAGCTAGGGAGTCACTTTACTCGATTTGCAGGATTTGGGGCTGCTTAACCCATGGTTTTGAGTGATCACTACTTCTAAGTAGGTGCGATATCGAACCCCCGCATACTCTCCTACTTTCCTTCTTCATGATTTTTAAACCCTATTTTTCTTCCGGTCTCGGTGATGTCTTAGCTTGTGGTTTTGGGTGTCCATTACTTACCAGCTATCACTAGTTGTATTTCTAACTTACTCAAAGATTTCATTTTCCTTCACTACATGGTTGTAGAGGTGCTTTAGTTCCCAAGGTTTTTAACCCCCATGACTCATAGTAAGTACGGGCCTTAAACCCACACTACTCCCAACTCACTAAGTTTCTTGGCCTCTCCAACTAGCTTGACCATCCCAACTCACGGGCATCTTTCCCATGAGCTCGCCAAGCTTCTTTACCTTCTCTGCCTCTTTTGCTCGAGTTTTTGAATGTCTTCCATTTTTTCTAATTTTCTTTCTAACCTGTTGGACCCTTTTTTAATCTCGGTGAGTTAGATAAAATAGAGAAAGATACCCAAAACCATTGTTCTCAATTTCATCCATTTTTCCCATTTTTAGCTAAGTACCCTTAACCAATCCAAGATAAAAAAAAAATGCAAGTTATCAAAATTACCTATGGGGGAAATTTTGGATAATAAATTGGTGACTCAAATGGGTTATCTACCTATCATATGAATTGATTAGTGACCCTGTTGTTTCCATTGGGAATGAAATCATCTATAGTAGATTGAACTGATCTGGACTTGAACCTACCTGAGGCACTTCCTGGTCCTATATCTAATCTGAAAATGCTTAAATTGACCACTCACATTGCAAAATAAAACTTCTGAGTAAGGTTTTGTGTGAGTGGAAAATTGTTTTGATTCTACAATTCACCCTTTTTCCATAACAATTTGAACTAAAACTAGATACTCCACCCAAAACCTTCCTATAACACTTCTTGGTCTTTGCTTTAGTTGCTCATAATTTCATAATATTTTATCTTCACTAATATTCAATGAGTGTGGAAAAATAATTTGAGGTTTATCTTCTACTCAAGACTAAGGAGAAACTTGAATAAAAACTAAGGAGGTCTGCCCACCTAAATTGAGAACATGTAAGGTGCTATGAAACATGCTTTCTGAAATTCCTTAAGATGCCTCTGAAACTAATTTTCTAATAAAAAATATGTACCAGAAACTCAATATGCAATTGATTTGAAGAGACAAGAGAATGAGAAAACTAAAACTATCTCTAAATCTGATTTTTAGTTGCTCTGCATTTGAAACTTCTTGAAGATGGCAATTGTTCCTTGAAACTTTGAACTTCTTCCCACAACACCTTCTCCTCTGGAATCATGCTGAAAATTTTGAAAAGATACCATCCTAAAGAAATAAAACATGTGCAAAGTACTTATGGGAGGGAAACCTACTCTACTAACAAATCAATGTGTTGAAAGCACTTGGAGGAATTAGAAACCTAAACTAATATGTACAAAGATGATATTTTACTTCAATAAAAATGCTTTAGATAGATTCCATTGAAATCTATAGTTCTTCTCCATCCAACTTTGACAATTAGAAAGCATTGTTTGTCTTACATCCTGAGATCATATAAGGACCACTCCATATAACATCAAACTTACCTGGTTTTTTCCTATCAACATCCCACTTAATAACTAAGTCCCCCTCTTCAAGCTTCTTGTCAAAATTCCTTTTGATTAGAGCTTGATATTTTTCCATTATTTACATTTCCTGATTTCTCAGCACCTCTAACTCCATGAGTTCTACATATATGGCCTCCATGGCTCTAAATTAAAATAACCCCAATTGCTTGAGAATATCCAATGTTGGTAATTTGAGAGATATGGGAATCTTAGTTTCCTTTCCATAGACTAGCTTATAGGGAGAGTTGTCAGTTGATCTCTTGGGTGTGATTCTATCATCCCATAAGGATGATTTCAGTTTGGTGTGCCATGTCCTCTGATTCTCATCCAAATTCCTCCTTATGATCCTTAAGAGATTCTTGTTTTTGGACTCATCTTGACCATTACCCTAGGGGTAATAGTTAGAGGAAGTGCTCAAATATATCTCATTCCTAACAGCCCAATCAGATATTTTAGTGCTAAGGAATGCTAGAGAATTGTTAGAAATGATAGTATATGGGACACCAAACTTGGTTACAATTCCTTCATAGAAATCTAGTATGTTGGTCTCATTTGCTTCCTTGAGTGCCACTACTTCAGTCCACTTGGTGAAATAGTCAGTTGTTGTGAGAATCCACTTATATCCTTAGCTTGATCTAGATTGATGACCCCAATGAAATCCAATCCCCACTACATGAATGACTAGTCTACTGAGATTGGGTGGAGTGGAAGTGCTACCATATTTTCTTTGCCTATGAAAAATGCACATTTCTTGCACTTTTTGATCCATTCATAGCAATCAATTAAAATATTAGGCTAATAGTAACCAGCCTTCATGATTCTAAGGGTTGTTACTCATGGAGCAAAGTGGCCTCTAGCTTCCCCGTCATGGAATTCAAATAATACCCTTTCCATCTTATATGTTCTAACGCATCTTAAGATAACTCCATTCACATCCTTCTTGAAAAAAATATCATCATTAAGAACATATGGAATGGATTGGAGCCTGAAATACCTTCTTTTGGTTTTATTTAATTCTTGAGGGCATTGACCTATTTTGAGGAAGTTGATCATATCTTGAGTCTAGCAAGATGTGGGTATAACATTGGCTTGGTGTCTTGATCATCTTGGAGCACTAGAACAACTCCTTCATATTTTGGATATGTATTTTCCTCTAACTAGTTTAGTTTCCTTGATCTCTATATCATACTCCATTACCCAAGTAATCTAACCAGCTCTCTTTTCATTTAAATAATTGTTCAGGAGGAAATATTTCACTCCGGCATGAGAAACTAGCAAGTGGATTTTGTTGTTTGAAACTAGATGTCTGAATTTCTTTAAGCTTCTTATGATAGCAAGGAGATACTTCTCAATGAATTCCTCATATTTCTCTAGGCTCGACTAAAGAATGTGATAGGTTGCTTAGATCCTTCTTTGTTCATTTGTACCAAGATTTCGGATATTATGTTTGAGCCACCAAAATCATATACAATGAATTCCTTTGAGAATTATGGGTTGATAAGGGTCAAAGCCTATGATATTGCTTTCTTATTATCCTCAAATTTTTATTTTCCCTCATCTATCCAATTAAATTCCATGCTCTTCTTCAATATCATTATCAATGGCTTAACCAAATTGGAAAAGTTAGGCACAAATCTTCGGACAAAGTTGATCCTACCTAAAAATAATTTTGAGATATTTCTTGTGACTTAGAAAAGGAAATTCCAGAATATCTTCAACTCTCTCTGGATCAATGGTTATCCCTTATTTAACAAAAAATTGGCCTAGGAGCTTACCCTCATGAGCTAAGAATATGCATTTCTTCGATTCAGGGAAACTTCAAATTGTCTACATATCTCAAACACTTTCCTGAGATGGGAAAGATGGTCAATTGTGTTCTTATAAAATATTGTAATGTCATCAAGGTACACAAGAACCATCTTGTTAATCATCCCCTTGAATTCCATGTCCATGGCTCTTTGAAACATAGCTCCAACATTGAATAGGAAAAATGACATTTTCCTATAGGCATAGGTCCCTAATTAACTATAAATGGTGAATAATAGTAGTTAATCTAAGGTAGAACAACATGTAAATATAGTAAATGAATACATTAATTGACTATGAAAAATGACCCAAGAAACTAATCTCATGTAAATATATACCCTAATATGAAGAAGAGTGAGGAAGTGACTCGTTGATAAGAGGAGCTCGTTGGACTATGTCATGGAATAAATAGAATAATATGGAAGAAGGAATGACTATGAAGAGGTCCTAAATATGACATATCTACACCGATTCTCTATATTTGGGTGCTTAGAGAGGGATTGGGGCACCTATGGGTTCCCAAGTTTGTATAATGGGTGCATTTGTCTACGCAAAATGTCCGAACTTAATTTCATAGGTTTTTAAAGTGTTTTGAAACTATCGTTATCAGTCGCATCATTTTTTTGCATTCAGACCGAGTGGAACTAATAATATAAGATGAAGAGAATACCTACAAGACCCAAAAAAGCATCAAACCCTAAAAATAAAAATACAAATGAAGGGGTCGGATTTACCTCAACTACCACAATGGTTGACTTATTAACTAAGTGTTGCACTACATCTCATACCCGATGTAGTTCTATGTGAAAGTGTGTGTAATCATGTTCCCTGCATACTCTTATGTCAGTCATACTTTGTGAAGTAGTGAGCAATAACTAGATTTAAAAATTTAGTAGATTGGTGGATGGAATAGAATAGAAACGCCTCATATGCTTCGTGATGCGATTAATCATTCTTGTGCTTTTTAATGGAGATAAATGTATGAAATTGATCTTTAAATTCCTTAGATGAATGCAACCCTAGGTGGATGATAGTAGTGACTAGTTCTTGGTCCCTTATTATGGTCTCATAACTTTATATTTATAGGGTTCTCTTGATCTAATTTCGTAATTAACCCCAAAATGGCTGACCACCAAAAATATAAGAAGCTTAAACAACTAGAAAGTGCCCAAAAAGTGGTGACTAAAGGATTGGGGCACCTCTAGTGGGACCAGGGGTGCCAATGGGTGCCCTAGTATGAGCCTAAGTAGCCCACTTAAAGCTAAAATAAAATGAAATGACAAAAATTGATTGGGCATACAGTGCAAGTAGTTGGGAATGATGAAAGAAAATAAAGTAATATGTCTAATAGAAAGGGTTAATTAGTAATTTATTCACACAAAAACCTTATAAATAGTAGTATGATATTGGGACTAAATAATGTCTAAAGTGGATGATTTTGTGACTACATTTTCCCCCACTTTATGTTTGTGAGTAGAAATCTTGGTAACATAAAGTAGATAGAGATGTGTACCTAATATCCATGAAGATGGTAGTACAAAATGTGTCAAAGGACTAGAAAAAGCATGGAGTGACAAAAATATGATCGAGTGTGGAAACTAAGGATGAAAAAGTATAGAAAAAGTGATGAGAATGAACTTAGGGCTGAAATACATGTGTG
The DNA here is from genome assembly GCA_018340775.1 of Taxus wallichiana var. yunnanensis. NCBI lineage: Eukaryota > Viridiplantae > Streptophyta > Pinopsida > Cupressales > Taxaceae > Taxus > Taxus wallichiana. Next base: position 735,762,015 of record CM031239.1, read on the forward strand.
ATCGGGGATCATTTTCGATATCAAAAGTTCCCTAAACATCCCTAAATTTTGTCAATGCAGAAGATATTTTCGAGAGATTTCCATCGACTATGAGAATACGACAAATGGACATTGGGAGCTCTAGTTATGTCCGGTCAAATTTCAGTCAATGAGAAAGTCAACTCTAGTCAACAGGTCAATAGTGGACCAATAACACTGCAACACGTTGAAAGAGGGCATGGCATTGGCTAAATCGGAGAGGTTTTAAGCTGTCGGTCTTTGATGGTTGTAAAATGATATAGGTTGTGGGAGAAAGAGGCTTAACTTTTATTATGGAGGCGAGCCCTAGGCATTGTTGTGAGGACTATGGTATTATGCTTGACATGGTGGGTCCTCAAGAAACCATGTGGCTTTCCACCACAAATCTAATACGTTAATTTTTTCTATTGAGGATTGATATTGAGCTATTAGCCGAGTCATGCAAGGAACAAGTTACATTTTAGCTTGGTGAGCTATCCACAAGTGATCGGGCTCATCTATATTGCATGGGGTCTATATTATCCCATTAACCTCAATGCGCCACGTAGTGGCATGAAAAAATTGCCAATAGCTTGGCTCACACAATAGGAAAATTAAACATAGTGGTCAGCCCATATAAATCTGGTCAACTCTATTTACATGCTAAAGACCAAGTCGTGAAGCGATGGGGCATGTAAATCCCATGCATGGAGAAGTCCACATGAAAGGAGGGGAGACTAAGGTATTAAATACCTTAGAAAAACAAAAATGTCACCCCATGTGGGATTTTATTCCATTTATCATGCAAGCTTCCCAATATGGGATTATACTCCCATCTCGCATGCTTCAGTTAGGCTTATAATAGCCTATAGATAAAATATGTGGCATTATTTTAGGGCCCCATTTGGGTATAAATAGGGGACCCCTTGCATTGTAAAAACACACCAGGACACCAAAGCTTATTATTTTTAAGCTTAATTTTGGGATTTGAGAGATATAGTAATATGATAAATTTAATATAGTTGTGGGAACTATATTAAAATCCTAAAATTACTATAGGAAAATATTGTTTATTGGACTATTATTTTTTAGGCAATATTAGATGAAATATTTGTGATTGGGAGTATCACACTACCCAATAGGCCCATTGAGCAATGGTATTTTTCACTTGTGACACCTGGAGTATCGAGGAAGTGCTAAAGGACCGGGAAGTGTTGGGAAGGCCAATCGAGTTCTGAAGGAGGTTGTACATCATGAAGGTGAAGAATGATTCGACTAATCATCGGAAGTTCTTTGAAGGACTGACATACTACTAGGCAAGTGGAAATTCCATTAGGTTTTATTGTAATAAATAACATTGTACTTACAATTTTTACTAGTGGAACGGTTCGAAAAACCAGAGACATAGGCTATTGCCAAACTCTATAATCAATAATTGTGTAATTTGTCATTATATGCTTGCATTAATTTTAAATTGATTACTTAAAAGGAGAAACTAGTTGGCAAATAAAATAATCCTATAGGGGTCCAAGATCTGGTAGAAACTTGATCATTTTTGGATCAAGTTGGTATCAGAGCTGGATTTGTAGAGTTGGTTTTACAGAAATGGATCTATAACTCTTCTTCCATTTTTCAGTTATTCTTGTGTTATTGGGCACCATGGTTCAAGTGATGATGAATTGACATCGAGAACATGATCACCATATCATGGAGTTACAAGCCCACATGGCTACTATTTGAAAGGGTCAACACCAACACATTATAGAGTTACAGAGAAGCCTAGATGCTCCAGTTGGAAAGGTGACTAAAGCAAGTCAGCCTCAAAAGTGTCATTTGGAGAGGCTACCTTCACCAGACTCAGTCATATGTTGTCATTGCGGAAAAGGGCATGAAATCAAGAAATGTTGGAAATTATATCCAGACAAGAGGCCTAAGTGGATGCTTTGAATAAGGGAAAAGCTATTGCAAGACCCAAAGATCGCTGGCACCATTGGGATAGAGAGCACTAGTGGAATGTTTAGAGATTATACTATGACATACGAGTGCCTCAAGACAGTGGATTTCGGTGATTACACGAGGTCAATTAGTCACCCTTATTTTTATTGGACTATCAAAGTAGGGTATGTGACTTTTGATTTGGTGCACCGATTAGGACTTCCCACGACACCACTTCCTTGACCCAAGATAGTTGGTATAGAGGATGGTACTCTGCATGGAGTGTCTATTAGCTATTGCACTCTAAGCTTCATAATTGGGAGACAAGTTTGACAATATCACTCTCAACATCATCCCTTTAGAGATGGATGAAATGGTATTAGGAAACTTCTACCTAACTTCTCATCAAGGTTATATGACTGATGATAGGAGCAGAGTGGAGCTTCACATTGGGCACAACTGGAGGATCGAGTTCACGATGGGACATGTTGTTCGTATTGCACAAGGTGAAGACAGTGAGACTTCAGACTCATATGTACCTAGGGATCATGTAGATCCTAGTGTGAGTCGAGCTCATATGTCCCTACTAATCAACTAGATCCACGACACCGAGGTCATGTACATTCTAGCGGACCATGAGGATCCATATGTAGAGGAGAGAGCTCAAGGATCCATGGGATACCTATTGAGGTATCCTAGATAGACACCGAGGATTCTACATTTGGTAAGAAATCTAAGGTGCAAATAAAGTTGACTTTGTTCAGCTATTGTATTGGTTTTTCTGAGCATTATTTATTGCTCTTATTGTAATAAAACCATAAAATTTGTGTTAGGTAGAATGTATGAATAAGACCCATGTGTGGTCAATTTTTGTATACATCTAATTGATCAGGACACACTAGTAAAAGACCCAATTCTTGGGAAATGTTTGTACTCTTTTATACTTGAATTAGTAAGACCCCTTAGAGGGAAATTACTTTGGTAAATTTCTAATACTAGGAGATGCAGTATGTTTTGGTGCTTGTTGCATTATTTGTCCAGTAAGAAAGAGAAAAATGAGGTCAAACCATGATTGCGATACAGTGGGGAAGAACAAGTACATAAACCACCAGGTAGGAGGGATTTCGCGACATGTTTATCATGCAAAGTTATTTTCCTATAATTTGGTAACCAAGCTTATTGTACAAAGACTCCAAGAATGGAGCATTTTTTAAAACTAAATTTGATTGTGTATTAGGAAATGTTTTCCTTAAGATTGTATTTGAAAATTGTAATAAATTTACCCTTTTAAGGGAACATATCTCCTAATCAAATATTGAGTGACCATTATAGTTGATTACTCATATTTATGAGCTTGCATATTGGTCACCATTTTTGCATACAAAGAGAGTTCACAAGTATCATCCTCGAAATTCATTTTGTGTAGAGGCATTATGACCATGCAGCAAAATTCTATGAAGAGTCCATCATGGGCATCTAGCATAATGGCACCTGATACTGTTTGTCAAAAAAAGATCTCAAAATATTAGCTCGGAATGGCGTTCTATGTAGAGGCATTGTGACCATGCAGTAGAATGGTATTTGATCATCAGACTTAGCATCATGCATTAGAGGCTTGAGGTCTTAAAAGAGACTTAACATCGTGCATTGGAAGCATTGAAGTCTGGAAAGGGACGTGACATCAAGGTGGAACTTCATTCTGTGTAGAGTCTCTTATGACCTTGTAGTAGGATGGTACTTGACAATTCATTACCCATCACCGATATCAGATCACTCTTAGCTCTACATAGCATGGAGTTCCTTCAAACTAGTTTAGATTATGTAGAATCAACTAGGAGTTAGGAACTATATTATAGAGTCAAAGAAGATCCTTATTGTCAGATATCTGGAAACCAAGCACCACACTATAGAGGCATGGAGGTATTCTTCAGATATCAGAGTGGTGTAACGGAATCATCATGGGTCCATAACCCATAGGTCCATGATCAGAACAAAGTTGTCAAAGTGAGAAGGTTGCAAAGGAAAATACCAAAGGTTATACAACAACAAAGCACTTCCAAGGTGGTAGCAGAGTTTCCAGATTCTAGGACAGGATGGAAAAATGTTCCAATATAATCTTTTTGGGACAAAAATATTTTCCTATTGGGGAGGTATGATCGGGGGATAATTTTTATATCAAAATTTCCCTAAACATCCCTAAATTATGTCAATGCGAGAAGATAATTTAAAGATATTTCCATCAACTATGAGAACACAATAAATGGACATTGGGAACTCTAGTTATGTCCGGTCAAAGTTCAGTCAACAAGAAAGTCAACTCTGGTCAAAATGCCAATAGTGGACCAATAGAATTGTGACACGTGGAAAGAGGGAATTGGTAAAATTAGAGAGGTTTTAACCACCGTTATTTGACGGTCGTAAAATTATATAGCTTGTGGGAGCAAGAGGCTCAACTTTTGTTATGGAGGGGAGCCCGACTGCCGTGAGGACTATGGTATTATCACCGACTTGGTGGGTCCTCAAGCCACCACATGGATTTCCACCACGAATCAAATATAATAATTTTTTCTATCAAGGATCAGCATCGAGCTATTAGCCGAGTCATGCAAGGATTGAGTTACATTTTATCTCGGCGAGCTATCCACAGTGATCGGGCTAATCTATATTGCATGGGGTTTATATTATCCCATTAACCTCCAACTCGCCATGCAATCATATGAAAAACTTTCCATCCACTTGGCTCACACTATGGGTGAATTCAACATAGTGGTCATCTCATATAAATCCTCCAACCCTCATGTACATGTTAAATACCACGTGGTGAAGCGGTGGGGCATGCAAAGCCCATGCGTGGAGAAGTCCACATGAAAGGAGGGGAGACTAAGGTATTAAATACCTTAGCAGAACAAAAATACCACCCCATGTGGGATTTTATCCCATTTATCATGTAAGCCACCCAATATGGGATTATACTCCTATCTACATGCTTTAGTTAGGCTTATAATATCCTATAGATAAAATATGTAGCATTATTTTAGGGCCCCATTTGGGTATAAATAAGGGACCCCTTGCATTGTAAATAACACACTGGGACATCGAAGCTTATTATTTTTAAGCTTAATTGTGGGATTTGGGAGATATAGTAATAGGATAATTTTAATATAGTTGTGGGAACTATATTAAAATCCTAAAATTACTATAGGAAAATATTGTTTATTGGCCTATTATTTTTTAGGCAATAGTAGATGAAATATTTGTGATTGGGAGTATCACACTACCCAATAGGCCCATTGAGCCACAATATTTTTCACTTGCGATGCCTGGAGTATCGACCAGAGTGCTGAAGGATGCTAGGAAGCATTGGGAAGGATGATCGAGTTCCAAAGGAGGTTGTGCATCAGGAAGGTGAAGAATGATTCGAATGATCATCGGAAGTTCTTTGAAGGACTGGCGTACCATTAGGTTTTATTTTAATAAAAATAACATTGTACTTGCAATTTTACTAGTGGAATGGTTTGAAAGAACTTGGAGACATAGGCTATTTCTGAATTCCGTAATCAATCATTGTGTAATTTGTCATTATATCTTGGCATTAATTTTAAATTGATTACTTAAAAGGAGCAACTAGTCAAAAAATAAAATAATCCTATAAGGGTTTGAGATCGGTAAAAACTTGATCATTTTTAGATCGTGTGTATCTGTTGATGTGTGTAATGTACTTGCATAGTTAGTATGGTGTGTATTTCCACAAGATGTTATTAATGACGTTTTTGTTATTTTCCCCATTTGAATTTTTGTTTTTCATACGACTTGACATGCAAGGATAAAAATCAAGTAGTCAAATATATATGTAGGTATGTGTAAAAACGTAATGTAAAATATGCATGTATATGTACATGATATCATGTAAATGGAACATGTGCACTGATCCATGTTGAGAGAGTGTGTGTAGAAGGATATCATGTACTATCGAGGTTTTTTTGGTGATTCAATGCCATAGGCCGAAGAATTATAGGGAGAAATTTTGATGTATCCTCCAACCTTTAATTGCTTCCTTGAACATGTGTGAAGAGATCTTTGTACATCCTGGTTTTTTGGTCAATTGGACGCTATTGGCCGAAGAAGTGTAGAGAGTAATTTTGTTGTATCATCTAGCCTGTAACTACTTCCCAGAATGCTAAGGACAACCATGTCCTGTATAATCCGTTGTGTATGGGGTTCATAGAAATTTATAAAACCACTTGATTTATGTAACCCACAATGCCAAGGGAAAAAAAATTGCATTGAATCGAACTTGGGTAGAATCATTTGTAGAATGTAAAACCCCAAATGATGCCCCCTCTTTGGGGGCACATGCGACGTCATTGATAGGAGAATGTGGCCCCAAAAGAGGACCAACTGCATGAACTTTGTAACTCTTCCCTACATGGGGAAAGGAATGTGCTTGGTAGAAACCAAGGCATGCACAAATAAGAAGCTAGCCAAAAACAAGTGTTAGTATGAACAAGCATATATATAGAAAGCAATGTGTAAGCTACTAAGAAATATAGTAATGTAAACACGTAAGAAGATAAGTGAATCAGGTTGTAAGTTTGGGACATCACTCAAAATTTCCCAATACATACAAGGCCATAATGTTCGCATTCAAACAAACAAGTGTGCACACCAAATAAAGGAAATTCACACAAACAAGAGCAAACACGTATGGAAGTAAATATCCCTATATAACAAATGTTACACATGAATAACTTGTTGGCATGTTAGAAATATAATCAGTATTTCAAAAGCATGTATAACTAAGTAATGTAAAGTATTAAGTAAAAAATGAAACAATAGCACCTATGAGAGATGAATTTGGATGCCTCTAGCGACCAGTGTAGGAAGGGTAGAAGGAAAACATACGTGTTGCGTGTAAGAGACCTATATCTGCAATCACAGCTAGAAAAATATGTGAAAGCACATGTGTGGATGATATAAATAAATGATGTATAATTAATCTAACTAGCATGTGTAATAAAGTGACCATGAATAAGAAAAAGTGAGCAACACAAGTAAAAAACCATAATATTTAGAATGTTATAGATGAATGGAATGGAATGAAAAATGGAGTGATAGGAGTCGCGTGCCACCCAAGTGAATGGAAATGTATGTAGTGAGGTTCATTTGGTTTTCCCCTCAATAGTCAATAATGAACCGTAAACAAGAGTGCGTCATCAGGAAATGGTCGAATAGTGTGTGTTGTGTCTAGCGTGTTATGATGAGTATGTATGTGTAGTGATGATGATATGTGACATATAGAAGAGATGTGCGTGAACCTTATATCCTAAGTGTATATCATGACAAAATGAATGTATGAGTGATGATTTATCCCTAAAGCATGTATCACTACAAGATGAATAGTAGGGAGTGGTGATGTAGCCTAAAGTGTATACCACTACAAGATGAATAGAGTAAGTGACAATTTAGCCTATAGCATGTGTCACTATCCTAGAAATTTCACATGATGAAAGGTCAAATGATAAATGTGTGATGAATGTAAGGTCCATTTGATTTGTAAACCCTCGGTAGTCAAGTATGGACCCGGACACTAAAGTACGTCATTGGGTAGTGAGTGCGGTGCGTAAAAGAGTATGTAATATGTGTGATTGATGATTATCAACCAAGTGATGTGTGTGTAGTGTATAGTAGTGAATGCAATATGTGTAGTGTTCCTAAGAGCGTATAGTATGTAGAAGGAGTAGTATGTAATGCTAGATGAGTATGATGAAGACTAGTATGATGTATGATGTATAAATGCGTAAATTGTAGACACAAAATCATGTACTTAAGACATTATTTATTACGGTTTCATACTACTATTTAGAAGGTTCTTGAGTGAAGAAATTACTAAATAACCCCATTTTTGGCCATCTTGTTTTATTTTATTTCATCATTACCGACCTTTTACATCCACATGCCCATTCGAGAATCTGTCATCTTGCATTATTTTAACCACATTTGGGGTGCCCAGTTAGTATTGGGGCACCCATGGGTGCCCTGGTCCCACCAGGGGTACCCCGGTCCTTTTTGCACTTTCCCACCATCTTTTGGGCTCTTTCTAGCCATTTTATCTTCTTATATTTTTGGTGGTCGGCCATTTTGGGGTTAATTACAAAATTAGATCAAGAGAACCATATAAATATAAAGTTATGAGACCATAATGAGGGACCCTAGCATCATTCACTACGATCATCCATCTAGAGTTTCATCTATCTATTATATTTGAGATCACTTGCATCCACATAGCTCCATCACAAGGCATAACGCATTTACATCATCTTGGATTATTGGGGATACTAAGTGCGGGATAGTTAATCTAATGTGATAGGCTGTGAGGGTTTTAGATGATCTGTTAAACTAGTGAAGATTAGTTTTAGATATTTTACACAAACCAGGGAACCCAGTTTATAGACCAGATCACCCACAAGCACCCCATTCCCTCTCCAGGCACTCCACTCCAAATAGATACTCTAGATCCATCCTTTTAGAAGCTTCGCATGGTTTTCCTACTTTCATATTCTCCAATCAGCTTTGTAACACAGTCCCATGAGCATCTTCTATTCAAGTTGAGTTATTTTCTCTTCTCTCTTGCACATTAGGGTTAACATTTTCTTTTTCATAGTTGTTTGGTCACTTTATATACTTTTTTGCATTTATTTGGTTTATGTATATTTGTTCATAGCTTAGATTAATTATCCCCACATACTACATATTAGTCTATTTTAGTTAATCATTTTGGTGAACTTGACTACTTTCATGCTTAGGATAATCATTTTTCCTTCCATCACAGTCAAGTTTCTTTATCTGATTTACTTAAGAGATATCCCCATTTCCAAAATGCTTTACAAAAATCTCTAGACACCAGCTATCTTGATGACAATACACCACCACACGAAATAAGTCCTCTATTCGATCATTTATTTGATGACCCTAGTCCTAGTGTTCCTCAATCTAATCAACCCCTATTGGACTCAATTCAAGATCTACATGCTTTATTCCAAGATAAATTTAAGGCCATGGAATCCATGATCACATCTCTCAAATCTGAAATTCAACAGCTTAAGGATGCTTCTCAAGTGCATGTTTGTTCTCCTTCTACATCTCATGTTATGTCTACTACATGTGCTCATATTAGTGAGCCTCAAGTCATACCATTACCCAAGCCTCTCATCTTGGATAGAAATGCTAAGAAACATGACATTCTCAATCAGCTCCTTAGTCATCAGTTGATCACACTACCACCTACTGATTACTATCCTCCTTATCGATTAGAAAAATATCACACAGTCATCCATATTGCAATTATCATCGAATCAATGGACATAATGAAAATGATTTCCACACTTTGCAATGAAGAATAAAATATCTTGAGTGTCAAGGATTTATTTCATTTATTCGGAAACATTCTATTGCATCCCCATCTACAAATGCTACATCCACATGGGCTCCTAAATCTGCTTCTTCTTTGGTTAGTCATGAGCCTCCTAAGCAACCACCTATGACATCACCAAGTCAACATAATCAACCACCTATAAAAATTAGTTCACAACCTCCTCCTACTAATTCGTCTATTGTATTACCAAGTCAACCTAAGCAACCTCCTTTAAAACTCAGTGCAACTTGGCCTCCTCTCAAGTATAAGCTTCAACCTATTACTTTTTCAAAGCAACTAATCCTCCTACTAGTAGTCATGACACATTGCAAATTCCACCACAATCGCATGGTCCTCCTGTTACTTTTTCTCGACCATGCTTCCACCGCTAAATGCAAACTTGGTCTTTGGTAGGTGAATCTTGTCACTCTACCCTTCTGATGACACACTCATATTCTTATGGTTCTTATATGACTGTTGAGGGGTCTGTTATAATAAAGAACCTTGTTTCACCTTACATTAGAATATCTATCTATTACATAACCACTCATACATACATCCATCTATCGCTTGTCACACATACCATATAATTTCTCATTATTTATCCCATTACTCAATCAATCTTACACTCTCTACGATATTTCACCACCTTCATATATCACTTCTTTATTGGTTGTCCAACATCATTTATCAAAAAATATATGCATCATCACACACTTGGGGGCATAACATCCAACACATCCCCCCTATCATGTTAACATTAGTGCATCTCTCCTCTTTGCATTATCATCCCTCATCTTACACACTTGGGGGGCATAGTACTTAACATTCCCCCCCATTCTAGCATACTTACATAATACTACATCACACTCTTAGCATTTACGCATACATCATCATAGCATCTACTCATATCTCATCTTTGCATTCTCATACATTACTTTCCTAACATATTATACTCATCTTACATGTCACTCTATACATTATACTTTACACATCCTACACATCTAGCATTACATTCTACATACTATATGCTCTTAGAACACTATACATTGCACTTTTATACATACTAAACTTAATTTACATCACGCATATTACACTTATTAGTTTACATCATACATTACACATTACACTCATCACATGGTCTTATTTCATCATTACATATACTACATGGTCTTCTACACACCTTTGCACTCACCACCACGTGACGCACTTTAGTTCCTCGATCCATACTCAACTATCGAGGTTTTACAAATAAAATGGATCTTACACATTTACTATTTGATCTTTCATCATGCAAAATTTCCAGCCTAGTGACATACTATTTAGGATAAATCATCACTTATTCTATCATTTTGTAGCGGTATACACATTAGGTTACATCACCACTCCTCATCTTGTAGTGATATACACTTAGGAGAAATCTTTACTCATCCATTCATCTTATAGTGATATACGCTTAGGATAATTCATCACTTATACATTCAATTTGGTCGTGATATATGCTTCGACTATAAGGTTCACACACACATCATTTCTAGGTTGAATCTCATCACTACACATACATACTCATCACAACGCACTAGACACATCACACACTATTTGACCATTTCTCAATGATGCACTCTTGTTTATGATTCATTATTGATTACGAGGAAAAACTAAATGATCCTCGCTACATAAATTTCTATTCACCTTTGTATGGGCACATGGATCTTATCACTCCATTTTCCATTTCATCCTATCCATCCACAACATATTGCATATTATGGTTGTTTTTACTATTGCTTACTTTTTCTTATTCATGGTCACTTTATTACATGTGCTAGTTAGCTTACTTGTATTTCAATTATCTCTATCTTACACACATGCATATTCATGTCTTTGTTTAGTTGTGATCATAGATATAGGTCTCTTACACACATCATGGATGATCGCCTTCTACGCTTCCTACATTGGTCACTTTGGGGGCATCCACATTTTTCTCTCACAAGTGATATTGTTCCATTTTGTACTTAGAACTTTACATTCGTGAGTTATAGATGATTTTGACATATTATTTATCTTTCTAACATGGTAATGGGTGCTTTATGTGCAACATTTTTATGCACGAATATTGACTTCCATAATTGTTTGTTACATTGTCTACTTTTTTTTGTTATTATCTGCCGGCCTTGCCCTATGTTTGGTGTGCACACTTATTTTTTGTTTGTGGCCATGATGTCCTTGCATGTCTTGGGACATCGTGAGTGATGTCCCATGTTTGCATCCCACTTTTTACAGCTTACATTTTCTTTTTTCTTTTTTCTTACTCTGTTTGGCAGCTTTTACATTGTTTGTGTAGATTACACATATGCATGCATGTTTGTTTACACTTGTCTTTGCTAGCCTTATTGTTTGTGTGTGCCTTGGTTTTACCAAGAAATTTTTAGTGTACATGTGGTTGGCCCTATTTTGGGTCCAAATTATCCTATTAGAAACATTGCATGTGACCCCAAAGAGGGGGCATCATTTGGGGGTTTTTACATACTAACACAGAGATTCTACATCGGTTCTATTTAGTTATATACAACAAGTGGGTTCAGACCAGACTATGAACCCCATACACAATGGATTTTACACACACATTCACGTAAGTAATTATAGGAAGGATAATAATGTAGCTTTCTCCCTACACTTCTTTAGGCAAGGTGGCGTGAGATCTCCCAAAAAATTCGTAGTATAGGATATCCTTCTAAACTCTCTTTCTCGACATAGATCGGGTGCACGTTGTAGACACTAAAATTAGGCCACACTCCCCTTTGGTCCTTTGTCAAATAAGAACCTTAAACATACTCACTTAACCATGGCCCCTTTCATCCCACACTAATATTAATTTAATTTAATTAATTCATTATCCTCGCCATATTTATTATTTAAATATCCTAATTGGGATAATGCCCACATATCCACCTCATCTAGCCACCTCACCCTAAGACCTATTCTTAGTAAGTTGCCATAACTAACTAAGACCTACCCAAACCCTAAAAATCAATGCCTACATTCCCTCTAACCACATTCACGCTTGTTAGAAGGAAAATTCCATGCTAATCTATGGAGTAAACGAAACAAGATCCCAGAAAATCAAGGGGATCTACCTAGTTTAGTAAACCTAGGAAATCCCACCCTAACCAATGCCGGTTACCCTTAATTGCAACCGGTTAAGACGGAACCACCATTGGTTACCATTTAACCCCTAAAACAACCTTATTTCGAGGTTGGCACATTTCTGAGAGATAATCACCTCTTCTAAGAACAAAATGTGAAACCAGAGCTGCATGTAAGCGGAACCACCATTCGTACATGCATTAGAGTATCCATAGCGAGTACCTAAAACAATCACAAATCCATTTTCCTTCATGGAAGAATTTGGGGAAGCACCAGCACTACACCAAGTTCATTCCATTTGATCACCCACCATTACCAACCAGGCATCAAGATTGTACAAACAATAAGTTTTTTTAACCAAAGCACTCGTGTATTCATGATTTGGTAGATTTTTATCTCATTTCCATTCCCCCATCATTTACCTCCATGCAAACTTGACCATCTTTTTATCTATACCCTTGCACTTCCCATAACCTGGATCTTAATCATTCTTGTGCATATCCAGGATCCACATAAACCTTGACTTTTCCCTTCCTTTTCATCTAGCCTCAGATCTATCACCCAACCTATTTTTTATTAAGTTTCTTATTCCCCAACCATACCGAATCTGGTTACCCACAACCGTCATCGGTTAACCTAAGCTGACACCAGTCACACTAGACCGATTTCGGTCTCTATGTCTTTTACCAGGAATCAAGAACATAGTTTCTAAACCTTCACCAAATACCCAAAACCACCCAGAACCATACCTTGACCAATACCATACCTTGACCTTCAAATTCAATCATAGCTTAGCCTATTGTGAATGAATTTATTTATTGTAGAAGAATGAGATACCTAAATCATTTTAAATATAGTAAGATTTACTTTATTATCAGCATTAAGTTGTTTTAAACAGTGGATTGACAGTTGTCTAGGAAGTATCACACTTCTCGGATCTAGCACACGCTAGGTAGTCCTTGCATATATTGTTTAAATTTTATTTGGCGGTGTTGTGTTCCATTTCAAGTAGTTCCTCAAAGCAAAAATGAATCTCTCACGATCAACTATGGATTCAGAAGTCATACGCATGTAACAACCTATAACCAGCATTGTAACAGGTATTCCTTCTAGCCCATTACCCTTATCTATTTTGTCAACATTCAAAGAAAGCATCTAAAATCAGGTGAAACATTTTTGCACAACAGAAATAGGAGAGACCCATTCGGAGCTCTATGCATTCTTTCATTTCTAGGAGAAATTTTGTATGTTTTTTTCTTTTCTATAAAGTTCTTACATTACAACTTTCTCCCCTGGAACCTTCTTCTCTTCTATTGTCTAAAATCAATCTTATTTTTGTGCTTAAAATGAACATTTATTCCCTTTCATTAGTATCACATTAGTGAAAGAGAATCCCTTCTCCTTTTCATCTATTTGTGGCATCGAATTCTACATTTTGATTTGGGTGTAAACACTAAAATTAGGTCACACTCCCTTTTGGTCCCTCAACAAATAAACACCCTTAATCACATTAACCTAGCCATGGCCCCCTTCACTCCACTAATATTAATTTAATTAATTCATTATCCTCGCCATATTTATTATTTAAATATCTTAATTAGGGATAACGTCCACATACATCTCACCTAGACACCTCATCAAGCCAACTCACCCTAAGACCTATTTTTAGTAAGTTGCCATAACTAACTAAGACTTACCCAAATCCTAAAAATCAATGCTTACATTCCCTCTAACCACATTCTCGCATGCTTACAAGAAGATTCCAGTCTAATCTGCGGGTGAACAACATGAGATCCTAGAAAATCAAGGGGATCTTCCTAGTTTAGTAAACCTAGGAAATCCTACCTTGACCGATGCCAGTTACCCCTAACCGTCACCAATTAAGCCAAAACCACCGTTGGTCACCTTTTAATCCCTAAAAACCTTATTTTGAAGGTTGGAAAACATTGGGAACATTCCTGGGAGATATTGCATCTTCTGAGAATGAATTTCAGCGAGAACATACATGCAAGGAAGGAGATCAAGCATTTTCTCTTGCACAACCATCCAACATTCACCCTAGCACATATTTGATCCAACCAAGCAAAAGAGAATGCACATGCATCCCATGCAGGATATTTCCAATGTTTGGTGATCCTCAGTAGCATTCAACCCCTTTCCAGTACCTTCATTCATCACTCATAGACACCCAGGACCAGATTTCAAGTAAGTGGAATAGTTTACTTCTTTGGTTCATTGGTTTCATCATTATATTGTCATCCTTTATTTCCTTAGCCACCCATTGACCTCCATTCATACTCACCCCTCCACATACCCATTAAAACCTCACCAAACCCCACCCAAACAGCCTAATACCTCTTTCCAACCAATCAATTCCTTGTGCAATTATAAGGGAGATCCAAATCCCATTTTGTGGCATTCCCAGTATTCCAAAGTAACCGACACTCGATTTTCCCTAACCAGCGTTAGTCTCTATATTTACCCATACAACTAAGAAAATTGACCTATCCACCTATTCTTACATCACCCTTAATCATCTCTCGACCTACCGAGACCTCTGTCGGACCCGCAAAGACCTGAACCAGTTACTTGACCTTCAGATCTTATTTTAACTTAGCCTATTAGATTAGATATTTCTTATTGTATTTTGGATGAGATACCCAAATCATTTTAATTGCAATAGGATTTACTTCATTACCCACATTAAATTGTTTTGAATAGTGGATTGATAGTCGTCTAGGAAGTATCACACTTCCTAGATCTAGCACACGCTAGGCAGTTCACTGCACATATTGTTTAACTCTTTCTAGTGGTCTTGCTTTCCATTATAGGTAGTTCCTCCTAGCCAAAAGGAAGTTCTCACAATCAGCTATGGATCAAGGAGTCAACACGTGTGCAACAACCCATCAACCAACATTTCAACAGGTATTCCTCCTATGCCTGTTACCCTATTTGTTTCGTCAATATTTCAAAGAAATGTCTAAGAATCAGGTGAAACATTTTGGCACTCCTGGGACCCATTCGGGGTTCCTTGCATTTTATTCATTCCTAGGAAAATTTGTGTGTTTTTTCCTTTCTGATAAGCAAACACATTAATTTTCTTCCTTGGTAACCTACCTTTTTTTTCTATTTGCTCTAAAAAGAAATATTTCTTTTGGTGTACTTAAAAAGAACCATTTCTTCATGTTTTTTTGCATTTTAGTGAAAGAGCATCCCTCTTCCTCTTCATCTATTTGTGTCATCCAACTTCACATTTCAATTTGGGCTTAAAATGAGTTCATTGCATTCTAATTTATCACATTAGCTCACATTAATTGAGGGCAACCTATACGCTAGAAGTCATTCCCAGTTGATGGTTGACAAACGAATTGTAGAAATCACATCTCTCTCTCTCTAAGTCTTTCCACGTTGCACAAATTAAAAAAAATACATATTATTAAACAACATCTTTCCTGAGAATGCATGTCAACAATTGCCTTTGATATGAGGATTGGTAGGTACTCCCCAACTCACTTCTCTATTGATTCATACTTTGAGTGAAGCCTCGCCCGCCATAACATACTTGAAACCTCACCTTTTAGATCTCCTTCTTTGTAGGAAGCCATCCTCACCAAAAATTCTATTCTACAGTTCATGAGTCAGTCCTTAAATAGCATAAGCTAAACAAACATAATAGAAAAGGCACTCTTAGGATCACATTTTTCTTAGTGTTTCGCTTGGCTTGCATTTTTAGGCGAGAGGTGACGTTATTCATTCTTCTTGTTTATCCTTGCACGCTCCTCATCATAGTTGGTGTATTCTAGCTTCATCTGAGGGTGCCTAGACCATATTCTCATCATTCCTAGAATTTTGGGTCTGATTCCACATCAGATTTTAATTCACAACCATTTTCCTTTCATCATTGTTTTAATTTCACGGTGACTAAGAGTGTCGGTCCAAATGACCGTCATCGATTACCCCTTGACCGTCGTCGGTTATACCCAAATGGCGTTAGTTCTTTGTCATTTTGGTTAACTTGCCCAAAAGGACATTTATTCACCTTCTTCAACTTTTCAGAGTCCCTGTCACTATTACCATTCCCATTGGCCTTGTAAAACTCATCATATTTGGCATACCTATCAGATTTGATTGTATACCTTATTTTTTACTCACTGTCCATTTCCATAGTTGTTGCCATGGTTACCTGTAACTAGCATCAGTTTACCCTAACCGGCATTAGTTAGCCTATGTCATTTTCCAACTGACATTTAGTACCTAATCCACTTTTTACCACCTGTTTCACCTATCCCTGCTATTTTTCTGTGTCATTTACAGAGAACTAGCCCAACCTAATCGATCTTGGTTCACATAGTGACGACCTGAAGATAAGAAAGCGTACTTGTATTCCATGCCAGTTGTCAACCACTCCCACCTAGTCCTTCACCACCTTCCATTTTATCACCAGCCATGGATCTTATCCAACCTATCACTATCACTACCGAAGATGAGGAGTTCACATGACTCATTGACCAAAACCCTACCACCTTGCAGTTTTTATTTCCCACTCATCTACCCAAGATGCCTTAGGTCGGGTTAATATACGGTATGCCTATATCTATCCCCCAACTCTTGCTCCCACTCTTGTGTTAGCTCTTGGTGGCTCTGCGTTGCCGAATCTACCTTACCCCCAGTCGTTTCGCAGCTAGGTCCTCTACCCACTATTATTGTTGCGTCATTACCTCCATTGCACCCACCACATCTACCATACCTTCAACAACTACCCAAAATGCAACCTCATCTACCCCTAATGTCTCACATATACCCATAGCTACATTACCACCTCCGCTATCGAGTTACCCCTAACCCTTTTCAGAATGTGGTCCTTTCCATTCCACAATCATTAGCCCCCATTGCCACTAGGGTTACCACGACCCTTCCACCCCGTATATGTACTATCAATCAGCCTCTCATTTCATCTATTATTCACTCTGGGTACGTACCCTATTTCACTACCTTCTTCTCAATCAACCTACACGGCAGCTGCCATATACTTGAGTGTCACCCACATTATATGCCCAAAACCAACCCTCTCACGCTACAGAGGCACCCAATCATTGTAACCTACCAACGACCTAATCAAATTGATGTTGGAGAAGATGCAAACATTAGAGGCATCAGTTTCGGCCCAAACAATACGGTCACCTATGACAAGATTTGTAACAAGCCCATCCACCCATCCATTCCTATTCATCCATACCTCGTACATTAGGAGATGCTTAAATTCAACCACTTCAATAACAAGGAAGACCCACAACAACATTTGTGGTCATTCAAACATGGGTGCTACCTAATCACGCATGATGATGCTTTGCTCTTGAGGACCTTTCCCATGTCTCTGACTAGACCTGTGCTAGATTGGTATAGTGGGTTACCTAGACACTCTATATTTTCATTTAATCATGTAGCCCAAACCTTCTTGGATCATTTCTCCATCAATATTGTCAAGAAGGTTACCATGACTAACCTATACTCTACACGTCAGTATGAGGATGAATCTATTGCAGATTTTATCA
This sequence comes from Taxus wallichiana var. yunnanensis, assembly GCA_018340775.1. Taxonomy (NCBI): domain Eukaryota; kingdom Viridiplantae; phylum Streptophyta; class Pinopsida; order Cupressales; family Taxaceae; genus Taxus; species Taxus wallichiana. Next base: position 735,780,054 of record CM031239.1, read on the forward strand.
CTCTTTGGCGTAACTCCGATCAATCAACTCACCTTCCAACTGCAAGCAAATAGAACTCATCGAGCTATTCGCTGGGGATTGTGCTTTAGACATATCTCACTAACCTGCAAGTTCAAACTTTCTAAACATTTGATGAAGCATTCACCATGGCACGAAAGTTAGATATTTAGGCCATTGAAGAGAAGAAAATCCAATTACGCAGTAAAAATTTGGCATTCAAGTCGAATGATACTTCTTCCTTTTACAAACTGTAGAACAATTATTCAAATGCCAAGGGCACCGCTAACACAGTGGTACTCAAATTCGGTCTGGATCATCGGTCAAATCAAAGGCTACCCTTTCATCTAATCTCTCACCCATCAAGACTTTTCAATTTAGATGAGAATAGTGGAAATACACCCCAATTGGGGAGCCTTACTCTTCTATCTTAGAAAAGCTTATCAAATTTGGGGCCATCACCCTTCCACCTATAAAACCACACATTGGTTTTGACCCTGCTTGCCCCATGCCCACATGGTATAAAGAACATGACTTCTGTAACTATCATCGAGTAAAGGGTCATAGTGATGGTAATTGCATCACTTTCAAAAACATTGTCCAAGAAATGCTCGAGAAAGGTGAGTTAAACGTGGATAATCCTAACGCACCTACCCACCAAAACCTACACATATTTAAGAAACCATTTCCTAATCGCGCCCCTTCGTCTTATCAAACTAGTGAGGCCTCAACTCATGATACCCATACCCGTGAGGTCCACACTATTTTTAGTGATGCGCCTTTTGCTTCCCAATTACCCCATATTCTATCCATAGAGGAGATTCTAGCCTGAAATCCTCCTTCCAGATCAGATTCAACCTCCCATGTTCCTTCACCCACAGAGGAACACCTTTCACCTCCTTCCTCACCTATGGAGGAGTCTTCGCTAACATCGAGACCATTTCACCTTTGGCTTCTCCACCTAGAGAACCGATACCCATAGTGCTTCTTCAGTTCACAAAGGATACTTGTTTTCCTCCTCCACCCACAGACGAGCTCTCATCATCTCCTCCACCTATAGAGGAGCACCTATCATCTCCTCCACCTATCATAGACCCAGTTGAGATACCTTTGCCTCTTGGTGAGTATTCTCCATCAGCTACCCAAGATCCTATAGACCTACTTTCGGCTCTCTTACCCACAAAAGCTGAAGCTAGCCAATTCCCCATCTCTAAGACACATTTTATGGGAATAGCCATTAGGTCCTCATCAACTCCACCTACAGATGTGTCATTCTCACGTTTGGTCAATCGCTTAGATTATGTGGATAGGGCCTTACTTTGGGGGTGCCTTTTGCTTCCTGTCTCAATGCAGATGTAGATGTCACTTGCTGATACCTCCACTATCTACCCAAAAATATTTCAACCAATTGAAACAAACAAAACCACCTCTATCACAAATTATTCCACAACACCCATCATAGCTCAACATACACCCTTAACCATAACCCAAACTACATCTAAACACAAAGCCACACCTACAGCATCTGCCTCAACTAAACCTATTACAACCTTAGGGGTCACCCCAACCACCAGCCTTACTCATCCACCTATCAAACTAGATTTAGCTACATCTTCCAAAGTCAACACCACACCTACTCTGTCACCCAAACAAAAGAACCAAATCCATAGAACTCATACTCCAGCTACGCCAATCACACCTACACCGGTCCCATCCGTCTTAGGACCTCAACTTCCTAGCATGGTTAAGAAACTTCCACCCATCAATAAACCAAAAACACAACAGCCCACTCCTTCCTCGTAAACCTCTAACCTACCCAAGTGCCCGACATGACTTACACCTACACCTATAGCATCTTTACCACCCATACCCCCAATACTCTCTGCAACTTCTTCACTACCCACTACACTTTAGTCTTTGTCTCTCACACCCCTACTCAACCTACATCATCTACCTTCACAACACCTCTGTTATCCCCGTGGGTAACTCACCCTCTTCCCCATCTTCTTTTCCTTCTAGATCTCGTACACCCATATCACCTTTACCCAAGAAGGTGCAACATAAAAACAAAATCCACAACCCTCCAATAAGGTAGTCAAAGCAACCATACCCAAACAAACACGACCAACACCCAAGACCATGCCAGCACCCAAAACCATAGCTTGACCTATTCCCCCTCCTGTGAGCATTGTTCCTCAATAATCAATCGTACCTACACCCAAACCCACTTTCACCTCTCATTATGACCCACTAGCGGGGTCCTATGCCAAAATTTTAACAAACCTCCTTGAGACTTTTGTTATCACATTGCCACCACTCAGACCTTACGACCCCCTCAAAGCCAAGCCAAAAGTATTTGATGACACTAAAATTTGTGCCTACCATTGTGTGTCAGGGCACAATGTGGAGAATTGTAAGGCCTTAAAAACTGTCCTTATCTAGTTGTGTCCTCCGGAAGACAACTTTGATGATGATGACCATCTTGATTAGGACCCTACCTCACCAATACCCATTCTCACACTATACGAGTCAACAACCACAACCTCCACCCCCACAGCTCCTAGAACCACCCCACGATACGAAATTAACATGGTTTGCATCAGAGAACTTGCCACACCATCACCCAAATGTCGTTGCACCCAGCTCACCTCACAAGGCTTTTCTCCTCCAATAGGTTTTTTCTCATCATGTCGTTATACCACTCACCCTACACCTCCATTTGCCAACTCCCCTCAAATCAACATGATTCATGTTACTACCTATGCTTAGAAGGATAAAGGTAAGGAAAAGGCAACTAACTTGCCAACCAATCCTATACCTAACATACCATCTACACTCATACCTAAAATCACTATCCACAGCCCCACATACCCCATTTCTAATGGAGTCACACATCGCACCATGCTTAAACAATTACACCAATCTCCCCTCAAAATTTCCTTATATGACCTCATCCAAACCTCAAAATCCCATCGTCAAGCTCTCATGGAGGTTCTTCAATCTATTGAGGTTTTACCCAATGACCCTACACCTATAGCCTCCATTATCACACCCCATCATGTAGCCTCTCTCACCAAATTACCACCTTTATCCACACCACACTCTACTCACCAAGTAGCCTCCCTTAGCTTCTCAGAAGAAGAGATCGCACCACACCAAATGGATGACCCAAACCCAGCCCTCTTCATCTCTATCCATATCGATGATATATGTGTACAATGTGTAATGGTTGATGGGGAACTAGCATTAACATCATTTCATCCCATGATCACTCAAATGTACATTCCCAACAATTACATGCACAAACATCTAGTCATGTTGTATTTATTCAATGACACTATCACCTCTACATTAGGCACTATCATCCTCCAAATTTCGTGGGCCCCCTGAATTGTTCCATAGTTATTCTACATCTTAGAGGTGGTATTCCAATATAACTTGTTGCTTGGTAGACCCTAGATTCATGTCATGGATTGTGTTCCTTCCAATTTACATCATTGTGTAAAGTTTGAGCACGAGGGGCACACCTACACTATCCCAGCTGATCCATCACCTTTCAAAACATGCAACATGCTCTACCGACCTAATGACGTGCTCATACCCATTAAAGCGTCTACCTCTATGACCATCGCCACTTTGTCTACACTTCTACTTACCAGTACAATCACCACCTCCACAACACATACCTCTTCCACTCCTACTGCCACCACAACCTCCACGGCCAACCCATCAGTCTCCCAATCCGTTAACTCCACCTCCACATCGACCTTTGACACATCATCTATATTTTCTACCCACATACCAACCACCGATCCCTTGGAAGGTGTTTTTCAACGTCTCACTTTGGGGGAATATCACCTATATAGTGTCAACACATTCCTTACTCCACAAGAATATGGAAGTATTCACCAACACCCTCGCTATGATCACCGCATAGGAGAACACCTCCTTTATGGTCCTCCTCATCTTCATACTAGTCTCACCTATGGGGGACTTGATACTACCACGTACACACCTAAACCACCGTCACAAACCTACCCATTTTCCACTGACTTCCAGTCTCTCACCAATCTCCATTTCACCCACACCTTCCTACACCAATGTGCATAGAAGGCCTTCTCTTTTTGATTTTATGAGCAAAGCTGCCATACTATTATTCCATGTACCACCCATAAACATAATCTGACCATAGTGGTATCGGTTTTCTTGAACCTCCTACCAAACAAGCCCGCGTTGAACCCATCGAGGACATCAGCCCTTCTCCACCTTCTTCACCCACTCCAACTTCATCACCACCTTCACCGGCAGATTCGATGGATCCAGAATCTATCCCTTCTAACTTTTTTTTTTCATAAAAACCATTTCATTTGGGCCTTTGACTTATCAACATGAGGGCGAGGCTCCTTCCTCTCTTCCCTTCTTGTATCTTGAAATGATTGATGACGATACACCTTCAATTAGTGTCATCAATGTCAGGATGATGAATCCATACTCACCTACCTTGGTGCAGAAGACTTATATATTCATCGGTTGTTAGCCTCGAGACACAAACTATGTTGGATGAATCGACTATCGAAATAAACATTCATAGTCAAGACGACCCGCACATCCTAAAGATCGGTCAATCTTTAGATGTTGTTGAATAGGAAGCCATCACTTATTTTCTCAAATATCATAACCATGTGTTTGCTTGGTCTTACGCAGACATGCTCGGTATTGACCCCACCATAGTGGTCCACAATATCATAACCATTCCCGATGCTAAGCACGTCAAACAAAATCTAATGAAAATGCACCTCCTCGCATTTCCCTTCTTATCAAAGAAGAACTTTAGCACCTTCTTTACATTTCCTTCATCTTACACATTGATTATCCTCATTAGATTTTTAATATTGTCCTTGTCACTAAGGTGGTGGGGACTTTGCATTTGCATGGATTTTTGTGACCTCAATCTAGCTTGCCCAAAATATGAATTTCCCTACCTAGTATTGATTAGTGATTGACCTTATCACTTTGGTCATGAGATGTTATTAGTTATGGATGGCTTCTTGGGTTATAACCAAATCTTACACTTGCCCAGAGGATCAACACAAAACCTCATTTATCACCCCTTGGGGAACCTTTTGCTATTAAGTCATGCCTTTTGGCCTTAAAACTCTACGGTGCCACATATCAACCTGCTATGACTTACATCTTGAATGAAATCATGTATAGTATATTGGAAAATTATGTGGACAATCTCTTGGCCAAATCTAAATGCCGCTTTGAGCAGCTCGCCATCCTAAAAACCATCTTTGACCGCTTTATTAAATATTACATCCGCCTTCAACCCAAAAAGTGTGTCTTCGTGGTTCTCTCAAGAAATATCTTGGAATTTATCATTTCCTTATGTGGTATATAATTTAACCCTACTAAATTCAAGGCCATTCTAGAAATGCCTCCATCCACTAACCTTAGGAAAATTTGTAGCCTGCAAGGTAAGTTGCAGTCTATTCACTGTTTCATTTCACAATTATCTGATCAGTGTCAACCATTTCATCACCTTCTTAAGAAGTATGTCTCCTTTAAATGGGATGATGATTGCCACAAATCTATTGAGGCCTTAAAAATACCTTCTTCAACCCCCATACTCATTCCACCTAAAGAAGATCAACCTTTCTACCTATACATCTCAACTACCAATCACTCTTTAGGTTCCATGCTCGCTCATCGCGATGAACAACACAAGGAGCAAGTGGTTTATTACATAATCCGTACTCTTTTGGATTATGAAACCCGATACACCCATCCCGAATTTTTTTCTCTTAGCCTTAGTTTTCATTTCCACCAAACTCCACCATTACCTACTCAACCACAAAACCTATGTTGTGACCAACACCGACCCCTTACACTTCATGTATGCCAAACCTTACCAAAATTAGCGTGAAAAACACCGGCTTATGCTTTTATCGACCTTGACCTCGAAATCATTCATCAAAATTCCATCAAAGGCCAAGCCATCACCGACTAATTGGCCGATGCACCTATTTCTGGGGATCAACCCTCTAATTTTGAATTTCCAGATGATTCAATTGTTACCCTTTCCTTGGACAAACCCCCTACCAAATGACACTCTTCTTCGATGGTTCAAAGTGTCAACGTGGGCGTGGGGCTGGTATTATCCTCATTCCTCTTGATGGTGAACCTATGCCTTTGTCTTTCAAACTACATTTTGATTGTACAAACAATATTGCCAAATACGAAGTGCTTGTATTAGGTCTCCAAGATGCCTATGCCTTAGATGTCAAATCCATCGACATCTTTGGTGATTCCAAATTGGTCATAAACCAAGTCAATGGTGTATACCAATGTTGTAATGAGACACTTCAAAAGTATAAACATCACGTAGACATACTCTTGACCACCTTCGACCGCTATAACCTTCAAACCGTCCCCCATTCAACCAACAAATTTATAGATACCATGGCCTACTTGGCCTCTCAAATCCCCACTTCACCCACCGATTCTAAAATATTTGTCACCATACAACAACTCCAATCACCCTCTTATTTACCTCATGATGTTTACTCTATTGGAACCACCGCCCTCAACCCAAGTGACGTTTGGTATAAATAATACTCGACTATATTTCTCTCTCCGTCTTACCTCCTAATCTCACTCGTAATAGACAACGTGCCTTCCTCAAAAGGTCTCTCATTGTGTCATCATGGGTGGCCTCCTTTATAAGCATGACTTTGATGGTATTCTCTTGCAATGCCTTACGAGTTCTGAAATCCCTTATACCATCAAGGAAGTTCATGATGGCATATGTGGAGATCACTTTAGTGGCCTCACTATTACTAAGCATATTCTTCACCTAGGCTATTACTGGCCAACCCTTAACCATGATTATTGTGATTATATCAAGCATTGTGTAAAATTCCAACAACATGCCAACCTTCATCATACACCCAATCATGCCTTACAAGTCACCCGTGACCTTTGGCCCTTTTCTCAATGGGGTTTGGATCTTGTTGGAGAGATCAATCCCCATTCTTCCCAATGACATCAATGGATCATCACTGCTACCGAATACTACACAAAATGGGTTGAATCCATACCACTCATCTCCATAAAAGTTGAGAAAATATGTGAGTTCATCAATCATCACATCATTTGTCACTTTGGTGTTCCTCATCACCTCATCACTGATAATGGAAAACAATTCAAAAATAAAACATTGTGAAAACTTTGTGATGCCTTTGGCATTCAGCTAAGTTTCTCATCACCTTATTACCCACAAACCAATGGCCAAGCCAAATCCACTAACAAAACCTTGAACAAAATTCTCATGAAATTGGTTAACAATACTAGGAATGATTGGCATATGCACATTCCTTTTGCTCTGTGGGCATACCGCACTAGTATTCACACTTCCACTACCACTACACCTTTTTCTTTGGTCTACGGTACAGAGGTTGTTCTACCTCTCGAAGTCTAGATTCCCTCACTCTGTATTTCTCTTCATGACATGCTCAATGATGATGACTTTCCAAGACCATTTAGCACAACTTGAGTTATTAGATGAACATTGTTTTAATGCTCTTGATCATCTTCAAGTTTACCAAAAACATATCAAATGTGCCTATGACAAACGTGTCCATGAACAAACTTTCCAAGTTGGTGACCTTGTCTTGAAAGAAAATCAACATGTAACCAAAGCAAAAAAAAGTAAATGGGAAAATTTTCTCCTAATTGGCTTGGACCATACATCGTGACCCATACTTATGGATCAGGTGCTTATCATTTATCTTCACTTGATGGTAAACCCAAACTTGAGCCCCTTAATGCCTTGCATCTTTGACCATTCTACTATTGAATTTTAGTCCTACCTCACCTTTTTCCTCTTTCCATGCTCATCCCTTGAGCGCTATCCACTTCTTACACCTCACCAATGATTAAATAAGAATCATGTGTGTACCCGTCACTTGTTATCTTCTCTTAAATATGTGTACCACAATCTTTTGCACATAGCATGATTCACATGGAGACTTTTCTTCTACTTTTAGATGAGATCCCATGGTCATTTCACCCCGCTTACGGACAAGAATCCTATTCTTCACCTTGGTCTTGTCCATGACTTCAAAGCCCTCACATGGGATCCCAATCATTGAGTCAAACTTCCAATAAAAAGATGACTCCCTCAAAAGGACATCTTTCTCTCTACAATTATTGCTATCAATAGACTACTCCCTCAAAGAACATCTATGTAAAGCCTTTAAAAAAAAAGAATCTAAAGCTTCCCACATCAATTAGCTTCACAAAGACCTCAAGGAGTTAATTTCCTCATCCCATATAGACTTCCCACATCGATCAGTCTATCTCAAATATTAGTCAAAATAGAAAGCCTTTTAGTCATGGACTTGCCCATTGTGACCTTGGATCTCTTGCCCAAAGAGCATGCTACCTCGTACCATATAAAAATTAACCACCTTTCATCCCTCTCACCATTCATACTCCCATTTCCTACCACCTCAAGGGACCTCTTAGAACTATGACATTTGGTGATCATGTGACTATTATTCACCTTTAGGATAATCACTCATGCAAATTCTTTAGGGTCTCATGTTCACTAGCCTACCTACGGTATGGTCCACCAGTTATGATCCTCACCAATCAGGTGGCTTTCTTGCCCCCTCTTATCTTTTAACCTTCTTTATTACATATTGATTACCTTATATAGGACTTGGTCCTTGACGCTTACCTTTGGGTAATCTTCTTCTTCTACCACAATCAAAATCACCTATACCAAGTTTCCCACAACTCACCCACACCTAACAGACCTAAACCCAAATCATTCCTAAAACCTACCAACTCATTCTCATACCTCCTCATATTCTTCCCTAGCTTATGGGAGAACTACATCGGTCTGAGGCCCCTTTTCATTGGGGCTATGTAGGTAGCACTCCAAGGGCATGGGGCCCTTGGAGGTTAGCTCAACCATCATCGTCACCACCTTCTTTAGCTTTTCCCATTCGCACCCATTCACCTCTCACCATTTTCTACCTATTCCAGTCACATTCTACTCTAGTTAGTTTCCAATTTATCATCAAATAAGTGGAAACTAATACATCACATTTACCACAATCCACCAACATGATCCATGTTACCATACATAGCACAAATTAAACTAAAACATATGCATTCATCATCATTTATTTCCCATCATATCAAAAACTTGAGAAATTAACTCAACCATGCCTATGATCTAAATCCATCATGCCTAACACCAACCTGACTCAACCATGCCTATGACCTGACTCCATCATGTCTAACACCAACCTAACTCAACCATGCCTATGACCTAACTCCATCATGCCTAACACCAACCTGACTCAACCATGCCTATGACCTAACTCCATCATGCCTAACACCAACCTGACTCAACCATGACTAACACACCTATCACTCATCCATCTATGCATAAAAAATCACAGTCTATCAACATCAAAGCATCATCATCAAATCATCCATCTCATCATATAAATATGGATATCCATACAATATACATGAATATAAAATAAAATGTATCTCTCCAAAACTCTCATATACAGCCTCACTCTCTTTGGCACATAGGCTGGTATATGATCAAAAATACAAAACTCTCATACTGACCTCACTCCCTTGGACACACTGCAGAAGATATGATCAAAAATATAAAACTCTCATACATCCTTACTCTCTTGCACATAGGCGGTATATGATAAAAATACAAAACACTCATAAATCCTCACTCTCTTTGGCACGTAGGCCGGTATATGATCGAAAGTATAAAAACTCTCGGCATGCAAGCTGGTATATATCAAAAATAAAAAATACATCAAAATTGAGAGCCATATATCAGGTATCATCTTGGTAGACATCCTCTATATACATCTCACCTGTCCTCTCTACCTCCTCGACTCCTATTTGATGCCTTGCTAACATCTCCCCACCCATCATAGGTGGTGGATGGATCCCTGCTGGTACATCAACTGGAGTTGGCCTCTATGAACTGGTGGCCTCACCCTGACCATGTCTCGGGGGTGGACGGCCCTTTGTGCTCTCCACACTATGAATGTGTGACTAGGTCCTCTCACTAGAGGCCCTTTGTTCCTTGTACTCAGTATACTATAGACAATCTATCCCTGTTACCATTAGCTGGTCCTAATAATACCGGGCTTCATCTCTTGCCTCCCACAACCTGGATATGGGTATTGTCTATGATGGCCCAATCACCTTTTGACCCTGTACCTACACTGTGGGACCCTCTCCCACCCCTTCTTGTGAACTGGGACCCTGTCCTAGTGCCTGTGGTGGTGCCATCAAACCCTACACTTGTGCCTATATATGGACCTATAAGGCCCCAATCTATGCATGTGCCATGGCTAACTATCCCTTTAACCCTATAACATGTGCCTATAGGGTGGTCACGACCATCATCACCATCCCCATCTCCACCCTGGGCCATCTAGGCCTGAAGACTAGCCACCTATGCATGCAACTCGGCCACTTCCACCTCGGCTGGCTAAATACTCCTAAACCATCTCTAACTAGGTAATTAGGGTCACCATCTCGCCCATGTAGGGTGTCTCTCTGCCTTGATAGTGGCTAAATATGGCTACCAGTGCGGGGTGGTACTACTTGTAAATGAGCCACCCACCACTATCTATATCTATCTATCACTCCGGCATCATCGATCCACCAGTCTATTACCTACTCCTCCTACCCTATAGGCATTTTCGGTTGTGGTAGAGGTAATGGCCTCTCCACATCATCTCTCTGTACTACGGGAAGGGTGGAGGTATGTCCTATAGCAACCCAAACTTACTGTCTAACCACCTCACAATCGGGATCATCTCGTGCTCACGACATGACACCCCCTCTATCCATCTCAGCAGCTAGAGGCCATCTAGCTCATCATGCATCTGTTTGTATGAGGGATAACCCACATACGGTCTCCATATGATGTCCACCCCGGACAACCCCTCCAATAGATGCCTGTAATATGCTACATCATGTGTATCCCTATCTGATCGATGCTCTCCAATCACGGGAACCCATCACTGTACCCCACCCGAACCAATCTCATTGGAAATGCATCTGCTCGGGGCATACCCACTGGCCACACACAAACTATGTGCTCATAGGCCCAGCAGTGTAGAACAAATGTGCAACATAAGCTGAACCTGTGGAGACACCCATACACCCACAACTCTCTATATAACTACACCAGGAATGTTGGCACCTAGGAAAAGTAGGTCCGATCCATCACCATGTCATGTAAAACCCCCATCAAGGAGCAGGGAAATCTCCCACCCTATGCATCCGTAGTTGATCTCTACCCCGCATCCAACACAAACATCAAATGAATCTTCCTTCATCATACCCACACTCACCGTCGACACCTCACTTATACCCACCTTTGTCTCACCTCTTTCTTTCTTCCCAACATACCTTTTATTGCAAATCAGCAAAGCACCCCTCGATGTTGATCGACTTCTACTTTGATCTTTTGGACATCCAGTGTGATTGCACAACATTGAATATTTTCCCCAAGTGTGGGACTCGTAAAATGGGAAAAGAATCTCTAGTTTAGAGGTTGGTTCCTCAAATCCTCTGATCAGGTATATTACTTGCAAGTTATACAGAGGTTTCCAACTCAAAATCCTACTCTAAATTACAAAGTGGACAGAGATAGAGAATGCAAAAAAAAAGCTCGAAACTAGTGCTAATAAGGTGATACAACAAAGGAGTGGTTAGCATTTTTATACTTCTGTAGATTGACACAGTTCATAAAAATGCAAGAAAAATTCATGCACAAACTAATAACTGTAATGGAAGGTCAGAAATGAATCAAACAACACAAATAGAGGATTAAAACTCATTCACAGAGCCTGTATTGTCATTTTTAACATCAAAAACACATACATTACAACACCTGAGAGGAAAAATAGGTTGTAGTCTTGGAAAAGGTCTAGTTTTTTCACCCAAAAAATACTTTTAAAGTGATAGAGGGAGCTTGTAATAAATAAAATGTTCAACCCTTCAAAAATGAGCCAAATCGACTTTTATAGTGCAAGAAATGACCCGGGGAGAGAGAAAAGTGGGAAAACATGGGAGATCTTCAACCACCAACCAAAAATGCAATAAAATGGCATGGGCATCCTTACAGGTCCATTCCCTGACATTTTTCGCCATGCTAGGAGAGATTGCAAGCCATTCTTCATTAAAAACGGTGGTTGAAACGTCATTTTTGTCCATTACCACGTGCCAGAGGTGTTTTTCAATTTTATCTCTCAAAACTCCATCAAAATACAAAAATTACCCCATAATCTTGTAGATAATTTCACTAGCTTTCCATTGATATAAAGAATGTGAAAAACTAAGCTCTAGATCGAAAGATATGGCCGTTTGAAAATTTAGGGCAAAATAGGGCCAAATCAGATTGGCGGGCGAAAATTTTTAAATTTTCCACTTTTTGCATTTGGGAAAATTTCCCAAAAATCCCTATGCTCCACCATTCTAGGTGCCACGTGGCATGACCCTATTGGGCACGGGATTTTCTTTTCCTTTTTTCTGTGCAGGCCTTTCTGTATTTTTGACGCCACTGGACACGTGGCAAGATGCCATTGGAACAATTTTGGGAGCGGACTTTTCTTTTGAAATTTCCTTCATTTTTCTTTGGGAAAATTTCCCAAATTTTCCCCACCTTCCACCGGTCTGGGACACGTGGCATCATCTCATTCGCCATGGGCCCTAGGGAAAACATTTTCCTCTACGCAATCCCTTTGGGAAAAATTCTCAATCTCCCCCATGCTCGAAAGGTCCACATGCCCATGGACACGTGGCGGGCCCTGACTGGTTAGCGGGGCCACGGGCCAATAATTTCCCTTTCCTTTTTCCAAACACTTTGCCAAAATTTTAAGTTTTCTCCCACGGTTCGCGGGTCTTGAGACACGTGGCATGAGGCCATTGGATGTGGGCCCTGCGGACAAAATTTGGCTTTGCGCCCTCGCCAAACATTTCACCAAAATTCTAACTTAACCTCTGCACTCCATCGGTCTGAGGCCATAGGACACATGGAAAAACATGATTGGGTGTGGGCCTTTCCTCCGAATTTTCCATGGTGCCAACACTTAGTCAATTTTTTCAATTTTCTCCCCTTTGGACACGTGGCGCAATCCAATTGGACGACGGCCTGCGGGGTGAAATATCCCTTTTGAAATTTTGCCAAACACTTGGTAAAAAAACCAAGTTTTCCTCGACCCCTGCCACTTCCTTGGACATGTGGCACCATCTTATTCGTTACGGGCCTTTCAGGGAAAATTTCCCACAAAAACTCCGTCGAGCCATAACTTCAAAAATACATGGAGTTAGGAGGAAAACTTTACCTTTCTGGAAAGATGAGAAAAAGATCTATCCAATGGTGCCATTTCAGAAGGTTTTGAGTGCCTGAAAAGAAAAAAATTATGACTAAGGCACAAGAGAGGGAAGAATGAAGGAGTTAGCCACAAAAATGAGCAGGGGCTCATTTTGGATAACAATTTTGGTGACTCAGAGGGGTCATCTGCCTGCTGGATGAAGTTACCAGTTGCCTAAAGCAATCCATTGGGCATGGAGTCATTAAATTATCTTCTTGGTACCCCAACTAATTAGAACACTGCAAGGAGGAAGGTGGAGGGTGGAACATCACCTAATGGAGCAAGGCCTGCAAACACATTTCCAGGAACAGCAAGCTTGTGCCAAAGCACTTAGGGAAAGCAAACTAATCTACAGTAAAAAAATGTGCACAAGCACTTGGAGGAATGAAAACCTAAGCTAATATGTACAAGGTGGAGAATTCCCTTTAGCAATGCTTTAAATGGATTCCATTGACTGGAATCTCGTAGTTCTTCGCCATCCAATGAAGACAATTAGAAAGCATTATTGTCCTTACACTTTGTGACCATGTATGGGCCCTTCTTAGTTTTTCTCTATCTCGCATCACATTTTAACACTAGATCTCCAACTTGGAAATATCTATTCTTGGCCTTCCTATCAAAGTTCTTCTTGATCGAACTTGATCCTTCTCCATTGCTCGGGAGGCTTGATTTTGATTTCTTAGAGTTCCATCAATTCTACATATCTAACCTCCATGGGCTCAAACTCCAACAAATCCAACTGTTTCATGAGTTCCAATGTTGACAGCTCAAGTGACATGGGAAAAATTGCCTCTCTTCCATAAACAAGCTTAAATGGAGAGTTACCTATAAATCTCTTGGGAGTTATCCTATCAGCCCATAAGGATGATTTCAATTTTGTATGCCAAGACCTCGATTCTTATCAAGATTCCTAATGATTCTCAACAAGTTCTTGTTTGTAGATTCAGCCTGGCCATTACCCTGAGGGTAATAATTTGATGAACTGCTTAGGTAGATCCCATTCTTGACAGCCCATTCAGTCACCTTGGACCCAATGAATGCCAATGCATTATCTGATATTATTGTAGTAGGTATGCCAAATCTGGTTGTTATTCCCTCATAGAAATCTAGGATGCTAGATTCATTTGCTTCCTTGAGTGCTACTGCTTCAGTCCACTTGGTGAAGTAATCTGTTATTGTTAGAATCCATTTGTGCCCTTGGCTTGAATTGGGATTAATGACTCCAATGAAGTCCAAACCCCATTGCATGAACGGGTGGTCAACTGAAATTGGATGCAATGGAAGGGTAGCTAGCCTCTCCTTACTCATGAAGAATGCACAATTCTTGCACCTCTTGATCCATATGCATAACAATCACTGAAAATCTTGGGCCAATAATAGCCAGCCCTCATGATCTTTAGAGTTGTCACTCTTGGTGCAAAATGAACACTAGCTGGTCCACCATGGAACTCTTCCTACACCCTATGAATCTGATTTATACCAATGCATCTCAGCAACACTCCATTCACATCCTTTTTGAACAAAACACCATCAACAAGGGCATATGGGACAGCCTGCAATATGAAGTCTCTTATTTTGGTCTTGTTTATTTCTAGAGGGCATAGACCTATGCTTAGGAAGTGCATTATTTCTTGGGTCTAGAAAGGAGTGAGGACACCATCATTCTCCTCTTGAGTGCTTCCTTGCTCATGGCTTTCTTACAACGCCAAAACATCCTCCTTCTCATTGCATGCTTCCTTTTGTTTTCTCAAAATCAGCTTCTCACACAATCCTTTTCCTCTGACCAACTTGGTGACTTTGATCTCTACGTTATACTCCATGACGCAAGCAATCCAACCTTCCCTTTTTTCATTCAAGTCTTTGTTGAGGAGGAAATCTTTAACTCCCACATGAGAAACCAGCAACTGAACCTTGTTGTTTGAAACTAGATGCTTGAATTTCTTCAAGCTCCTGATTACTGTAAGAACATGCTTCTCAATGAAAGAATATCTCACCTCATAGTCCTCCAGGCTTTGGTTGAAGAAAGCAATTGGCTTCTCATCATTGTTTTTGTTCTACTATACCAAAATTGTAGAAATAGTATCATCACCCCCAAATGCATAGAGGATGAAATCCTTGGAGAAATCCGGGTTAATGAGACTTGGGGCTTGAGAGATGGCTTCTTTGATTGCTTCAAAACTTTCTTTGCCTTTTTTTGTCCATTTGAAATCTATGTTTTTCTTTAACATCTTGGTGATAGGCTTGACCAGGGCTGCAAAATTTGGGACAAACCTCTAAACAAAGTTTATTCTCCCAAGAAACTTTGAAGGGCCTTCTTGTGGCTTGCAATGGTAGTGCTCTTATGGCTTCAACTCTTTCGGATCAATTGCTAATCCCTCTTTGGAGACAATGTGACCAAGGAGCTTTCCTTCATGGGCTAGAAAAATACACTTTTTAGGATTCAAGGATACTCCAAATCTTCTACACCTTTGGGACACTTGTCTCAAATGAAAGAGATGGTCTGCTGCATTTTTTGAAAAAACAGTGATATCATCAAGATATACCACCACCACGTTGTTAATCAAACCCTTGAATTCCATGTCCATTGCCCTTTGGAAAGTAGCTCCAGCGTTTGACATCCCAAATGGCATTTTCCTATATGCATAAGTTCCCCATTTGGTTGTAAAGGTTGTATTGAACTGATCTTCTTCTTTCACCATAATCTGATTGTACCCTGAATAGCCATCAAGTAATGAAAACCTCTCAGAGCTAGCAACAACTTGTAAAATCTACTCCATGGAATGAAGCGGATAATGATCCTTAAGAGATGCTCTATTCAAATCTCTAAAGTCAACACACAATCTGATCTCTCCTGCTCTTCTTTCTAGCTAGAACCAAGTTGGCCACCTAGCTAGAATGCTTGATAGGGAATATGATTCTTGACTCTATCAACTTATTCAATTCTCTTCTCATGAGAGGGTCCATGTGTGGATTGACTAGCCTTTATTTTTGCACGATGGGTTTAGTACTTGGATCTAATTCAATTGTGTGTTGAGCTAAATTGGGATTGAAACCTTTCAAATCTTCATAGCTCTAAGAAAACACATCGGGAATTTTTGACAAAGTTGTATGAACTCATACCTTTCTTGCTCGATTGTCACTTTACCAACTCGAGTGATTTGCCTTCTTCCACCAAGATGGACACTTGAATCTTCTCCTTGACTTGGATGATTACTTTCTCTTTCCTAAACTAATCATTAGGATTGAAAATGGACTCCAAAGTAATAAGTCCATTTGGTAGTTTGTTGGTTCTCACTGTACCACTTGGTCACCATCTTTGCTGCTCCAATTTTTCCTGATTTTTGGTGAGAAATCAGCCTCTTCTTGTAAGAAATGGATGATTTGTTGATCATTTTCAAACACTTGCCAACTTAAATTGTTATGCAGCCTTGAGGGCCTTATAATCACATGGATTTTTGTCGTACCTTGTCCTTTTGAATGCTTTCAAAATGTCAAATGCTGCCCCAACTGCTGCAAGCCTTTCAAAGAACTTGGTTCTGTTTTCTAGGAATGGATTTTATGCCAAATCCCTCAAAATCTTCAATGATGTCCACACACCTGTTCTTTTAGTATTTGAGTATATTATTCTTGACAACATGCTACCCCTTAACTTGGTTGACAATCAACTCACTGTCACCAAAGACACGCAAGTTCTTTATTCCTCTCTTGATTGACCTATGTAATCCTTATATCAAGGCTTCATATTCGGTAGTGTTATTAGAGCATGCAAACTGAAATCTAAAAGTTGAATAATACTTAACTCCTTGAGGTGAAACAAGCATATCTCCCCCTTTGGCCCCTTGTCTACTCCTTGATCCATCAAAAAGAAACTACTATACCTCAATGTCATCCTTGTGGTTTGGCTTGGTGATGCTTAGGAATAGGCTGGTTTTTATCATGCATGCAATAGACTCCTAGCTCAAATTCTTCTATTTCTTGATAAGGATCAAAAGCATGCACCTTGTTTTCCTATTCATCAAGAGTTAGATCTGGGATACTTCCAACCTTGGTGTCAGCTTCATCAATTCTTGGATAATCTTCTTGATCGAACGTTGAACAATTGGTATTGATTTGGCTTGGAGTGTAAGGCTCAATGTGAAAGTTTGCAATAGGCTCAGATCTGATTGTGGCTTTAGTTCCATATCTTGTTCTGAACAACATGTGTGACCAATCAGCAAATAAGTAACCTCCAATCTTGGCTGTGAAATCCCTTGACAGACATAGGGAAAAGAGTGGTGGAAGATCTATTACCGAGACATCTTGCAAAACAACAACGTTGGGGCATGCATGCAAAGTAAGACTCAAGTTTTTAATCACTCCAACTGTTGTTACTGCTGTCCCATCCAATTACACTACCCCTTTGGATATGAATTCATATTGAAGCCCTAATTGATCAGCTATTTTCTTGGGAATTATTGAACTATTTGCCCGGAATCAATCATGCAATTGTGTACTAATTGGTTTCCAATGATCAATGAAACATAGAATGGAGGGGGCTTCAACATTTTACCTTGTTGTCCCCCATGATTCCTCTCAAGCTGGGTAGCATTTGTGAGTACCTTCTCTTGCATTTGGACTGCTGATTTGAATTTGACCAGTCCTTCATGGAAACTTGTACCAAATCTCTTTGTCTGGGATGGATAGTGATTCCCACATTGATATGTTTACATTTGTCCTTTTCATCGATCGATGATGTTGAATTGAGATGAAGCATCCTCTATTGTCCCTTGTCCTACACATTCATTCCTTGCACATGGGCAGCAATAACTAGCATTTGAGTTGGCCTAGGAGCTGTTTTAGGCAGCCCCTATGTGTTTGGAACTAAATTTTGTCTACCAATAATTTATGGAGTAATAGGATGTTGTGGATTGCTTGGAGTTAATGGCTATTCTTCACCCAAATTTCTCCTTTTTGACCTTGTGTTGGCCATAACACTTTGGGGTTGATTCATGCCACAAAAATCTTCTGCTTTCCAGTTTACAAGTGTGGTATCATTTGGAGCTGATTGTTGCTGGAATGTGTCTTGTTTTTGGTTATTTCCTTGACTACCTTCACCCTCCACACTAGTTGTAGTCACCATTAACGCTTGATTTAAGGCACCGTTGAAGCACATAGACTGGTTATGAGGTTCATTGCATGAGAAACACCAATCATACTCTTGAGCTATGTTGTTTTGCACTAGCACTAATGCCTTAGAGGCAGATATATAGCGTTGGGGTTATAGTGCTGAAATGGCCTATTTGGGCAGGAGGTCTTCTTGATTTAAATTTTCAACTAGATTGGGTGGTCTTTGAGGCTGGTATGGCTGCTGTTAGGCTGAGCTTGAGGCTGGAAGGGAGGTCTAAAACCTTGGGCTTGCTGCCTATTGAGTGTAACCAACTCATTACCTAAATTTTTCAATTGCTTCATGACTTCTTGAAGTTCATTTGAGGCACTAGAAGATGAAGTAGAAGCTTCACTTAAATTCTAATTTCTAGAGTGGGAATAGGAGCTAAATTAGGCACTTGGCTAATACTTGGGATCTCTAAACTTGGAAACAATGGCATTGGAGGCCTAGGAGCTAGCTTGCCGGCTTGAATCAAAAAAATTTCAGCTCTAATGGCAATTGTATAAGCAACGGGGATAGTTGTGCCTCCCATGGATTGAATCAATATAGAAATATCATAATATAAAGCTTTAAGGTAATATAGAAAAGAACCTTCTACTATTGGCCTTACTACCACTAGAATCCTCTCCCAAGTTTTTTGAAATCTGAAGTCAAGTCATGTTTGCTCGTTGGGGGCTCTCTTGATGGTGATCAGTTGTTCCAAAAGGGAAAAGTTGTCTCCTTTTCTCTCGAATGCTCATGGAGGGCTATGCATAGTTGGTTCCAATTTTGAATAGAACTCGAGGCAAGACTCTTGAACCATTGCAAAGCTTTCCCTTTGAATGAAGATGCAGCAATTTGACAAGTAACTTCGCATCTCATTAATCTCATGGATTACACAAATATTAGCAATATCCTTAACATGATCACCGGGAGTGGTCCGATTCTCTCCGAGAAAGTATGGAATGTTCTTCAATGTTGTAATCGGGATTGGATTTTGTGCATTGAGAGAAAGTGGGCTCTGCAAGTCAAATTGACATAAGGGTTGTTTAGTGCCATTCTAATTGGCCTTAGAACCCTTGTTGATTGAATGAAAGGCCTACCAGGTGGAGGAGTTGATAGAGTTCTATTTGGTGGAGATGGAGACCTTTGAATTCTCCTCCCTTTTTGCCTTCTTCTTGGATAAAACTAAAGGTACTCAAACAACACCTCTTCTTCTCCAACTCTTGACCTTGTGGTGATTCTTCTCATGAGTTTTCAGGTCTGCACTGCTAAAACTAGCTGATTCTTCTTCCTTGGAGTCGCTAGATGTGTAATTTAGGGCTCTTTTAAGCAAGAAACTTGCAACAAATGCACATGAACTTTTTTGCAATGAAGATGAAGACCTCTAAGGTCCCACGGGCGTGCCAAAATTGTTTTTGTAAATCAGCAGCAGCACCCTCAATGTTGATCGGACTTCTAGTTTGATCTTTTGGAAATCCAGTGTGATTACACAACATTGAATCTTTTCCCCAAGTGTGGGACTTGTAAAATGGGAAAAGAATCTCCAGTTTAGAGGCTGGTTCCTCAACTCCTCTAATCAGGTATATTACTTGCAAGTTATACAGAGGTTTCAAACTCAAAATCCTACTCTAAATTCCAAAGTGGACAGAGATAGAGAATGCGAAAAAAAACTGAAACTAGTGCTAATAAGGTGATGCACCAAAGGAGTGGTGAGCATTTTTACTTCTGCAGATTGACACAGTTCATAAAAATGTAACAAAACTTCATGCACAAACTGATAATTGTAATGGAAGGTCAGAAATGAATCAAACAACACAAATAGAGGATTAAAACTCATTCACAGAGCCTGTATTGTCATTTTTAACATCAAAAACACTTGCATTACAACACCTGAGAGGAAAAATAGGTTGCAGTCTTGGAAAAGGTCTAGTTTTTTCACCAAAATACTTTTAAAGTGACAGAGGGAGCCTGTAATACATAAAAATGTTCAACCCTTCAAAAATGAGCCAAATTTGGCTTTTACAGTGCAAGAAATGACCCCAGGAGAGAGAAATGTGGGAAAACATGGGAGAGCTTCAACCACTAACCAAAAATGCAATAAAATGGCATGGGCATCCTTACAGGTCCATTCCCCGACATTTTTTGCCATGCTAGGAGATATTACGAGCCATTCTTCATTAAAAATGGTGGTTGAAACGTCATTTCGTCCATGACCACGTGCAGAGGTGTTTTTCAATTTTCTCTCCAAACTCCATCAAAATAACAAAATGACCCCGAGAATTGTATAGAATTTCACCATATTTTCATTTATATAAAGAACGCAAAAAAATTGAGCTCGGATCGAAAGATATGGCCGTTTGAAAATTTAGGGCAAAATAGGGCCAAATTGAATTAGCGAGCAAAAATTTTAAATTTTCCACTTTTTGCATTTGGGAAAATTTCCCAAAAATCCTTGTGCTCCACCATTAAGGTGCCACATGGCATGACCCTATTGGGTGCGGGATTTTCTTTTCCTTTTTCCCTGCAGGCCTTTCCTATATTTTTGACGCCACTGGACACGTGGCAAGATGCCATTGGATCGCGTTTGGGGAGCAGACTTTTTCTTTCTAAAATTTCCTTCATTTTTCTTTGGGAAAATTTCCCAAATTTTCCCCACCTTTCGTCATCCTGGGACACATGGCGTCATCTCATTCGCAATGGGCCCTAGGAAAACATTTTCCTCTACGCAATCCCTTTGGGAAAAATTCTCAATCTCCCCCATGCTCCAAAGGTCTGCGTGCCCATGGACATGTGGCGGGCCCTGACTGGTTGGCGGGGCCACGGGCCAATAATTTCCTTTTCTTTTTCCAAACACTTTGCCAAAATTTTAAGTTTTCCCCCATGGTCCGCGGGTCTTGAGACACGTGGCATGAGGCCATTGGATGCGGGCCCTGCGAACAAAATTTGGCTTTGTACCCTCGCCAAACATTTTGCCAAAATTCTAACTTAACCTCCGCGCTCCACCGGTCCGAGGCCATAGGACACATGGCAAAACGTGATTGGGCATGGGCCTTTCCTCCTGAATTTTCCATGGTGCCAACACTTAGTCAAATTTTTCAATTTTCTCCCCTTTGGACATGTGGCGCAATCCAATTGGATGGCGGGCCTACGGGGTGAAATATCCCTTTTGAAATTTTGCCAAACACTTGGTAAAAAAACCAAGTTTTCCTCTAACCCCCGCCACTTCCTTGGACATGTGGCACCATCTTATTCATTGCGGGCCTTTCAGGGGAAAATTTCCCACAAAAACTCCACCGGGCCATAACTTCAAAAATACATGGAGTTAGGAGGAAAACTTTACCTTTCTGGAAAGCTGAGAAAGAGCTCTATCCAATGGTGCCATTTCCAGAAGGTTTTGAGTGCTTGAAAAGAAAAAAATTATGACTAAGGCACAAGAGAGGGAAGAATGAAGGGAGTTAGCCACAAAAATGAGTAGGGGCTCATTTTGGATAAGTGATACCTTCCTATCACATTTCTATCACCCCCACCCTCACCCACTAACACTTCCCCATACCCATTTTACCCCTACCTACACTAGGTTTTGCACCAACACACCCTATTCTACCCTTCCCTATCTCACCCACTTGACCTAGGGCCCTTTTGGCCCATTTTCTCCAAAACACGATTGGTTCCAGCTTATCTCTAACTAACTTGATCACCCCTAAACTGGAATCGGTCACCTATTTTGTGATTGATACTAGTTTGACCTACCGACGCCGGTCACTATCGTGGTGAAAGCCATGACCCCAAACCCTCCCCTCTCAAAAAAATCCCTCTCCTGACTCTTCTACCCACCCATTCTCACCTACACTTCCCCTCAACCCCATCCCACCCCCTATTCACCCACTTACCTCTCTCCCCGCTCCTTCTACCCAATTCACCCTCCCACATTTCAAATTTCATTTTCTTCTCCCAAACCTAATATTTCACCACCGTCCTATAAAATTCCTATTTTAAGACTTTAGAAACAAGGGAAAAAATTTTTTTGAGTAATGTTCCATATTCTAAATACGTAATTTAGAACATAAATTCCAAAAACAATCATTCTTATAATAGATAACCATATGCAAATTTGTAATGACTCGGTAACCTACCAATCTATTCATTTCATGACTCAATAAACTACTGGTCTATTCATGTTTAACACTAAGTATTGAATACTTTTTTGTATACTACGTATACTTGGTTCTCTTACCCTGATCTGGGTATTGAGTGATCTATCTAAGGAAACTAACTCGAAAATTTTTTTTTCCAATATTCATCTACATCATGATCCTTAAACTAGGCAACATAGGACAACGCAATCAGTAGCTTGCGATACTTTGGCCAAATATTTTAACATACTATTTGTATTACTTATTCCTTGATGGCATACTCTTAAATCTATAATACGTCCTTCACCCCACTCTATTGTTATCTAGAATTTCCTATACCGACTTCCGTTAGTCCTCTTGCCCAAAGTTTAACCCTAGTTCTAGTTAACAATGTAGGTTATGATAGGAAGGAGCTCACAAAGACTTAGGATAGATTGGCATAATGGGTCAACCTAAGTTAATTCCATGTGCCAAGGTACCCTAAGTCCTAAAGGGCTACTTCATAACATAACTATGCTACTTCCGATCTGGAGAGAAACTAAGTTCAAGATCAAAGTGTGTAGATCTAGACGATCAATGCGTAGGGTGTTGCCACATGCCAACTACAGTGTTGTATTCTTGAGAAGATCCAAATCTTCTCTAAGGTACATCCCTACAGTTGGTGTGTGCCAGAATCCTATAGAAAAGCCTCATCGAGATATACATACCCCTAGGAGATTATTAAAGTTAAATTAATTTGGATTCTTAAAGGTAGATTTCAGCAACCCTGCCCAAACTCTAATCCAACTCTCCCTAAGTTCTTTTCTAAATCAGGTTCCAATAACCCTTACAAAAACTTCCTTAACTTAAGATTTCCTTCGATGTAACGTTAACTTGGCTTATCAAACAACTATCATGAAGAAAGGACAATAACTTCTTAAGTTCCATTTAATGTGACTTAAATTATTCAAGAAAGTGTAACAACCACCGAGGTTGTAACTTAGTAGACTTTATTAAATAAAGTCTAATGAGTATATATCATATCTTCCTTCTTGTTTATTTTTTCATAAGAGAGGAAGAATCTTCCTCTTCGTAGTTAAGTTCTTAGGGTTTACTCACCCTTTATATCTTTATAAATTCTATAGAGTTCATTGTAAGTTCATCACACATTATCTTAATAATATGAGAATTGTTTAGATAAGAACATTGATTTTCTGCAACTTATTTAGTTGCTTCACGTTTAGGGAAAATACTATAATTCCTTTTTCCTACTTATCCAAGAACACTCATTGAAACATATAAATAACATGAAGAACATCAACAAAATAGGATTCCATTACTTTTTACAAAAGTACAAGATAATTTACATAATCCATGCAAGTAAATTCTCATTCTACATTTCCATTTCAAAACTTATACATTTACAACTTATGCATTTCGGACATACCACATGACAAATGACCTTCATTCAAACTAAAATAACTTTTATTTTTCAATACAACTTAAGACCAAATCAAAATTATTCACAAGAATCAACTTAGATCAGCCAATGCATCATATAAGTTTTTGCCTTCTTTTATCACTTACGAAGTCCATCTCAAAAAATTGCTAGCACGGGTCATTTCAATGAACCGAGCATGATAAGCACTAATCCTTAAAATGAAGTGCATTCCACTAATTATTCCAATAAAAATAACCCTACTTTAATGAACAATAAGTAATTCATACTCCCTAAGCATAAGTAATATCAATAAAAGAAGAGCAATACTAAACAAGTTTAACAAAAAAGAAGAACAGGATATGATCTATAAAACCTATCATATAAATCAAAGTATAATTCACCCCATCAATTATCTTTACTAAACAACAAAACATAACATATCATTGTTTCCATCCTACCAATTACAACACTTGTCTATACTAAAAGATACGAAGTGTTTACATATTCCCTCTTAGATGTTTCATCTAACTTTCAAGTAAAGAAGAAGAGAAATCATTCCATTTTCCAAAGTACATAATCATCAGCAAGGTTGGAAGAGGTGTATATCAGGATTTAAATTGTTCCTTTAAAGGTCCTCTACATTAAAATTCAACATTTTAAGGTATTCATCAAAACAGATCATATGGAAGAAATCCAAGAAGTAGTGATGGATTAACAATTAACAAAAATTTACAATTTCTTTTGCCAAACTAACTTCAATCTCATTCTACTTCATCTTAGTCAAATGACAAATATACAAGACTAATAAACATTGATTTCCTTTTTCAATAAGAATAAATTCAGGGTTCCAAAAATGAACTTAACTTATTTGTATTAGAAATGGAGACCTAATGGAATATGATCCCAATTTAATCATTTCTTTACAACTTAATTAAATAGTTTTACCTTCTCCCATACATACAATTTAAGTTCAAACATAATCTGCAATCAATTTTGAATTGTAATCAATCTTCCAAGACGTAACATTCATTGTTTGGTCTCAACAAGAGGTAAGAAATCTAAGTGGTTGCTAACACTCAAGACTTCCCAATAGTTCAGGAAAAGTGTAGCCATCTCAATGGTATGTCAATGCATCACTACAAGAACTATAGATTGGGTTTCCAACAAAAGACAAGATCAAACATCAAAAATAATACGTATAATCCAGGACTCAATAACAATTCCAAGCATAATGCAAAGCATAAACGCCATCGAAGGATCAAGATCATTCAAATACTTGTCACCAAGTTCGGGTAACAACATTTTCCCTCAATAGTTTATAAAATAATCAAAATATTATAATATTTGAACCAACACATCATTCAAGTTACCTTTTTAATTACAAACACCAAGTAAAAAAATGATTGTACAAGGATGTATCACAATATCACAATCACAAATCCCTAAATACACTAGCATCGTAGAGCTAGATCGAGTAAGAAGAAACTTCTTATAAAATAGTTCATTCTACAAACAACTAGCTTCCATTTTTAGTTAAGATCCTTTCAAACCTAGTTTCCCATACTGAATGTAAGATACATAACAGAGTTCAGACCAAACAACTACAAAACATGAAAGTTGGGTTCATAACAAACCTATAGTAATAGTTAAATATTCATAAGGAAATAGTTCACAAGCACCATTCCTAAAGCGGCTTCGAACAATAGTACAATCTATCCAAGATAACAAACAAAAGTTCCAAATTCAATATTGTTCCAAAAACAATCAATTTTTCATAGGATGAAATACAAACTAAACCATATATAGTTTTTCCTGTGCATGCAAGTTTCAATATCAGTCAATGTTTTATGCAAGGTGAAATATAGAAACCAAACCATATACTGGCTTATCCAATGCATGCAAACTTTGCAACAGTCAAAGTTTCTACAAGGTGATACAAAAACAACAAGCCATATACGGGTTAATTCCTAGTTAATTTAACTATGAAATAACACGTTAACACCATAGAGCCAAGAATCTCTACAACGATTCTATCCACCAAAACATGTTTCCAACAAATAGCTCGAACCTGTTTGAAGTATCAATAAGAACTAGAGTTGCTTACCAACTTAGGTTTTTAAAACACAACAAGTTTGCAAACACTAAACTCAACAATACAGACAAATCTCAGTAACAATTTTTAGGTTGAAAAAGGATTCAAAACGAACAAATATTTCCAAACCTTTGAAGAAGATAAATAGATTTATTAGTTTTTTTACGTATACATGGTTCCTTTGTGAAAAAGCGTCTGCAAAGTAAGATTTCAATATAATCATGTAAAACATGCAGATTCAAACCCGAATACAAGTTTTACAAAATCCATCTATCAATTTACCAATTAAAGCATGAATGCATAGAACTCATCAAAGAAAAGTTTTTTAATGAAAAACTTAGAGGAAAGCAAAATATTTTAATAGTTAGGGCCTATCATTCTAAATAGTGTCGATGTAAAATCGAAGAAGACCTCTATCTAAACTCGCTTCTTCTCCTCTCCTACATGAAAGATCAAACAACCAAGATACTTCTTCCACAATGCTTCTTATACACTCCATGAAATGAAAATAGATTTGAAACCTCCATAATAACCATGTAGTGCAGTTTAAACTGCTGGTTCGAAAAACTAGAGTGCATGTAGAAAGAAAATCGGAGAGCATACAAAATGAAACAACCCAACAAAAATCCACTAGCATGCCTACCTAGGAGGTTTGGGTTCAACAACCAAAAAAATTAATGTCATTTACTCCATATCTCCCACCTATTCTTCCTTACCACACGCCTACTAATTTGCAGTGAACTTCAAATCAAAAATAACATGTATTTCCATTTTTAGAGATGCTGCCACCTAAGCCTCCGCCAAACCAATTAACCCCTTGCAAAGCTGGTAGTCCGTATGAATTAATAAACCTTATCATCTTCATAAATGCCTTAGGAACTGTCACCAATGTGCATGCGACCCCTTAGGTTCCCCTTCATGCCAATAACTTAGGATAGATTAATGGCTTAGGTTAGATCTTAGGTAGATTAAAGTTTATACCTTAGGATATAACACTAACCACTAACCCCTAACATAGGTAAGTAATCAGAATACAATAGCTTTAGGAACTAGGTTAGATCACCAAATAACCCTGTAGTATTAGGTTCTAGTTTTATTACCTAGCAACCCTTCCATCTCCTTAGTACCAAGTTTAGGTTAGAGTCAGAATTATATCAAGTAATGTAGCTTAGGTAGGAAGTACTTTCACCTAGCTTAGGATCCGTAGGTTAGTCCTCAATAGGATCCCGGATATCTTTCTCTTGTGTTGTGAACAGCTGCATTCCCATCTTTATCAGTAATGACCTGTCATGGTCGATCTTCAAGGACCCAAGCAAACAACCTACTGAATGGAAGTGCATTCACACAAAAGTCAAAGAACTTGCAACAACAAAGTTTAGTCCAGTGTGTAGCTTAACTCATGGAATGTCGATTTTACCATTCATTCAACAGAGCATTTTTAAAACATTCCTTGGATCACTGAAATTGATCCAAGGATGAGTCGGATAAAAAGACAAGTTTACAACTCTTAAACCAGATTGCAAATCACCTACCAGAAGTGAAAAATGGATTCAGAGAAGTCATACCAATTTGATCAAAGGATCTTAAGAGTATAAAAGACTTATCCATATCAAGCATGATTTCCAATAATCAGAAGAACATATCCATATAAGGAAAATCACATATCAACACTTGAATGCAAAGGAGGAAAATAACAATAGTCAAGGGTGTTACATGCTTCCCTCCTAAAAGAATCATCATCCCGATGATTACATCCTTTTAACAATTTACATCAAGGACAGTCAATTCATTCACTTCTCTTATCCTAAGTCAAATATTTCAAAACCTTATAGTTCTAGAAATCAGTATTAAATAACTTTTTATTCAAATCAAGTAAATATCTGCCCAAAACTGGCTTACTTAATGTCATAAAGGATAAATTCATATAATTTTATCAGTCAACAGATTCAATTTTGTTCAAATAGATATGGAAAAGTAGTTTTCATATCCTCTAGATTTTCCCAAGTTACACTCTCCTTGTTAAATTGGTCCCACTGGACCTTACATTGACTTATTTCTCTATTTCTTAAATGCAACTAGTGAGTTTCAGCACTTGAATGGGCTTAACCATGATTATTCTTGGGTCTTAGACCTTTAAGGAATTCCAATTTAACACATGTGATAAATCTAAAATGTATTTCTTAAGAAAAGAAATATGGAAAACATCATGCATTCGTGACAAAGCAGGTGGTAGTGCTAAACGATAAGCTACAGGGTTGATTACTTCAACTATTTCAAAAGGTCCCACATAACGAGGTGATAACTTGGAAAGTCTTGCTAAAGGTTATGGAACTCTTTTTTGGTTTAACCTGAAGAAAAACCTTTTCTCCAAGTTCAAATTTCCTATCAACCCACTTTAAGTCAGCATAACTCTTTTTCCTATCTGCTGCTTCTTTCAAGCATTCACGAATCATTTTAACTTGTTGTTCCATTTCCGTAAGGATTTAGGTCCAATTACCTCTCTATCCTCAATGTTATCCCAACTAATAGGGGTTCTACATTTCCTTCCATAAAGTGCCTCAAAAGGTGCCATCTTAAGAGAAGCATGATATGTGTATTATTGTATGCAAATTCAACTAATGGAAGGTACTCCTCCCACTTATACTGTTGATCCATACAATACATCCGTAACATATCCTCCAAAACCTGATTTACTCTTTCAGTCTGTCCATCCATTTCCGGATGATACGTAGAACTGAAATTCAATTTAGTTCCAAGAGCTGCGTTAAGCGTTTGCCAAAACCTTGACGTCATTCTAGGGTCTCTATCAGATATGATTAATTCAGGTACTCCATGTAATCTAAAATTTTCATGTACAAATATTTTAGCCAAAACAAGAGAATCATCTTTTAGATTTCCAGTAATAAAATGAGCTACTTTTGTTAGTTTTCAACTACTACCAAAATAACATCGTGTTTATTTCTTGACATAGGCAATCCTTGTACAAAATCCATGCTTATTACCTACCATTTGTATATGCGGTATGCTATGAGGATATAATAAACCAGTTGGATGCATATGTTCCACTTTTACTCGTTGACATTCCAGACAATGAGTCACAAAATCTATAACATCCTTTTTCATTCATTTCTAGAAATATTGTTGTTTAATATCAGCAAGCATTTTTGTAATGCGGGGTGTCAGAAAAGGTGAATTGTGAAACTCTGTCAACAATTTCTTTCTCAAATCATTAGGTAAGGGTACATGTATACTCTATTTTCATATCGTAAGATTCCCTCATTATCAAAGTGAAAACCTTTATACTTTTCATCTTTTGGATCTACAACAAGCACTATTTTTACTTGCTAAAAGTAAGAATCAAATTCCATAACACTTTTTACTTCATCCTTAAACTGAGTTCTTAGTGTTATAAGAGCATAAATGTGCTTCCTACAACTTAGAGCATCAGCCACTCTATTATCTTTTCTTTAATGTAACTTATGTCAAAATCATATTTGAGACAAAAACTCTAACCACCTTGTTGTCTTGCATTCAGATTTGGTGAGTAAAAATGTACTTCATCCAAGATGATCGAGTTTT
The DNA here is from genome assembly GCA_018340775.1 of Taxus wallichiana var. yunnanensis. NCBI lineage: Eukaryota > Viridiplantae > Streptophyta > Pinopsida > Cupressales > Taxaceae > Taxus > Taxus wallichiana. Next base: position 735,809,845 of record CM031239.1, read on the forward strand.
AACTCAAATGATTTACCAAGTAGATAATGCCTCCAAACTTGAAGTGAATGAACTATGGCAATAAGCTCTAAATCATGTGGAGCATAATTCAAACTCATGTAACTTAAGTTTTCTACTTTCATAAGCTATGACATGATCATTTTGTAACAAAATACCTCCAAGACCCTCCCCAGATGCATTCGTTACAACCGTGAAGTCTCCATTAGGATTAGGTACAACTAAAATAGGTGTTGAAGTCAACTGAATTTCAAAATTTTAAAAGTATTTTCACATTTATCATCCCAAACAAATTTCTTATCCTTTTTCTACAATGAAGTTATTGGTGCAACCACCTTAGAAAAATCCTTAACAAATTTTCTATAATAACCTATAAGGCCCATGAAGCTTCTAACTTCATGTACATTCTTTGGTGTAGGCCACTCAATTATAGCTACAATTTTAGAAGGATCTACAGCAATCCCATCTTTACTTATAACATGACCCAAATAGTGAACTTCAGTGTCATAGAAAGAACATTTGGATAGCTTACCATATAACCATCTCTTTCTCAAAATTTCCAAAACTATTTTCAAGTGTTCATGATGCTCCTCCACACTTTTAGAATATATGAGAATGTCATCCAAGAATACAAGCACAAACTTGTCCAAGTATTCTTGAAATATATTATTCATTAAGTTCATAAAAGTTGCAGGTGCATTTGTTAATCCAAAGGGTAAAACCATGAATTCATAATGTCCATACCTTGTCCTAAAAGCCGTTTTATGAATGTCCTCATCCTTAATTCGTAATTGATGATATCCAGACAAAGGTCTATCTTAGAATATACCGATGCTCCATGCATCTGATCAAATAGGTCATCAATTCTAGGAAGTGGGTATCTATTCTTGATTGTTGCTTTGTTTAACATCCTGTAATCAATGCACAACTGAGGTGTTCCATCCTTCTTTTTCACAAAGATCATTGGTGCTCCCCAAGGTGAAACACTTGGTCTAATCAAACCCTTAGACAAGAGTTTCTTGTAACTGAGCCTTAAGCTCTACTAACTCTATGGTAGTCATTCGATAAGGTGCTTTAGAAATAGGTTAGTACCTAGTTTGATTTCAATTGTGAAGTCAAACTCCCTTTTGGGTGGTAATCCTGGTAATTCTTCCGAAACACATCACCGTAGTTCTGTAATAGTGGATAATGTTCCATGAAATCATTTTTTCTTCCATGATTCAGAAATTTTTACTACATATAAGGTACATCCCTTATTTTTGGCCTTTTTAAGTTACATAGCTGACAATTTTCTAACAAAAATTTCTCATTTTACACCCTAAATCTCTGTTGTTTTTTGCAGATCATCTAAACAACTAATATGTTTTTCAAAATAGTCTACCTTTTCTTTATGCTCTGCTAACCAATTTACACCTATGACTATATCATAAGATCCCAAAGGTGCTACATAGAGATCAACTTCTGTGGAAAAGCTAGGTAAGTCAAGGACTTCTCCAAAAAGACACATACTAACTGTATGAACAAAATTATTACCATAATGTATAGTCCATGATTTATCCATTTTTCCATCTTTTCTTTTAAGTTTTGAAGCAAGTTTACTAGAAATAAAACATTTAGTAGCTCCGTATCAAAAATAATAGTTACAGGTATGTCGAATAACTTACCAAGAACTTCTATAGGTGTAACTTGCTTTTCATCTTGCTTGTCAGCTACTGCAAAGCATGTATCTTGTGCTACTGATTACGATCATCCTTCTTCAAAGGACATTGATTCACGTAATGATCTTTGCCATAGTTATAACAGCCTCCTACTGGTCCCTTTTTGGGCTTAGAATTATTTCCAACCTTATAGTTATCATTCTAACCTCCATAGGGTTTTCGCCGTTATTATTATTCTTGGTAAAATTGTTCCATGTATTTCAGTAGTCTTATTCATTGTTTTCTTATTAATATCGGTTGGAAACTTACTTTTGTTACCAAATTTTTCCATGGTCCTTTCTTAGGTGCAAGAGAAGCTAAAGAAGAGTTTGGAACTTTCTTCCGTACTTCTTCCTTGTGAGCAAAAATAGCCTTTAATTTATGTTCCTACCTTATGGATTTTTCAACAACCCCTTCCATAGTGGTTGGGTGTGAACATCAACCTCTCCCCCAATAATGGGATTCAACCCCATGATGAATTTTCGTATCCTGAACTTCTCATCAGTTTGGTACTGAGGTACATACTTGAGTAGTTTCATAAACCATTCCTAATACTCAGTTACAATTAACTTCCCTTGAGCTAAGTTCTGAAATTTAGTCATTTTCTGATCATAATAAAGTTGTGGCAGCCATCATTGCCTAAAATAACCTTTAAATTGATCCCAAGTGATGTTAGTTTCATCAATGTTTAGCTCATCCTTCCGATTGTCCCACCATGAAGATGCTTTATGGGAAAGATGATATGCTCCCCAAATAGCTTTGGTCTCTTCTGAGAAGTTCCTTATTGCAAAGTACTTCTCCATCTCACTGAGCCAATTCTCAGCTCCATCACCTAATGTGGTGCCATCAAACTTAGGTGGACTTATCCTTTTTATATCATTAGTGAGTTCAATAGCCAACCTAGCCTTTTTGTTTTCTAGTTGGTCAAGCACATTAACATTGTTATTATCAACACCCATATTGGGGTTGTATCCTCAAGAGGTGGCTGATTGTTATTACCAACTTCTTCTTCCTCCTCATTACCCATCACTTGTTGCTCGAGCACAGTCAAACGATCTCTTATGTCCAACAGGGAAGCAAGGATCTCATCAAGTTTTTCGGTTTTTACTATTCCTTCTCGGGGTGGAGCAATGTTCGCAACATTTCCTCTTGTCCTAACCATTTTCTGTTACAAGAAAATTCAATTTTTTATCAGATTATGGACACAATAGGTCCAAGAGCTGCAACCTTCAACTCTGATACCAAGATGTAACATTCCTATTTTAAGACTTTAGAAATAAGGGATTTTTTTTTAGTAATGTTCCCTGTTCTAAATATGTAATTTAGAACACACATTCCAAACAATCATTCTTATAACAGATAACCATATGCAGCTGTAATGACTCGGTAACCTACCGATCTATTCATTTCATGACTCAGTAAACTACCGATCTATTCATGTTTAACACTAAGTATTGAATACTTTTTTTATATACTAGGTATACTTGGTTCTCTTACCCTGATCTGGTGAGTGATCTATCTAAGGAACCTAACTGAATAGTTTTTACCAATATTCATCGTCATTATGGTCCTTAGACTAGGCGACATAGGACAATGCAATCAGCAGCTTGCGATACTTTGGCCAAAGATTTTAACATACTGTTTGTATTACTTATTCCTTGACGACATACTCATAAATCCAGAATACGTCCTTCACCCCACTCTATTGTTATCTATAATGTCCTTTACCAACTTCCGTCATTCCTTTTCCCAAAGTTTAACCCTAGTTCTAGTTAACAATTTAGGTTAGGATAGGAAGGAGCTCACCAAGACTTAGGATAGATTGGCATACTGGGTCAACCTGAGTCAACCCTGGGGGCCAAGGTACCCTAAGTCCTAAAATTCTACTTCGTAACATAGCTACACTACTTCCCATTCCTAGAGAGAAACTAAGTTCAAGACCAATAGTTTATAGATCTAGACGATCAATGCAGAAGGGTGTTTCCACATGTCAACTACAGTGTTGTATCCTCGAGAAGAACCTAATCTTCTTGAAGGTACATCTCTACAATCGGTGTGTGCCAGCATCCTACAAAACAACCTCATCGAAATATACATATCCTTAGGAGATTATTAAAGTTAAATTAATTTGGATTCTTAAAGGTAGATTTCAGCAACCCTGCCCAGACTCTAATCCAACTCTCCCTAAGTTCTTTTCCAAATCGGGTTCCATTAACCCTTGTAGAACTTTCTTAACTTAAGATTGATATTCACGTTAACTTGGCTTATCAAGCAACTATCATGAAGAAAGGACAAACTTCTTAAGTTCCATTTAATGTGACTTAACTATTCAAGAAAGTGTAACAACCACCGAGGTTGTAACTTAGTAGACTTTATTAAATGAAGTCTAATGAGTATATATCATATCTTCCTTCTTGTTTACTTTTTCATAAGAGAGGAAGAGTCTTCCTCTTCGTAGTTAAGTTCTTAGGGTTTCCACACCCTTTATATCCTTTATAAATTCTATAGAGTTCATTGTAAGTTCATCACACATTACCTTAATAATATGAATTGTTTAGATAAGAACATTGATTTTCTACAACTTATTTAGTTGCTTCATGTTTAGGGAAAATACTCTAATTCCCTTTTTCCTACTTATCCAAGAACACTCATTGAAACATATAAATAACATGAAGAACATCAACAAAATAGGATTCCATTTCTTTTGCAAAAGTACAAGATAATTTACATAATCCATGCAAGTAAATTCTCATTCTACATTTCCTTTTCAAAACTTATACATTTACAACTTATGCATTTCAGACATACTGCATGACAACAGCCTTCATTCAAAATAAAATAACTTTTCTTTTTCAATACAACTTAAGAACAAATCAGAATTCTTCACAAGAATCAACTTAGATCAGCCAATGCATCATATAAGTTTTTGCCTTCTTTTATCACTTACAAAGTCCATCTGCAAAAATTGCTAGCATGGGTCAGTTCAATGAACTGAGCATGATAAGCACTAATCCTTAAAATGAAGTGCATTCCACTAATTGTTCCAATAAAAACAACCCTGCTTTAATGAACAACAAGTAATTCATACTCCCTAAGCATAAGTAATATCAATAAAAAGAAGAGCAATACTAAACCAGGTTTAACAAAAAGAAGAACAAAATATGATCTATAAAACCTATCATATAAATCAAAGTATAATTGACCCCATCAATTATCTTTACCAAATAATAAAACATAACATATCATTGTTTCAATCCTACCAATTACAATACTTGTGTATATTAAAATATACATAAGTGTTTTACAACATATTCCCTCTTGGATGTGTTTCATCCAACTTTCAAGTAAAGAAGAATAGAAAACATTCCATTTGCCAAAGTACATAATCATCAAGCAAGGCTTGAATAGGTGTATATCAGATTTAAATTGTTCCTTTAAAGGTCCTCTACATTAAAATTCAATATTTTAAGGTATTCATCAAAAAAGATCATATTGAAGAAATCTAAGAAATAGTGATGGATTAACCGTTAACAAAAAGTTACAATTTCTTTTTCCAACCTAACTTCAATCTCATTCTACTTCATCTTAGTCAAATGACAAATATACAAGACTAATAAACACTGATTTCCTTTTTCAATAAGAATAAATTCGGGAGGTTCCAACCAATGAACTTAACCCAATTGTATTAGAAATGGATACCTAACATAATATGATCCCAATTTAATCATTTCTTTACAACTTAATTAAACAGTTTTACCTTCTCCCATACATATAGTTTAAGTTCAAAACAACCCACAATTAATTTTGAATCATAATAAATCTTCCAAGACATAACATTCATTTATTGGACCCAACAAGAGGTAAGAAATCTTAGTGGTTGTTAACCTCATGACTTCCCAATAGTTCAGGAAAAGTGTAACCATCTCAACGGTAATCCAACGCATCATTTGCAAGAACTATAGATTGGGTTTCCAAAAAAATACAAGATCAAACATCAAAAATAATGCATACGGTCCAGGACTTAATAACAATTCCGAGCATAATGTAAAGCATAAACGTCATCGAAGGATCAAGATAATTTAAATACTTGTCACCAAGTTTAGGTAACAACATTTTCCCTCAATAGTTTATAAAATAATCAAAAGATTATAATATCTCGAACCAACACGTTGTTCAAAGTTACCTTTTTAATAACAAACACCAAGTAAAAAATTGATCAGACAGGATGTATCAAAATCAATCAAATCCCTAAATACACCAGCATCATAGAGCTAGATCGAGTAAGAAGAAACTTCTTATAAAATAGTTCATTCTACGAACAACTAGCTTCCATTTTCAGTTAAGATCCTTTCAAACCCAGTTTCCCATACTGAATGTAAGATACATAACAGAGTTCAGACCAAACAACTACAAAACATGAAAGTTGGGTTCATAACGAACCTACAGTAATAGTTAAATAGTCATAAGGAAATAGTTCACAAGCACCCTGCCTAAAGTGGCTTCGAACAACAGTACAATCTATCCAAGATAACAAACACAAGTTCCAAATTCAATACTGTTCCAAAAATAATCAAGTTTTCGTAGGATGAAATACAAACTAAACCATATACGATTTTTTCCTGTGCATGTAAGTTTCAATATCAGTCAATGTTTTATGCAAGGTGAAATATAGAAACCAAACCATATATTGGCTTATCCAGTGCATGCAAAATTTGCAATAGCAGATCCAAATTTTTCGCAAGGTGATACAAAAACAACAAGCCATATATGGGTTAATTCCCAGATTAGTTTAACTATGAAATAACAAGTTAACACCATAGAGCCAAGACAAGAATATGTAATGGTTCTATCCACCAAAAACGTTTCCAAAAAAAGCTCAAACTGTTTGAAGTATCATTAAGAACTAGAGTTTCTTACCGAACCTTAGGTTTGTAAAACAACCATTTTTGCAAACACTAAACTCAACAATACAGACAGATCTCAGTAACAATTTTTAGGCCAAAAAAGGAGTCAAAACCAACAACTATTTCCAACCACTGAAGAAGCTAAACAGAGTTACCATTTTTGTTTACGTATACACAGTTCCTTTGTGAAAAAGGAAGTGCAAAGTAAGCTTTCAACAGAATCATGTAAAACACAGATTCAAAACCCAAAATAAAAGTTTTACAAAACCCATCTATCAATTTACCAGTTAAAGCATGAATGCACAGAACTCATTAGAGAAAAGTTGTTTAAATGAAAAAACTTATAGGAAAGAAAAAGATTTGAATAGTTAGGGCCTATCATGCCTAATAGTGTCGATGTAAAATCGAAGAAGACCTCTAGTTGAACTCGCTTCTTCTCCTAGCCTCAATGAAAGATCAAACAACCAGATACTTCTTCCACAATGCTTCTTATACATGAAAGTTGGGTTCATAATAGAACGACTGTAGTTTAATAGTTAAATAGTCATAAGGAAATAGTTCACAAGCACCCTGCCTAAAGTGGCTTGAAAAAACGTACAATCTATACAAGATAACAAACACAAGTTCCAAATTCAATACTATTCCAAAAATAATCAAGTTTTCGTAGGATGGAATATAAACTAAACCATATACAGTTTTCCTGTGCATGTAAGTTTCAATATCGACAATGTTTTACGCAAGGTGAAATATAGAAACCAAACCATATATTGGCTTATCCAAATGTATGCAAAATTTGCTGTGAATCAAATTTTTACGCAAGGTGATACAAAAACAACAAGCCATATACGGGTTAATTCCCAGTTAGTTTAACTATGAAATAACAAGTTAACACCATAGAGCCAAGAATCTATGTAATGGTTCTATCCACAAAAATGTTTCCAAAAATAGCTCAAACTGTTTGAAGTATCATTAAGAACTAGAGTTTCTTAAACTTAGGTTTGTAAAACACAACCATTTTTGCAAACACTAAACTCAACAATACAAACAAATCTCAGGTTAACAATTTTTAGGTCAAATAAAAAGGAGTCAAAACCAACAACTATTTCAAACCCTTTGAAGAACCTAAACAAAGTTACCATTTTTGTTTACGTATACGATTCCTTTTTGAAAAGGAAGTGCAAAGTAATCTTTCAACAAAATCATGTAAAACACATGATTCAAAACCCAAAATAAAAAGTTTTACAAAACCCATCTATCAATTTACCGGTTAAAGCATGAATGCATTTAACTCATCGAGAGAAAAGTTGTTTAAATGAAAAAACTTATAGGAAAGAAAAAGATTTGAATAGTTAGGGCCTATCATGCCTAATAGTGTCGATGTAAAATCGAAGAAGACCTCTAGTTGAACTCGCTTCTTCTCCTAGCCTCAATGAAAGATCAAACAACCCAGATACTTCTTCCTGATGCTTCTTATACACTCCACGAAATGAAAATAGATTTAAAACCTCCATAATAGCCATGAAGTGTAGTTTAAACTACTGGTTCGAAAAACCAGAGTGCATGTAGAAAGAAAATTGGAGAGCATGCAAAATGAAACAACCCAACAAAAATCTGTTGGCATGCCTACCTAGGCGGTTTGGGTTCAACAACCAAAAACAATTAATGTCATTTACTCCATATCTCCCGCCTATTCTTCCTTGCCACCGCCTACTAATTCTGGCGATCTTCAAATCGAAAATAACATGTATTTCCATTTTTAGAGATGATGCCACTTAATCCTCCACAAACCAATTAACTTTGTCCCAAAGTAAATTCATAAAAGTCCATATGAATTAATAAACCATATCATCTTCATATATGCCTTAGGAACTATCACCAATGTGCATGTGACCCCTTAGGTTACCCTTCATGCCAATAAATTAGGATAGATTAATGGCTTAGCTTAGATCATAGGTAGATTAAAGTTTATACCTTAGGATATAACACTAACCATTAACCCCTAATATAGGTAAGTAATCATAGGTAAGAATACAATAGCTTTAGTAACTAGGTTAGATCACCAAATAACCCTCAGTAGTATTAGGTTCTAGTTTTATTAACTAACAACCCTTCCATCTCCTTAGTACCAAGTTTAGGTTAGAGTCAGAATTATATCAAGTAATGTAGCTTAGGTAGGAAGTACTTTCACCTAGCTTAGGATCCATAAGTTAGTCCTCAATAGGATCCTAGATATCTTTTTCTTGTTTTGTGAGCAATGACTGCATTCCCATCTTTAAGTGTAATGACTAATACATGGTTAGTGATCTTCAAGGACCAAGCCAAATGACCCTCTTTGAATGGAAGTAGTTCACACAAATGTAGCTTAACTCATGGAATGTCGATTTTACCATTCATTCAACAGAGCACTTTTAAAACATTCATTGGATCACTGAAATTGATCCAAGGATGAGTCGGATAAAAAGACAAGTTTACAACTTTTAAACTAGATTGTAGATCACCTACTAGAAGTGAAAAATGGATTCGGAGAAGTCATACCAATTTGATCAAAGGATCTTAAACGTAGAAAATTCTTATCCATATCAAGCATGATTTCCAATAATAAGAAGAACATATCCATATAAGGAAAATCACATATCAAGCACTTGAATGCAAAGAAGGAAAATAAAATAGTCAAGGGTGTTACATGCTTCCCTCTAAAAGAATCATCATCCCGATGATTACATCCTTTTAACAATTTATGTCAAGGAAAGTCAATTCATTCACTTTTCTTATCCTAAGTCAAATATTTCAAAACCTTATAGTTCTAGAAATCAGTATTAAATAAATTTTTATTCAAATCAAGTAAATATTTGCCCAAAACTGGCTTACTTAATGTCATAAATGATAAATTCATATAATTTTATCAGTCAATAGATTCAATTCTGTTCAAATAGATATGGAAAAGTAGTTTTCATAGCCTCTAGATTTTCCCAAGTTGTACTCTCCTTGTTAAACTGGTCCCATTGGACCTTACATTGACTTATTTCTCTATTTCTTAAATGCAACTGGCAAGTTTCTAGCACTTGAATGGGCTTAACCACGATTATTCCTAGGTCTTGGACCTGCAAGGAATTCAATTTAACACATGTGATAAATCGAAATGTATTTCTTAAGCAAATAAATATGGAAAATATTTGTGACAAAGTAGGTGGCTAAACAATAAGCTATAGGGTTGATTACTTCAACTATTTCAAAAGGTCCCATGTAACAAGGTGATAAATTGGTATCCTTGCCAAAGGTTATGGAACTATTTTTGTTTTAACGGGGTAATTAAATTGAATAATAAGCTTTTCTCTAAGTTCAAATTTCCTATCAACCCGCTTTAAGTCAAGCATAACTCTTTTGCCTATCTGCTACTTCTTTCAAGCGTTCACGAATCATTTTAAATTTTTGATCCATTTCCATAAGGATTTCAGGTCCAATTACCTATATATCCTCAATGTTATCCCAACTAATAGGGATTCGCATTTCCTTCCATAAAGCACCTCAAAAGGAGTCATCTTAAGAGAAGCGTGACATGTATTATTTTGTGCAAATTCAACGTATGGAAGGTACTCCTCCCACTTATATTGTTGATCCATACTGATACATCCGTAACATATCCTCCAAAACCTTATTTACTCTTTTAGTCCTGCCCATCTGTTTAGGATGATACGCAGAACTGAAATTCAATTTAGTAACAAAAGTTACGTTAAGCGTTTGCCACAACCTTAACGCCATTCTAAGGTCTTGATCTCGATATGATTAATTCGGGTACTCCATGTAATCTTTGAATTTCGTGTACAAATATTTTAGCCAAAATAGGAGAATCATCTTTTAGATTTCAATGATAAAATGAGCTACTTTTGTTAGTTTGTCAACTACTACCAAAATAACATAGTGTTTATTTCTTGACATAGGCAATCCTTGTACAAAATCCATACTTATTACCTACCATTTGTATTGCAGTATGCTATGAGGATATAATAAACCAGTTGGATGCATATGTTTTGCTTTTACTGCTCACATTCCGCATAATGAGTCACAAAATCTATAACATCCTTTTTCATTCCTTTCTAGAAATATTGTTGTTTAATATTAGCAAGCATTTTTGTAATGCCAGGGTGTCCAAAAAAAGGTGAATTATGAAACTCTGTCAACAATTTCTTTCTCAAATCATTAGGTAAGGGTACGTATACTTTGTTTTCATATCATAAGATTCCCTCATTATCAAAGGTAAAAACCTTTATACTTTTCATCCTTCGGATCTGTAGCAAGCGCTATTTTTACTTGCTAAAAGTAAGAGTCAGATTCCATAACACTTTTTACTTCATCCTTAAACTGATTTCTTAGTGTTATAAGAGTAGAAGTGTGTTTCCTATGACTTAGAGTGTTAGCCACACTATTCTCTTTTCCTTTAATGTAACTTATATCAAAATCATACTGAGACAAAAACTCTAACCACCTTCGTTGTCTTGCATTCAGATTTGGCTAAGTGAAAATGTACTTCAGTCTAAGATGATCAGTTTTCAACTCAAATGGTTTACAAGAAGATAATGTCTCCAAACTTGAAGTGCATGAACTATGGGAGCAAGCTCTAAATCATGTGGAGCATAATTCAACTCATGTAACTTAAGTTTTCTACTTTCATAAGCTATGACATGATCATTTTGTAACAAAATACCTCCAAGACCCTCCCTAGATGCATCTGTTACAACCCTGAAGCCTCCATTAGGATCAGGTATAGCTAAAATAGGTGTTGAAGTCAACCGAATTTTCAATTTTTTCAAAGAAGATTTACATTTATCATCTGCAGGACAAATTTCTTATCCTTTTTTGCAATGAAGTTATTGGTGCTGAAACCACCTTAGAAAAATCCTTTAAAAATTTCTATAATAACTCTGTAAGGCCCATGAAGCTTCTAACTTCATTTACATTCCTTGGTGTAGGCCACTTGATTATAGCTACAATTTTAGAAGGATCTACAACAATCCCATCTTTAATTATAACATGACCCAAATAGTGAATTTCAAAGTGTCATAAAAATAATATTTGGACAACTTACCATATAACCGTCTCTTTCTCAAATTTTCTAAAACTATTTTCAAGTGTTCAAGATGCTCCTCCACACTTTTAGAATATATGAGAATATCATCCAAGAATACTAGCACAAACTTGTCCAAGTATTCTTGAAATATATTATTCATTAAGTTCATAAAAGTTACATGTGCATTTGTTAATCTAAAGGGTAAAAATGTGAATTCATAATGTCCATACCTTGTCCTAAAATCCGTTTTATGAATGTCCTCATCCTTAATTAAGTAATTGATAATATCCGGACCAAAGTTCTATCTTAGAGTATACCGATGCTCCATGCATCGATCAAATAGGTCATAAATTCTATGAAGTGGGTATCTATTCTTGAGTGTAGCTTTATTTAACATCCTGTAATCAATGCACAATTTGAGTGTTCCATCCTTCTTCTTTACAAAGATCATTGGTGCTCCCCAAGGTGAAAGACTTAGCCTAATCAAACCTTCAGACAAGATTTCTTGTAACTGAGCCTTAAGCTCTACTAAATCTATGGTAGTCATTCAATAAGGTGCTTTAGAAATAGGTTTAGTACCTAGTTTGATTTCAATTGTGAAGTAAAACTCCCTTTTGGGTGGTAATCTTGGTAATTCTTCCAGAAACACATCACCATAGTTCATGTAACAGAATAGATAACACTCCATGAAATCCTTATTTTCTTCCATAGATTCAGAAATTTTTACTGCATATAAGGTATAGCCCTTATTTTTGGCCTTTTTAAGTTACATAGCTGACAATTTTCTAACAGAAATTTCTCATCTTACACCCTGAATCTCTGTTGTTTTCTACAGATAATCTAAACAACTAATATGTTTTTCAAAATAGTCTACCTTTTCTTTATGCTCTCTAACCAATTTACACCTATGACTATATCATAAGATCCTAAAGGTGCTACATAGAGATCAACACGTGGAAAGGCTAGATAAGTCAAGGACTGCTCCGAAAAGACACATACTAACTGTATGAACAAAATTATTACCATAATGTACAGTCCATGATTTATCCATTTTTCCAAATTTTCTTTTAATTTTTGAAGCAAGTTTACTTGAAATAAAACATTTAGTAGCTCCCGTATCAAAAATAATAGTTACATGTATGCCGAATAACTTACCAAGAACTTCTATAGGTGTAACTTGGTTTTCAACTTGCTTGTCAGCTACTGTAGCATGTATCTTATGCTGCTGATTATGATCATCCTTCTTCAAAGGACATTGATTCGCATAATGATCTTTACCACGATTATAATAGCCTCCTATCAAGTCCTTTTTGGACTCTGAATTATTTCCAGCCTTATAGTTATCATTCTGACCTCCATAGGGTTTTCACCCATTATTATTATTCTTGGTAAAATTATTTCGTGTATTTCTATCAGTTTTATTCATTGTTGTTTTCTTATTAATATCAATGGAAACTTAATTTTATTACCAAAAATTTTCCATGGTCCTTTCTTAGGTGTAAGAGAAGTTGAAGAAGAGTTTAGAAATTTCTTCTGTACTTCTTCCTTATGAGCAGAAATAAAATTTAATTTATGTTCCTACCTTTTGGATTTTTTAACAACCCATTCCATAGTGGTTGGGTTGTGAACATAAACCTCTTCCTCAATAATGGGATTCAACCCCATGATGAATTTCCATATCCCGAACTTCTCATCGGTTTGATCTTTACGAGGTACATACTTAAGTAGTTTCGTAAATCTTTCTCGATACTCGATTCTGAGCTTAACTTCCCTTGAGCTAAGTTCTAAAATTCAGTCATTTTCTGATCATAATAAAGTTGTGGCAGCCATTGTTGCCTAAAATAACCTTTAAATTGATCCAGGTGATGTTAGTTTCATCAATGTTTAGCTCAGCCTTCCGGTTGTCCCACCATGAAGATGCTTCATGGGAAAGCTGATATGCTCCCCAAATAGTTTTGGTCTCTTCTAAGAAGTTCCTTATTGCAAAGTACTTCTCCATCTCCTGAGCCAATTCTCAACTCCATCACCTAATGTGGTGCTATCAAACTTAGATGGACTTATCCTGTTTATATCATTAGTGAGTTGAGTAGCCAACCTAGCCTTTATGTTTTCTAGCTAGTCAGGCACATTCACATTGTTATTATTAACACCCATATTGGGGTTGTCCTCGGAGGTGGCTGATTGTTATTACCAGCTTCCTCTTCCTCCTCATTACCCAAAGATCACTTGTCTCTCGAGCACATCAAACTATCTCTTATGTCCAATAGGTCAGAAAGGATCTCATCAAGTTTTTGGGTTGTTTCTGCTCCTTCCTCAAGTGGAGCATTGTTTTCAACATTTCCTCTTGTCCTAACCATTTTTGTTACATGAAAATTAAAGTTTTTATCAGATTATGGACACAATAGGTCCAAGAGCCGCAACCTTCACTCGATACCAAGATGTAACATTCCTATTTTAAGACTTTAAAAACAAGGAAAAAAATTTTAGTAATGTTCCCTATTCTAAATACGTAATTTAGAACACACATTCAAACAACAATCATTCTTATAACGAGATAACCATATGTAAGCGTAATGACTCGATAACCTACCGATTTATTCATTTCATGACTCGTAAACTACCGATCTATTCATGTTTAACACTAAGTATTGAATACTTTTTTTGTATACTACGTATACTTGGTTCTCTACCCCGATCCTAGGTAATGAGTGATCTATCTAAGGAACGTAACTGAATATTTGTTACCAATATTCATTTACATCACGATCCTTAGACTAGGTGACATAAGACAATGTAATCAGCAACTTGCGATACTTTGGCCAAAGATTTTAACATACTGTTCGTATTACTTATTCCTTGATGGCATACTCGTCAATCTAGAATATGTCCTTCACCCCACTCTATTGTTATCTAGAATGTGCTTTATCGACTTCCGTCGGTCCTCTTGCCCAAGAGTTAAACCCTAGTTTCAGTTAACAACATAGGTTAGGATAGGAAGGAGCTCACAAAGACTTAGGATAGATTGGCATATTGGGTCAACCTAAGTCAACCCCATGTGCCAAGTACCCTTAGTTATAAAAGCCTTCTTCGTAATGTAACTACGCTACTTCCCTACCCTAGAGAGAAATTAAGTTCAAGACTAATAGTTTGTATATCTAGACGATCAATGCAGAAGGGTGTTGCCACATGTCAACTACGTTGTTGTATCCTCGCGAAGATCCTAATATTCTTGAAGGTACATCCCTACAATCGGCATGTACCAGCATCCTATAGAATAGCCTTGTTGAGACATACATACCCCTAGGAGATTATTAAAGTTAAATTATTTTGGATTCTTAAAGGTAGATTTCAGCAACCCCCTGCCCTGGACTCTAATCGACTCTCCTAAGTTATTTTCTAAATCAGTTCCAATAACCCTTGCATAAATTTCTTAACTTAAGATTGCCTTCGATGTCGTTAACTTTGGCTTATCAAGAAACTATCACGAAGAAAGGAAAACAACTTTTTAAGTTCCATTTAATGTGACTTAACTATTTAAGAAAGTATAACAACCACCAAGGTTGTAACGTAGTAGACTTTATTAAATAAAGTTTAATGAGTATATATAAAATCTTCCTTCTTGTTTAATTTTTTCATAAGAGAGGAAGATTCTTCCTCTTCGTAGTTAAGTTCTTAGGGTTTCCACACCTTTATATCTTTTATAAATTCTATAGAGTTCATTGTAAGTTCATCACACATTACCTTAATAATATGAATTGTTTAGATAAGAACATTGATTTTCTACAACTTATTTAGTTGCTTCACGTTTAGGAAAATCTGTAATTCCTTTTTCCTACTTATTTAAGAACACTCATTGAAACATATAAATAACATGAAGAATATCAACATAATAGGATTTCATTACTTTTTGCAAAAGTAAAAGATAATTTACATAATCCATGCAAGTAAATTCTCATTCTACATTTCCATTTCAAAACTTATACATTTACAACTTATGCATTTCATACATCATTGCATGACAAAGCCTTCATTCAAAATAAACTAACTTTTATTTTTCAATACAACTTAAGAACAAATCAGAATTCTTCACAAGAATCAACTTAGATCAGCCAATGCATCATATAAGTTTTTGCCTTCTTTTATCACTTACGAAGTCCATCTACAAAAATTGCTAGCACGGGTTAGTTCAATGAACTGAGCATGATAAGCACTAATCCTTAAAACTAAGTGCATTCCACTAATTTTTCCAATAAAAACAACCCTACTTTAATGAACAAGTAATTCATACTCCCTAAGCATAAGTAATATCAATAAAAAGAAGAGCAATACTAAACGGGTTTAACAAAAAAAGAATAACAGGATATGATCTATAAAACTGTCATATAAATCAAAGTATAATTAACCCCATCAATTATCTTTACCAAACAATAAAACATAACATATCATTGTTTCCATCCTACCAATTACAACACTTGTCTATACTAAAAGATAAAGAAGTGTTTACAGCATATTCCCTCTGGGATGTTTCATCCAACTTTCAAGTAAAGAAGAAGAGAAAGCATTCCATTTTCCAAAGTACATAATCATCAACAAGGCTGAAATAGGTGTATATCAGGATTTAAACTATTCCTTTAAAGGTCCTCTATGTTAAAATTCAACATTTTAAGGTATTCATCAAAATAGATCATATGGAAGAAATCCAAGAAGGAGTGATGGATTAATAGTTAACAACAAGTTACAATTTCTTTTTCCAACCTAACTTCAATCTCATTCTACTTCATCTTAGTCAAATGAAAAATATACAAGACTAATAAAAACTGATTTCCTTTTTCAATAGGAATAAATTCAGGAGGTTTCAACCAATGAACTTAACCTACTGTATTAGAAAAGGATACCTAAATGAATATGATCCCAATTTAATCATTTCTTTACAACTTAATTAAACAATTTTACCTTCTCCCATACATATAAAAGTTAAGTTCAAACACAACCCGCAATCAATTTTGAATCGTAATCAATCTTCCAAGACATAACATTCATTTATTGGACCCAACAAGAGGTAAGAAATCTGAGTGGTTGCTAACACTCAAGACTTCCCAATAGTTTAGGCAAAGTAGAACCATCTCAATGGTATGCCAACACATCACTACAAGAACTATAGATTGGGTTTCCAACAAAAGACAAGATCAAACATCAAAATAATACGTACAGTCCAGGACTCAATAACAATTCTGAGCATAATGCAAAGCATAAACGCCATCGAAGGATCAATATCATTCAAATACTTGTCACCAAGTTTAGGTAACAACATTTTCCCTCAATAGTTTATAAAATAATCAAAATATTATAATATCTGAACCAACACATTGTTCAGGTTACCTTTTTAATTACAAACACCAAGTAACAAAACAATTGTACAGGGATGTATCACAATATCACAATCACAAATCCCTAAATACACCAACATCATAGAGCTAGATCGAGTAAGAAGAACCTTCTTACAAAACAATTCATTATACAAACAACTAGCTTCCATTTTCAGTTAAGATCCTTTCAAACCCAGTTTCCCATACTATATGTAAGATACATAACAGAGTTCAGACCAAACAACTACAAAACATGAAATTTGGGTTCATAACGAACCTATAGTAATAGTTAAATAGTCATAAGGAAATAGTTCACAAGCACCCTACCTAAAGCGGCTTCGAACAACAATACAATCTATACAAGATAACAAACACAAGTTCCAAATTCAATACTATTCCAAAAACAATCAAGTTTTCACAGGATGAAATACAAAATAAACCATATAGGGTTTTTCCTGTGCATGCAAGTTTCAATATCAGTCAATGTTTTACGTAAGGTGAAATACAGAAACCAAACCATATACTGGCTTATCCAGTGCATGCAAACTTTACAACAGTCAAAGTTTCTGCAAGGTGATACTAAAACAACAAGCCATATACGGGTTAATTACCAGTTAATTTAACTATGAAATAACACGTTAACACCATAGAGCCAAGAATCTCTGCAATGGTTCTATCCACCATAAAGTACACATTTCAACAAATAACTTGAACTGTTCAAAGTATCGGTAAGAACTAGAGTTACTTACCGATTCGAGTTCATAAAACACAACCGGTTTGCAAACACTAAACTCAACAATACAGACAAATCTCGGTAAAAAAATTTAGGTCTAAAAGGAGTCAAAACCAAAAACTATTTCCAACCACTAAAGAAGCTAAACCAAGTTACGTTTTGTTTACATATACACGCAGTTCCTTTGTGAAAAGGCATTGCAAAGTAAGCTTTCAACAAAATCATGTAAAACATAGATTCAAAACCCAAAATAAATGTTTAAAAAACCCATCTATCAATTGACCAGATTAAAGCATGAATGCATAGAACTCATCAGAGAAAATTTTTTTAATGAAAACACTTAGAGGAAAGCAAGATATTTTAACAGTTAGGACCTATCATGCCTTATAGTGTCACTGTAAAATCGAAGAAGACGTCTATCCGAACTCGCTTCTTCTCATCTCCTCCATGAAAGATCAAACAACTAGATACTTCTTCCACAATGCTTCTTATACACTCCATGAAATGAAAATAGATTTAAAACCTCCATAATAGCCATGCAGTGCATTTTAAACTGCTAGTTTGAAAAACCAGAGCGCATGTAGAAAGGAAATCAGTGAGCATGCAAAATGAAACAACCCAACAAAAATCTGCTGGCATACCTACCTAGGTAGTTTGGGTTCAACAACCAAAAACAATTAATGTCATTTACTCCATATCTCCCACCTATTCTTCCTTGCCACTGCCTACTAATTCTGGCGATCTTCAAATCGAAAATAACATGTATTTCCATTTTTAGAGATGATGCCACCTAATCCTCTGCCAAACCAATTAACCCATGCCAAAGCTGGAAGTTCAAATGAATTAATAAACCTTATCATCTTCATAAATGCCTTAGGAACCATCGCCAATGTGCATGCGACCCCTTAGGTTCCCCTTCATGCCAATAACTTAGGATAGATTAATGGCTTAGCTTAGATCTTAGGTAGATTAAATTTTATACCTTAGCATATAACACTAACCACTAACCCCTAACATAGGTAAGTAATCAGAATACAATAACTTTAGGAACTATGTTAGATCACCAAATAACCCTGTAGTATTAGGTTCTATTTTTATTACCTAGTAACCCTTCCATCTCCTTAGTACCAAGTTTAGGTTAGAGTCATAATTATATCAAGTAATGTAGCTTAGGTAGGAATTACTTTCACCTAGCTTAGGATCCGTAGGTTAGTCCTCAATAGGATCCTATATATCCTTCTCTTGTGTTGTGAACAATGCATTCCCATCTTTATCATTAATGACCTGTCATGGTTGATCTTCAATGACCCAAGCCAAAAACCTCATCAATGGAAGTGCATTCACACAAAATTCAAATAACTTGAATAACAAAGTTCAGTCTAGCATGTAGCTTAACTCATGGAATGTCAATTTTACCATTCATCCAATAGTGCACTTTTAAAACATTGATTGGATCTTTCGAAATTGATCCAAGGATGAGTCGATAAAAAGACAAGTTTACAACTCTTAAACTAGATTGCAAATCACCTACCAGAAGTGAAAAATGGATTCAAAGAATTCATACCAGTTCGATCAAATGATCTTAAGAGAAGAAAGACTTATCCATATCAAGCATGATTTTTAATAGTCGAGAAGAACATATCCATATAAGGAAAATCACATATCAAC
The DNA here is from genome assembly GCA_018340775.1 of Taxus wallichiana var. yunnanensis. Taxonomy (NCBI): domain Eukaryota; kingdom Viridiplantae; phylum Streptophyta; class Pinopsida; order Cupressales; family Taxaceae; genus Taxus; species Taxus wallichiana. The sequence goes on from CM031239.1 coordinate 735,829,275, forward strand.
ACTTGAATGCAAAGGAGGAAAATAAAAACAGTCAAGGGTGTTACATAACCTCTCACCTTCTCTATCTCATAAAACACAAAAAGAGTTTGACACTTACCTCATCACACTACCATTGTCGTGGTGGCACATCTAGCCATTGTACTCAAAGTGGCCCGCCTAATCCCTCTCCCACCTCTGCCATCACCAATCTGTCACCTCACCTCCAACCAATAAAATCAACCAATCTAATCTCATGGACCCGCCTCTCTACTACCAATCACCCGCTACGTGGCTCACCAACTCATTCCCAGTCTCTCTCTCTCACTTTCCAACTTTCCCTCTCTCTCATGTTGTTTTCCTCTATTTGGCATAAGACAAATGATTTCGAATAATGTGGAATTTTTCTTTTTTATAACATCCCCTACCTAAATGACACTAGTTTTACCTTCACCAGCATTGGTCACGTGCCCTACCTTACCGTGGTCGGTTACCCTATACCGGCATCGGTTACCCTTGACCGGCATCGGTCACCCTCTCTTCCACATTGCCCACAATTTCACCCTATTAGCCTGCGCGTCATTCGTTTTTCCTTGCTTAACCTTTTACCCTATCCCCTACCCCAAATTTTTTCCCTAAATCCCTTTTTATCCTACACTCACCTCACTTGGCCACACCACTTGACCTTCTTGACCTTATCCTTTACCACCTCACCTCATCCTCATTCGAGTTCTCATTATTTTACCTATAGCTCGGTCTTACCCGTGTCATGACCTAAATATTTGGACCTAGACCATCGCTAGTGACCTTTGACCTCATGTGTTCGCTATACCTTATGGCATTGTTACCTATATTGATTCACATCTTGACCTTACCTTGCCTCTTACCATGACCATTTATCTTGACCCAACCTTTGGTGTCTTTGGAACATACCTAAACATTCCTTTTTGCACCTACCTATGTCGTGTTTCCTAACCATATCTTATACCTTGGATACCGGAATCACCTCAACCTCATTTGGATAAACCTATTGACCTTAGACAATGTAGAGTTTTCCTACTCTTCACTGTTATCATGTCTTTGCAGTTTATATGTGTGTGTATTTTTTTTATATTACTACCTTTGACCCTAACCCATTACCCAAATTACTCGAGTGGACCTTTTTCCTTTTTATCCCGCATTGCCCACCTTCCTCTTCATCACATTCACCTTTTATCAAACCACTCACTAATTCTAAATTATCCCTCCTCAGTTCCTAGTTTGAGGAGGATCACCTTCACCCAAATGTGGGGCAATCACATCTTATTTTTTTCAGCATCACTTACTAATACAAGCTACGCAACAAAAAGGGGCAAAATGTAGACACTAAAATTAGGTCACACTCCCCTTTGGTCCTTCGTCAAATAAACACCTTGAACATACTCACTTAACCATGGCCCCTTTCATCCCACACTAATATTAATTTAATTAATTCATTATCCTCACGATATTTATTATTTAAATATCCTAATTGGGATAATGCCCACATATCCACCTCATCTAGCCACCACACCCTAAGACCTATTCTTAGTAAGTTGCCATAACTAACTAAGACCTACCCAAACCCTAAAAATCAATGCCTACATTCCCTCTAACCACATTCCTACCCATTAGAAGGAAGATTCCATGCTAATCCGTGGAGTAAATGAAATGAGATCCCAGAAAATCAAGGGGATCTGCCTAGTTTAGTAAACCTAGGAAATCCCGTCCTAACAAATGTTGGTTACCCTTAACCACCACCGTTTAAGCCAGAACCACCGTTGGTTACCATTTAATCCCCAAAACAACCTTATTTTGAGGTTGGCACATTTTTTAGAGATACATCTTCTGAGAACAAGTGACGAAACCATAGTTGCATGCAAGCAAAACCAACATCCATACATGCATCAAAGCATCCATAGCCAGTACCTGAAGTAATCACATAGCCATTTTCCTTCACTGGAGAATCTGGGGAAGCACCATAGACTACACCAAGTTCATTCCATTTGATCACCCACCATTACCAACCAGACATCAAGCTCATACAAATAATAAGTTTTGTTAACCAACACTCATCTATTCATCATTTGGTAGATCCTTTTACATATTTTATTAGCTTTTTCTCTCATTTCCATTCCCCCATCATCTACCTCCATGCAAACTTGACCATATTTTTATCCATACCCTTGCACTACCCATACCTGGATCTTAATCATTCCTGTGCATATCTAGGATCCACATAAACCTTGCCTTTGCCCTTCCTTTTCATCTAGCCTCAAATCTATCACCCACCAAGTTTTTATTGAGTTTCTGTACCCCAACCATATTGACGTCGATTACCCACAACCATCGCTGGTTAACCTAAACCAACACCACGGTCACACTAGACCAACGTCGGTCTCTGTGTCTTTTACTAGGAATCAAGAACAAAGTTTCTAAACCTCCACCAAATACCCAAAACTACCTAGAACCTTACCCTGACCAATACCAACACCTTGACAGTGACCTTGACCTTTAGATTCAATCATAGCTTAGCCTGTTGTGAACAAATTTGTTTATTCTAGATGAATGAGATACCTAAATCATTTTAACTATAGTAGGATTTACTTTACTATCAGCATTAAGTTGTTTTAAATAGTGGATTGATGTACTGTCAGGAAGTATCACACTTCTCGGATCTAGCACACATTAGGCGAGTCCACCACATATATTGTTTAACTTTTATTTGGTGGTCTTTGTTCCATTTTAGGTAGTTCCTCCAAGAAAAAGGAAGCTCTCACGATCAGTTTGTGGATTCAAAAGTCATACGTGCGTAAAAACCTAAAACCAAACATCTCAATAGGTATTCCTCCTAGCCCATTACCCTTATCTGTTTCATCAACATTGGAAGAAAGCATCTAGAATCAAGTGAAACACATATGTTCCATTTACACTTTTTTCCATTTATGTACTTTACATTTATATACATATGCATGTGTCTTTTACATTTTGTTTATATTTGAATACTTGATTGTTTTATCTCTTGTAGGTCGACTATATGAGAAAAAAGTAGTCAAATGGGGGAAAAACAATGACAAAAACATACACTATACTAACCATGTAGGTACATCACACACCGCAGTGATTACACATGCATTTCTATCATAGGTTCATTCTCATAAATTTTCTTTGCAAATTTTTCATCTTTAGTTTCCGATTCCTCCATATTTTTTTCATTCCATGCTTTGTCTAGTTCATCCACATACTTTCTTCTACAATCTTCATGGACATCATATACGCATATCTATCTACTTTATGTTATCGAACTTTCCACTCACCAACATAAAGTGGGGGAAAATATAAACATAAAATCATGCATTTTAGACATTATTTATCTTGGTTTCATACTATTATTTAGAATGTTCCGAGTGAAGAAAGTACTAATTAACCCTCATCTTTGGGCCATCTTATTTTATTTTATTTCTTCATTATCGACATTTTACATACAAAAACCCGTGCCGATTTTTTTGTCATCTTACGCTATTTTAGCCTCAACTGGGGCACCCAGTTAGTACTATGGTGCCCATGGGCACCCCGGTCCCACAAGGAGCACCCCGGTACCATTTACAATTTCCCACCATATTTTGGGCTCTTTCTATCCATTTTATCTTCTTACCTTTTTGGTGGTTAGCGATTTTGAGGTTAATTACAAAATTAGATCAAGAGAACCTTATAAATATAAATTTATGAGACCATAACAAGGGACTCTAACATCATTCACTACTATCATCCATCTAGATTTTCATCCATCTATTGCATTAGAGATCACTTACATCCACATAGCTCCATCACAAGGCACAATGTCTTTCCATCATCTTGGATTATTGGTGATACTCTGTATAGGATAGAGAATTTGATGTGACATACAACGAGGGTTTTAGACCATCTTTCGAACCGATGAAGATTATTTTTAAAGCTTTTACATAGACTAGAGCACCTAGATTGCATACCATAGCATCTCGCAGTGCCCTATCCCATCTCTAGGAACTCTAGTCTAGCTATATACTCCAAATCCATCATTTTTGGAGCTTCACGCATAGTCATTCCTACTTCCATATTCTCTAGTCAACTCTCTGTGACATAGTCCCGAAAGCATCTTCTATTCTATTGAGTTCTTCCTCTCTCTCTCTCTTGCACATTAGGGTTATAATTTTATTTTTGATAGTTGTTTGATCACTTCATATACTTATTTAGTTTATTTATAGTTGTTCATATCTTATATTAACTATCCCAAAGATACTACATATTACTCGATTTTAGTTAATCACAAATGTCAAAATGTTGTAGACTAAATATAGAATGCATGGTGTATAACGTGTAATGTGTGAATAGATGTGGTGTTTAATCCCTATAGTCCAGTATGTGGGTTTTATATGTAGTTATCCCTCAATATTTGAGTGTGAACCAAAGCACAAGATTGTGTCATCAGGTGATGACAACGCAAGAATATAGGATGAGTATGCCTATGGTAGGATATTGATGTATGACTATGCAAAGATGATAGATGAGTAGATGTTAAGAGTGTGATGTATTACTATGTAAGGATGCTAGAAGGGGGATCGAATATCCCCAAGTATGTAAGTGATGGAAGGCTAGTCAAAATACACTAAGTGGATCAATGTAAGGAGTAGTTTCCTTAACAAAAGTGATGGGGTGCGGAGGTGATATAGTGTGACCATCATATGGTTCATCATCATAATAAGCTTCATTCAGGTCCCAATCATCAACATATGTAGGGTCTATAGCGGATGTTGGAATAACAAGCTTAACTTTAGGAGGTGGTTGTTGAGCATGGCCTGATGATGTTGTAGATACCTTTGATGAAGGAGGAATGAGATCATCCTTAAGAGGAGGTTTCTTAGTTTGACTTGGTAATACAATAGATGACTTAGTAAGAGGACATGATTTAGAGAAAAAATTAAGAAGTGATGACTTGTTTTGATTTGGTAATGTTGTAGAGGACAGGGATAGGAGGAGGTTGTGAACTAATTTTGAGAGGTTGGCTTGGTGATATTGTAGGTGGTTGCTTAGGTTACTCTTGAATAACCAAAGAATACACATGAAAAATGGTATGGTGATGCCCATTAGGTGTAGAAGGAGCAAACTTAGGAGCACATTGAGATGTAACATGATGTTGGGAAGTGAATGAGATAAACCCTTGATGCTCAAGATGTTTGACTCTACATTGTAAGGCATAGTAATCATTTTCATTATGTCTATTGATTTGATAATAATTGTAATATGGATGACCCTGATACTTTGTTAGCCGATAATGAGGATAATAATGAGTACTCGAAAAGTGATCAATTGACGACTAAGGAGCACAATAAGAATTTCATGTTACTTAGTATTATGCTCAAATATGAGAGGCTTAGGTAATGGCATGACCTGAGGTTCAGCTATATGACATGTAGTGGACATAGATTGAAGAGGAGATGTAGAGGGAGAACAAACATGAGCCTGAGAAGCATCCCTAAGTTGTTGGATTTCAGATTTGAGAGATATAATCATGGATTCCATGGCCTTAAATTTGTCTTAAAATAAATAATGTAAAGCTTGAATTGATTCCAATAGGGGTTGATTAGATGGAGGATCACTAGGGTCATAAAATAGATAAGTGAGCATAGGACTTATTTTGTGTGGCGGCATATTGTCATCAAAATACTTAGTGTCTAGGGATTTTTTTAAAACAACCTAGTAATTGGGATATCTCTTAAGTAAATTAGATAAAGAAACTTGAGCAACCTTGGGAGCCATGATAGAGGGAAAATGAGGATCCTAAGTATGAAAGCGGTTGGGTTCACCAAAATGATTAACTATAATGGGGAATAATAGTAGTTAATATAAGCTAGAACAACATGTAAATACAAAGTAAATGAATGCAATAAATTACTACAAAAAATGACCCAAGAAACTAAGCTAATGTAAATAGAAACCATAATATGCAAGAAGAGTGAGGATGTGACTCAATTGATAAGGGGAACTCACTCGATTGTGTCCCAGAATAAACAAAATAATCTAGAAGCGGGAACGATTGTGCAGAGGTCCTAAAAAATACAGATCTAGATTGATTCTCTAGACTGGGGTGCCTAAAGAGGGACCGGGGCACCTGAGGGTGCCTTGGTCTACACAAAAGGTCTAGATCTGAATTTTACAAGTTCTATAAGTGGTCTGAAACCCTCACTCTTTGTCACATTAGATTCATTGTACTACATTGACTATTGCTAATTATATAAGATGAAGAGAAGACCCGCAATACCCCAAAAGAAGCATCAAAACCTAAAAAATTAAAATGAATGAAGGGAGCGGACTGACCTCATCTCTGCTCACAATGGTGGACTTACTAATCGAGTGTTGCACTACATCTTATACCTAATGTAGTTGTGTGTGCAATCATGTGCCCTAGGTTCTCTTGTGTCAATCACACATTGTGAAGTAGTGAGAAATCAATAGAAGTAAAAATGTAGTAGAATGGTGGATAAAATAAAATAGAATCCCCTCTTATTCTTGTGTGATGTAGATGAACTATCATTGTGCTTTGTGATGGAGTTAAATATATGCAAACGATCTCCAAATTCTTTTGATGAATGTAACCTAGGTGGATGATAGTAGTGACTAGTGCTTGGTCCCTCATTATGGTCTCATAACTTTATATTTATAGGGTTCTCTTGATCTAATTTCATAATTAACCCCAAAAAGCGACCACCAAAAATATAAGAAGCTAAAATAGCTAGAAATTTCCCAAAAAGTGGCAGGAAAGTTCAAAAGGATTGGGAACCTCGACGGGACTAGGACTCCCATGGGCGCCCTAGTAATAGCTTGACACCCCATTTAAAGATAAAATAATGTGAAATGATAAAATCTAACTATGTATATGGGTGCAAGAGGTCGGGAATTATGAAATATAATAAATTAATATGGCCAAAGGTGGGAGCTATTTAGTACTTTCTCACCAAAATCCTTATAGATAGTAGTATGAGACTCAGTAACTAAATAGTGTCTAAATTGCTTGATTTTGTGACTACAGTCACACATTTTTTGTTAAGGTTGTCTTAATCTAATCCTCTTCTCTCACCATGATCTAGTTGTAACCTAAGTATCCATCTAGAAGTGAAAACCTCTCTCGAACCAGCTACTACTTGTAAAATATGTTCCATTGAGGGAAGTGGGTAGTGATCCTTTAGGGAAGCTCTATTTAGATCTTTAAAATCCACACACAACCTGATTTCCCCATTCCTTTTCTAGACTAGCACAATATTTGCAACCTGGATGAGTGCTTGATAGGGAAAATGATGCTTTCCTCAATCAGCTTATTCAATTATTTCTTCATCAAGGGCTTAATGTAGGGATTAACTCGGCCTTTTATTCTATGTGATGGTTTTAGCTTCAAAATCTAGTTCAATAGTATGTTGAGATAAAATAGGATCAAATCCCCTAATATCTTCATATCTCCATGCAAATATATCAAGAAACTCTTGAAAAAGTTGTACAAAATCATGCTTTTCTTATTGAGTATTTACCTTACCAATTTGGAGCAATTTTCCTTCTCCAACTAAAATAGACTTTGAATATTCACCTTTGACCATGATGTTTGCTTTTTCTTTCCTAAACTAGTAATTGGGATTAAAGATTGACTATAGAGTCATTAGAACTTTTGGAAGCTTGTTTATTCTTAGTTGGACCACCTAATCTCCATAATTATTTTCCAACTTTTCCTGGTTCCTTGAAGATAACTTAGCCTCTTCTTCAAGGAAATTTATGGTTTGTTAGTCACTTTCAAACACCTAACAACTTGTGTTATTATCTGGAACAGTTGACCTCACTACCACCTTAATGTGTGGTTGTGCCTTCTCCTTTTTGATATCCTCAACAATGTCAAACATTTCTTCAATTTTTGTAATATTATCTACATCATTGTTTTTCTTTCTTGGTATGGAATTGATTTTGAATGCTTTAAAATATTCTATGAGATCCCATACCATGTTCTTGTAAGACTTGAGTAGATCATTTTTGGCAACATTTAGCCCTCTAACCTGATTTATAATCAACTCACTATCCCCAAATGCTTGCAATTTCTTAATATTTTTATTCCTTTCCCAATGCAATCCATGGATAAGGGACTCATACTCTACTATGTTATTTGAGAAACTGAATTGAAATATGAAAGCAGAGTAGTATTTTATACCTTTGGGAGACACAAACACTACTCCTACCTGTACTCTTCTAATACTTGAACCATCAAAGAAAATTTTCTAAAATTTATTCTCATCTTCATCATCTGGATTGGTGATACTAGGGAGAGGTGGATTATCTTCATGTAGACAATTGATACCCAATTCATCATCTTCCATTTCTCTATAAGGATTATATCCATGTCATTTATGTGCCCATTCATCAAGTTTCAAATCTAGAATGCTTCCAATTTGGGTCTCAACTTTTTGAGTGTTGGGGAAATCTTCTTGATTGAAAATTGTGTGATTAGCATTGATTGGTCTCAGCACATAAGGCTCAATGTGGTATGTGGTAATTGGCTTAGACTTTATAGTTGTTTTTTCTTCATATATGGTCATGAAGAGCATGTGAGACCAATTAATTGATAATTATCCTCCAATATTTGCAGTAAAGCCCCTAGATAAGCATGTGGAAAAGAGTGGGGGTAGGTCAATCATAGATATATCTTGAGGAATTATAAAATTGGGACTTGCATGTAGTGTAAGGTTTATACCTTTGATAACTCCAATGGTTCACCCTGTTATCTTGTCTAGTTTTACCACACCTTTTGAAATAGGATCATACTTGAGGCCTAACTGATCTGTAATCTGCTTTGGCATTACTGAGTTACTTGCCCCTAAATCAATAATGTAATTGTGGACTAGATTATTCCCAATGATCAAGGATATGTAGAATTGTGGAGGATTCATTTTTCTATTTAGTTGACCCTACCTCTGTTGCACTTTGCATTAGTGAGAACCCTTTCTTGATCTTTGGATGGCCCATTTGGGATGGATAAGTTGGCCATGACTGCCTGTAATAAATCCCTTTGGCCCAAAAATTCCAATGAGTCCGACATAGAGATACTCATGTTTGTTTTCTTCATTTGATCAATGATATAGAATGGAATTGGATTGTCCATTTTCTACCCTTTGTTCACCAAAATTTTCTCCTATGCATGAGCTAATACAATAGTTCCCTTAGACTCGATTTTATGAATTTGGGACTCAAACTTCTAGATCCTTGAAGTGTGAGAGAAGGTTGAGAATTACTTTCATTCAATCATTTCCCCTCTTCTATAGCTCTTTTCTTGGATCTTGTGTTTTTGCTACACCTTGAGGAAGGGGTTGATTTATCCCACAAAATCCCTTCACTTGTCAATTCACAAGTGAATTTTCACTTGGAGGTGCTTCTTGAGAAAATATTTTCTACTAATTTTCCTCTTCAATTATTTATTGGGAAGCATAATCACCTTGCACCATCAAAGTATGACTTATAATTGCATTGGGGCATGTTGTTTGGTTATGTGGATGACCATAAGGAAAACACCACTCATAATCTTATACCAAATTATTTTGGACAGAACCAAAGCTTTAGATGAAGAGGTTGCATTTGGGTTATAAGGTTGGAATGACCTAACAGGAGGAAATTGGTTTTGGTTATGTTTTACATCTTGAGAGAGAGGTTTAATGGGTTGATATGGGGGATTGTTTGGTTTGTATTGGGGCTTATAAGGTCTGAAACTTTGGGCATATTTCCCTTGATTTTCACCAACTCATTCCCTATATTTTACAATTGTTTCATGACCTCCGAATCTCAATTGAGGTGCTTGAGGAAGTAGATGCCTCACTAGAATTCTGATTTCTTGGAGTAGGGATAGGAGCTAATTCAGGTGTTTGACTAGAATTAGGATTTCCAATATCTAGGTAAATGGGCATTGGTGGTCTAGGGGAAAGTTTACCAACTTGAATTAAATCATTTTCAGCCCTAATGGATATTGCAAAAGCATCAGGTAACATTACACCTCCCATAGATTGAATCATGAAAGAATATCAGAATTAAGGGCTTTAAAAATTAAAGGAATGCACCTTGAGTAGTTGGTCTTACAAGGGCTAGAATTATGTCCCATGTTTTTGAAACTTGGAGTTGAAATCTACCATGAGCTCATTTAGAGACCTATTTATAGTGGTCAATTGTTCTAACAAAGATAGGTTATCTAGCCTTTCTCCAAATTGATTACAGAGAGTTGTGCATAGTGTATTTCAATTTTTATAGACCCTATTGTTAGACCCATGAACCATTATAGAGCCTTTCCTTTGAATGAGAAAGCTAAAAGCTTCACATTTACATTCATGTTTAAATTATATGGACCCCTATTACTACATAGCCTCCAAAGGCTATATTTTTACCATGACACACATCCAAACCTAATAAAATTAGAAATATTGACTTCTGAGATGCCACCGGTTGTGCCAAAACTATTATTACAAAAAAAACACCCTCTAATTTGTTTGCATGTGAGTGAAATAGGAAATCATTGTTTTTGGGAAACATGGAATTATCTCAAGGTGTGAGACCAAGAAACTGAGATAATTCTCCAAAGCGGGTTGGTTCCTCTTCCTAACCTAAGGATAAAAATACTCATAATGCCGGAAATACAAATATTAATCCTATCCTATGATTTTAAGGGACCAAAGAGAAGAAAATGCATGAAAATTAATAAATCCTAAGCTAAGGAGGTGATAGCACCAAGATAAGGGTGATTGGGATACTCTGTAATAGATGAAAATGGGAAGAAATGGAGACAGAGAGAGTATGTGGAAACCCATAGTTTAGAAACAACCATTCACAACACCATTTCCATTAAACACAACCATTTAGAGCTTGTAAGAGATCATAAAATGCACAAAAATATCTTTAAATGCAATGTAGAGGTGAGAGAATGTAATGAAACACAAGCAAGGGTTGAAGAATAGCCACAAAAATTTATTTTATTTCTTCATATGATCACATAGTTCATTAAAATGAGAGATAGAGGCATGAATCTCTTACAAAATTCCCAAAATGGAGGCTTGAAGCTCACAACAACCTGTATAAGAATGGAGGAGTAGATAGAGAATATCCAACCAACACAAACCAGCTCCATTTTACAATATATGGAAGAAAGAATGAGAAAGAGATAGGAGACTAGAAATATTCACTCCAACAACCAAAAAAATTCATTTAATGATTGCCAAACATCATGGAGATACCTAAAATCCCATCCCTTCATGTCTGTAGCTTTCTTGGAGAAGAAATCTACCCACACTCCTTCATTAATGCCTTTTCTATCCACCTGGGAGGTGTTCTTTTGTATCTGGATAATTTTATTCATTTTTTCCCCACCAACCCCACCAAATTTTCATATTTTTATTGTTTCTTGATGAAGATCTTGCAAATATGATTCCAATAAGTATAATTTTTTCATATTTGGTGGAGTATGGAAGAATTTATGGCCATTCAAGTTTACAAAGTGTCATTACTTCATTACTTTACTATGTAGACTTTCTATAGTACTTTGTGCTTTAGGAAGTGCTTTACTTAAAGTATCCTGGGTTGAATCTCCACATAACTATTTTATTCACCCCTTCTTTGCATGGTTTTGGATGTGCTTTACTTCACGCTTTCAATTGATCTCTTCTTAGTTACTTTGAAGTAAAGTAATGTCATATCTATGCATAATTATTTCTTGTTTTACACATTTTTAGTCCTCCAATACTTTCCTTATCATCTTGCTTCATGAGTTTATGACCTTTCTCAACTTGGGCTTTTGACCTCCACTTGCTTCAAGCTCCATCAAGATTAAAACCTCGCATAACTCACCTTTTCCTTTCTCTATTTTTTAGGAGTTTTGGATGCAACAACTTGGGTTTTTACTTGACCTTAGCTTCAAAGTTATGGCACTAGAATCCTTAGGATACTCTTCTCTCCTTTTGATGAAGAGTTGGGAGTCTCTTTAAGCAACTTCAGGGATTTGGGAAGCATTCAACTCGTGGTTTCGAGCGAGCACTAATTTTAAGTAGGCGTGATCCCAAACCCCGCATACTCTCCAACTTTCATTCTTCGCAGTTTACAACCCTACTTTGCTTCAAGTCTCGATGATGTCTTAGCTCATGGTTTGGGGTGGGCATTAATTACCATCTAGTGTTAGTATTATTTATGAGTTACTTTCTTCTTTCATTTTCCTTCACGCAGGGTTGTAGAAGTGATTTTATTCATGGGGTTTCTAACCCCATGACTTCTGCAATAAGTGTGGGTCATAAAACCACACTACTCCTAACTCACCAAGTTTCTCGGTCTTCCCAACCATCTCGACCACCCCAAATCTCCAAGTAGCTCTCCCATGATCTTGCCGAGTTGTTTTTCTATCTTCTTCTAGTTTTTTCCGATTTTCTTTCTAACTATTGGACCCTTTTTTTAATCCGAGGAGTTAGGGAAAACAGATCAAGATACCTAAAACCATTTTTCTCAATTTCATCAATTTTTACCCATTTTTAACATCCATATTTTAAGACTTTAGAAACAAGGGGAAAAAAAAATTTACACAATGTTCTCTGTTCTAAATAAAACATCATTTAGAACACACATTACATTCCAATCAATCTCTCATAATGTATAACCATATACAACCGTAAATGACTCATTGTAAATTTCTCGATCTCTCATGTTTGTCTTTAAGTATAGAATACTTTATGTATACTACATATAATTGGTTTTCCTACCCTATTATAGGTAATTGAGTGATATTTTTAAATAACCTATCTGAATATTTGTTACAAATATTCATCTAACATCACATTTCTTTAAACTAGGTGACATAAGACAATGTAACCAAGTCAGCTTGTGATACCTTGACCAAAGATTTCCAACATACTATTCATGTTACTATTCCTAGATGGCATACTCATCAATGCGGAACATGTCCTTCACCTCACTCTATTATTATCTAGAATGGTCTTTTCTTCGACTTCTGCTGGACCACTTTCCCAAGGTTTGACCCTAACCCAACTTAGCGACATAATTTGTTATAGGTAGACACTCACGATGACTTAGGGTATATGGGCATACTCGACCAACCTAAGTCAACCGAATGTTCCTAGGTACCCTGAGTCATTGAATGATACTTATTATTCTAAACATGCTACTAACTTGACCTAGAGAGAAACTAAGTTCAAGTCCAGGTTGTGTGTAGATCTAGATGAGCAATTACGGGAGGGTATTGCCACATGTCAACTGCAACATTGTATCCTTGAGAATCCCTTATCTTTCTTGAAGGTACAGTCCTGTAGTTGGCATGTGCTAACATCCATTAGAACTACATCATCATGATGTACATACTCCTTGGTGGTCATTAATTCATAATTAAATTTTGATTAAGATTGATTGCAACAACCTTCAGAAACCCCAATTCTAATAATCATTAAGTTCTTGATCCATAACTAATATGATTAATATTAATAACCTCATTAACTCATGATTGCTTTTATGCTCATTAACTGGCATATCAAGTAGTTATCCAAAAATAGGCCAGAAAACATCATAAGGTTAGTTTAATGTAACCTAGTTGTACAAAGAAAGTGTATCATCCACCTAGGTTCAGCTAGAGTTTACTTCATAAAAACGAAGTACAAATATTAATGATCTTAACCACCATTCCTTTTATTTATTTTTTCATTCCTTTGAAAGAGGAAAATTCTTCCTCTACATGATCAAATGTTAGGGTTATCATACCCTTTTTATCTTTCACAATTCATATAGTTTAATTGTATGTCCGTTACACATTTCATTATTATACTATAATTGTTTAGATAGAGAACGACATCTTATGCAACTTAGCAAGTTACACCTTAGTAAGGGGAGATTGAATTATTCCCTTAATCCAACTCATTAAATGATAACAGTAATAAGTATTCATTTGTTACGAAGAATATCCACAAGATAAATTCCAATTTCCTTCATAAAAAGTACAAGAGAATTCACACAACAATTTGGATTTAGTCTCCAAACCTTTCAATTCATCATGATAAAATATACACTTTACAAGACTATGCATTTTAGGCATACTGCATATCAAACAACATTAAGATCATAGAAGAATACAAATTTTCTTTTTCAATACAACTCAAGAATGAATCAGAATTCTTTACAAAAGAGCCAAACTTTACATCAGCCAATACATCATAAAAGTTTTTGCCTTCTTTTATCACTTACAAAGTCCATCTGCAAAAATTGCTAGCATTGAATCGACCCATGATAAGCACTAAGCATTAAAATGAAGTGCATTCCACTAATTGTTCCATTAAAACAACTCTTCTTTAATGAAACAATTAATATATCATACCAATAAGCATAAGTAATAACAACCATAAAAGAAGTACAAATAATAAGTCTGAATTCACTTTTAAGAAAAGAGCATAATGTAATCAGCAACTATTGCATTATATCACATAAGAATTGACCCAATCAATTCATTATTTAAAACAAACAAAATACCTTGTCATGTAATTATTTCTAAATTGAAATATAGAATTTAACTTTACTATGTAACAAAAAGATTTACTTTTAGAACCAAAAACCTTATTTTCATTTTACCAAGTTTCTTGAATCATGTACAGACAAATTCATTTCACCATAGTACATATTTACGATGATTCATCCTATAACTTCAATAAATAAGAAGAAGAATCAACACGGACTATCCATGATTCACCATTCATCTAAGAGATAGAAATAAGGTTCAAAAAGTACATAACTGAGTACCTACATAATTGTATCAGTCAAGGGAACTAATAAAATGATTCACCATGCAAGAGAAAACAACCGTTAACAAGAATCCCAAACCAATCCAAGAAGGAGAGAAACAAAAATAGTCGTCACCTTACTTGCAACTCTTATGTAATATTCTACATTATAGGAGATATCAGTCAGTGGCCATACATTCCATAAAACAAGGTAAGACTTACACAAGGATTATCTCTTACTCGTGTCCATCCAAGGAAGGTTCATATTATTATTGAGTGCATAGAGAGGAGTCCATCCAAAAATAATATCCTAATGAAGCATGACTCATTCAATCAAAATAGTCAGTCTAGAAATGATTACATTTTCCTTTCTACAGGACAGACTCAACTATACACTTCCTAAATTGACATGATAATTGACTCTATACAAATTAGTTGAGATCAAGAAAGATCAAACAGGACGGTTTGGTTTTCCCCGAACCAAAAAGTGACAGTCCCAAAAGTTTCCTAAACATACTACTATTCCCATGAACTTTCCACAGTCAACTAGTAACAAGTTAAATTAAACAACCACAAGGAAGTTTCCAGGTTCTGAAGAGTGAGTTCACATTACTTCATCCAAGATCAAAAGGGCAGAAATCTAAACTCAAGAATTCGAACAGGCCTAGGATGATAAACACTCTACAACATGGAAGAGAGTCAATCTACAGAGTAGTTTGAGCAAACAGAACTTAACTTCCCAAAATTTAAAGGAAACTCAATAGAAAAGATCTGAACCTAGAATTCATTCACCATTGTATTATCAATTGAATTCCAAATCCCATTTAAAACCTGAATTTCTTTCGCAAGTTCCAAAAGAGAACACAAACCAAATGCAAAGTTTAAAGAAAACAATACTTCTATTTTCCTTATGAATTTGAACCTTATCAGAACATCAATACCAACACCAACCCAGTTCAAATACAAATAGAAATCTAGGATGCATATAATGCCAAAATCCACATTCATCTATTCAACATTGTTTTAACATAAGTTTGAGTTCATACTGTAGAGTAGAGTATATAGTACAGTCCTGAAGCAGAAGTATAAAATCTTAGCAAAACAAGATACAGTCTACAAGAGTATTCAACTCCTTTCTCTTTTAAAAACCCATAAATCCATTCAAATGGATCTGAAAGAGAATACAAAAACCCAACACTAAGTTTTAAGTCAAACAAAGTTTCTACATTACTCACGAACTCAAATGTAATAGAAATCCCAACTATAATAACTTTCACAGCTCCATCTAGCACATAAATATCGAGGCAAAGAAGTTCAAAGCAGAAAATGTAATTGTTCCAGTCATATTTAACACAAGTTGAAGTACAAACACAACACTTCCATATACTTCAAAAATCCATTATCGATTGCTTTCAAATGAACTCAAATTCATACTGAAGGGTAAGTAAACAATACAAGTCTCGTACCAGAGGTTCTATATCCTCACAACAAGATACAGTTTCATAAAATGTCATGCACCCTTATTTCAAAACAATAAAATACTTTTGGTTAAAACAAGATGTGGGTTACCCAGAATAGAGGAACAAAATATCCTTACACATTTTCATGCCAATACATGTTCAAAGTAAATAGTACAGTCCGAGTCGAAGTACTACAACTTTTTCAAACTCAAGATGCATCAAGGAGAATATTTCTAAAGAGACTACCAGTTCAGACTCAACCAAAA
Source organism: Taxus wallichiana var. yunnanensis (assembly GCA_018340775.1). Lineage (NCBI taxonomy): Eukaryota > Viridiplantae > Streptophyta > Pinopsida > Cupressales > Taxaceae > Taxus > Taxus wallichiana. Next base: position 735,845,805 of record CM031239.1, read on the forward strand.
ACCATTTACTCAAGCTCTTTTTGAGAAGACAGTCCCAAATGTGAGTTCTAAACAAAACACAAAAGCCTCAAAAGTTCCATATGAATTTCACCATTGAACTTGCTCAGAGAGAGAACAACCAAAACTAATATTATCATGTAATGGATTCATATCCAAAAATCACAGAGATTCCATCAACATGAAGTAAATAACTAGAACAAGACAAATAACCATATATCTCAAGAGAGCAGAGTTATTTTAATGAAACATTTAAAAAAGCAAGAAATATTAATGGGTAGAGCCTATCATGCCTGATAGTGCTTCTACCAATTTGAAGGAGACTTCCAGCCGAGCTTCCAACTCTTCTTCTCCTCTAAGAAATATTAACAACAAAAATATCTTTCCCCAATGCCTCATATACTTTCCCTTGATCAAAAGTAGAACAAGGAAACCAAAAATAGCCACAAAGTGAAAATCAAATTGCTGGTTCGAAGAACTAGATAGCTCCATGCAGAGAAAAATTACAAGGCATGCAAGACCAAACAACCACCAACAAATCCACCCACATTATTTCCAAGATGGTTTTCTTAAAAATCGAGATTCATTAATGCCATTGATTACAAAATTCCCACCTATCTCTCCATGCCACCACCATCTAGAATTGGTGAAACCTATTTCAAATTTTGCATGCATTGCTAACTTTAGTGAAGACTCCACGTAAGTCCCACTAACTTTTCATGCTTCCACCTAATCTGGTAGTTCATTGGCATTTAATACAAAAATCAAATCTCATAAATAGCTTAGGAACTACCGCCTAGCCTCCCATTTTCCATATGACCCTTAGGTCCCCTTTCCACATTTCATTAGTTTAGGATAGGTTCCATTAGCTTAGGATAAGACCTTAGGCTAGTTTAGAAATAATAACCTTAGGTTTAAAATCATTTCAATAAGTAATTGCCACCTTAGGTTAGGTCATAACTCACAACCATATAGCATAAGGTATTAGAATTAGAAATAGCCTAGCATTACCTTAGGTGGTTTCCCCAATTTAGAACATGCAACTTAGGGAAAGGATGTTGTCCCAAAAATAGTAGACAGAGCTAGAAAAAAATAGATACACCAACCTAGTTTAGAATCCTGCTAGGATAGATCTCTTAGGTCTAGGACTTAGATTGTTCCTCAATAGTCCTGAAGTAGGCCTCATTTCACTTAATGCCATAAGCATCCCTTTGATATCAATCAAGAATATCCAAGCACAAAACATACAATAGAATGCAGGCACGATCTTACAAGACAATAAAGAATTTGTAAACATATAAAAGTTCAGTCTGTTACATCTCTCAACCTCTGAATGTCAGTTTACCATTCAGACCAGGTAAGGAGATTTAAAACATTCCTTGGATCACTAGAATTGATCCAAGGATGAGTCAGTTAATAGAGATAAGTTTGCAACCATCATAACCAGATTACAACTCACCTATCTGAAGTGAAAATGGATTCTTTGCAAACCACTACATTTCAGCCTAACAAATCCAAGGGTAGAAATGGTTTATCCCTAGAAAGCATGATTTTCAACAAGAAAAGGAACACACCACATCAAGAAAATCACATGTCAATGCTTGCAATGCAAAAGAGAAATATAACAGTTTGTCAAAGGTGTTACAAAGTTGTTTTACCTTCTCCGCCTCTTTTTCTCAATTTTTTTATTTTCTTCTATTTTTTCCCAATTTTCTTTCTAACTATTGGACCCTTTTTTGAATATGAGGAGTTAGGGAAAACAAATCAAGATACCCAAAACCATTTTTCTCAATTTCATCAATTTTTACCCACTTTTAGTTAAGTACCCTTGGTCAAGCCAAGATAAAATGAAAGTTATCAAAATTACCTATGGGGGAAATTTTGGATAACAATTTCTACCAAGCACACTCCCTCTCCCTACAGGAATCAGTTTCAGATAGATCATCCACTCCTCCTTTGCATCGCATACTTCTCAACAACATCACATGCACCCCAAATGAGGGGGCATCATTTGGGTGAATCACCACCCATACAATAGTCTACTGATCATCACACCACACAATTCACTACCATTACAACACAGTCATCAATCTTAGATAGGGTTCAAATTTTGACTTGTGTCCTTAACACAACATAGACACTAGCACCAGACAAGGAAAATAAAGTACGTAGGTTCCCTAGCCCTTCGTAGACGCATGTGACTAGGGGTAGTTATACACAACGCGTTTTGGGCCAAAGACAGCCTACAACACTTCACACAATAGATTTTACAGGCACATTATCCTTAGCACTTAGCATGTATGCACTACACAACATTTTCTACTTTTTGTAGGATCATAACTATTCAAACCCGATCATACTTTTACACACCATCTGTAGTGGTGTTCTATATTTCAGGAAGTAGTTAAATGTTGTAGGATGACACTAGAATTTTCTCCCTACACTTCTTCCATTCTTGGCGTGATATCATCCAAAAACTCATAGTTAGTGCAACTAGCATGAGATCGCCTGAAAAAATCATTCTTCTACATCATCTTCAAGATCCTTTCTACCCTCTTTTCTCATCATAGATCATTTACACATGTTCATTTTTCACAATTTACATGTTTTTACACATTTTCATCATATAAATGTGTATTTGGCTACTTTTTTGTCCTTCTCTTTTGCAAACCCATCCTTATGGGAAGCGGTAGTCACGTCACATCAACAACAAATGACACCAAAAACATGTAAAATCATGACATCGACACATACATTCTCACCCTAGGGTCATTATCTTCATCACTTTTTACACTTCCTCCTCTTTAGTTTCCACGCTTCACATTTTTATCACTCCACGCTTTTTCTTGTCTCTCGGCATGTTTCACGCCATTGATCTATATGGTTATTAGGTATAAATCTCTTATCTACTTTTTGTTATCTGAACCTTCACTCAACAACCTAAAGTGGGGAAAAATATAGACACAGTAATCACACACTTTGGGTATCTATCTAGTCCTGATCACATACTACTATTTATATGATTCCTAGGTAAGAAAAGTACTAATTAACCCATGTCGTTGGCCATCTTTCTTTGCTTTCTATTGCCACTTTTGGTCTTACACTCTTACTTGTCTAGTATGACTTCTTACACCGGCATTTCTCATCCTAGACACCAGTGCCCATCTAGGATGCTAGCACAATGTTCTCCCATCCCCTCTAGGTACCCTTGACCTCTTTGTACTTTTCTCACATCTTTTGGGTCCTTTCTAGCCATTTGGGCATCTTATATTTTTTTAGTCGGTCTTTTCAGAGTTAATTATGAAATTTAAGCAAGGGAATCATATAAATATAAAGTTATGTGACCATAATAAGGGACCAAGCACTAAGCATTAACTATCACCACCTAAGGTTACATCCAAAGGTTATTCTAGAGCATTCAAGAATCCATTCTAGCCTTCATTCAAGGGAAAGGGATTCGCATTCCTCTACATACACTTCATATGAGGGGAAGTTCATTTGATTACATGCATACATCTAATTACATCTTCTACATTTATCTATTGTTCTCTATCAAGTGAGACACACACAAGAGTCACCTAGGGTAGGATTCTACACACACACACATATAACTACATTGGGTCTAAAATGTAGTGCAGCGTTCAGTCATAAGATCATTTATTTCACAAATGAGGATAGTTTGACCCCTCATTTTAATTATTTTATTTTTGGGATTTAATGTGATTTTGAGGCTTTTTAGGCCATTTCTTTATTACAGTTACCGGTGACACCGTCGATCATTGTATGACATACTAGTGACAAGAAGTGAAGGAAAACAAATAGCTTGAAACTATTCAAAGATGGTTTTCTCGAGGTTGTTGGTAGACAAAGGCGCCCAAAATGGTATGTAATTCCTGAAGATGTTCCTAACCCATTCTAGGTACCCGATCTAGGAATATTGTGTAGTCACATAATTTTTAGGGTTCTTGTGCGATACTTCTCCTCTCTAGTCATTAGTTCATCACTTTGGCATAGTCCTGATTTTATTGCAAATTAGCTAAGTCTTTTTATCTCCTCTTTGCAACTAAGGTTTCATATTTACTATATTAATTTTCTTGGGCCTATTTTGTACTTAAATTCTTATTCATTTACTACTACATTCCAATCAAATTTAGGAATTTATAAATTCTATATTTGTTTAATCAAGATGTCCATAAATAAACCTAGAACTTGTTTTCACCTTGGACACTTAAGATGATGTTTTGGGGTCAAATATTATATAATTTTGACTCCAACAAAAATTATAAGATCAATAGAACTATTTTAAATACTTTAATCTTCATAAAATATAAAATTTAGGCCTTTTTGTCCACAAAATAAGAGGGGCAATTATATGTTTTAAAATGCTTCATAAAACCTTTAAGCCTTAGATAAAAATTTATATTACCACCTTGTATAGAATTATCATATATTTATGATTCCTACTTATTTTCTTCCTAACTCTTTATGGAACTCTCAGAATCATCTAGATAATTCATGTTTCATCATTAGGATGTTCATTCCTTGCACCTAGAAAACCTGATGTTGAACAGATTGTCCCTGAATGAGAAATTATTTCCTAAATATTCCTAAATTTCCTCCAAAACCTTCAAGACTCCTTGGCATCACCTTTTGATTTTTAGGTATTTTCGAACTCTTCCAGAGGATGCATATTGGCTTCAGAATGACCAAAATTGGCCTTTTATGCCTCTAGGAAGACTTATCTTTCATTGAACTTCACTAAATTCATCCATAAACTTTATCACATCCCTTTCATATAGAGGAATGATTGAAATCATAATTATTTCCTTCCTTGGAGATAGGTTAATGGTACCATTAGAGATGGACTAGACAGAGGAGGGTTCTGTTTGATCGGAGACAAAATATTGAACTATGGCTTAGTTTTCATGCTTTGAAATTTGAATTTTTAGGCAAGTTATTTTACATGACAATAGGCTCCAACAAATTACTATCATTTTTAGGAAACCATGTACTTTGTAACAATGAATAAGTAGAAATTTGAATAACAAAGACAAAAGTTATAGAGATAGAGATAAAAGAAATATACAAAATATATCAAACATGTAAGATATGAACACTAGATTTACATGGTAAAACCCCACTTGAGTGTCAAGGAAAACATCCATTATTTAAAATATCTTATTTTAAATAATATCCACACATATTTAAATATATTCACTTAGACACCTCACCAAGCCAACTCAACCTAAGACCTATTCTTAGTAAGTTGCCATAACTAACTAAGACTTACCCAAACCCTAAAAATCAATGCCTACATTCCTCTAACCACATTCCCGCATGCTTACAAGAAGCTCCTAGTCTAATCCATGGGTTAATGACATGAGATCCGAGGAAATCAAGAGGATCTCCCTAGTTTAGTAAACCTAGGAAATCCACCTGACCGATGCCTGCTACCCCTAACCATCGCACCGGTTAAGCCTTAACCACCACCTCTGTTACCCTTTTAACCCCAAAACAACCTTATTCTCAAGGTTGGAAGTTGAAAAAAAGAAGGTTGGAAAACGTTGAAGGTTGGTGAGCATTAACACATCTCAGAGAGATAACACATCTTCAGAGAGTGAATTCCAAAGAGAACACGCATGCAAGGAAGGAGATCAAGCACTTTCTCTTGCACAACCATCCCAACCATGATCTGATCTAACCAAGCAAAGAGGAATGTACATGCAGCCCATGCAGAAGCTTTCTTTAGTTGGTGATCACTTGCAGCCTTCAAACCTCTCATCAACACCTCCATCCCTCACTCACAGACATCCAGACTAGAATCCAAGTAAGTATAATGTCATACTTCTCTGGTTTATTTCATTTCATCATTATTTTATCATCTATTGTTTACCTACCCACCTATTGACCTTCTCCAACACTTCCACCTCCATATACCCATTAAAATCTCCAAATCCTACCCAAGTCACCCAATACCTCATCCCGACTAACAAAATCCTTTGTGCAATCACAAAGGAGACCCAAAGCTTGTTTTGTGGCATTCCCAGATTTCCACAATAACCGGCACCGGTTACACCTAACCACCATCGTCGGTCACCCTTAACCGACATCGGTCTCTGTATTTTCCCATACAACCCAGAACAGAGACCTACCCACCTAATTTCATCTCACCCTCATCCACCTGCGTGATATACCTGAGACCCTCTATCGACTCGCAGAGATCCGTAACCTAGCCACTTGACCTTGGATCCTATTCTAGCCTAGCCTGTTAGATTAGATCTATTTCTTATTGTGTTTTAAGTGAGATACCTAAATCATTTCAAACTACAATAGGATTAACTTTGTTTACAACATTAAATTGTTTAAAATAAAGTGGACTGACAACCATCTAGGAAGTATCACACTTCCCGGATCTAGCATACGCTAGGTAGTTCACTGCATATATTGTTTAATTCCTTCTGGTGGTCTTGCTTTTCATTATAGGTAGTTCCTCCTAGCCAAAAGGAAGTTCTCACAATCAGCTGTGGATTCAGAAGTCATACACGTGCAACAACCCATCAACCAACATTTGAACAGGTATTCCTCCTACGCCGTTACCCTATTTGTTTTCATCAATACTTCAAAGAAATGATCTAGAATCAGGTGAAACATTTTGGCACACCCAGTGGGACCCATCCGGGGTTCCTTGCATTTCATTCATTCCTAGGAAAAAATTGTGTGTTGTTTCCCTTTTGAAAAGCATACACATTAATCTTCTTCCTTGGTAACCCACCTTTTCTTTCTATTTTCTCTAAAGGAAACCTTTCTTTTGGTGTAATTAAAAAGAACCATTTCTTCATGTTTTCTGCATTGTAGTGAAAGAGCATCCCTCTTCCTCTTCATCTCTTTGTGTCATCCAACTTCACACTTTGATTTGGGCTTAAAAATAAGTGCATTGCATTTTGATTTATCGCATTAGCTCACATTAATTGAGGGCAACCTATACGCTGGAAGTCATGACCAACTGATGGTTGACAAACGAATCGTAGAAAAGCACTTCTTTCCTTTTCTCTTTCTCTGAGTCTTACCAAACCTCACAAAAATTCAAAATATACACATTCTTAAACAACATCCTACCTGGAAGAAGTTGTAGGTGATCACATGATCATACATACAGTGGGGGCACCACTGCTCGCTCGCTGCTCGAGTCATACTTTAGAGTGAAGCCCCCCCACCATAACATACCTGAAACCTCACCTTTTAGATCTCCTTCTTTGTAGGAAGCCATCCTCACCAAAAAAACTCTATTTCACAACTCATGTGTCAGTCCCTAAATAGCATAAGCTAAACAAACATAATAGAAAAGGGCACTCCTAGGATCACATTTTTCTTAGTGTTTCTGCTTGGCTTGCATTTTGAGGTGAGAGATCACGTTCTTCATTTTTTTTTTTGTTCATCCTTGCATGCTCCTCATCACAACTGGTGTATTCGCTTCACCTGAGTGTGCCTGGGCCATATCATCATCATTCTTAGAATTTGGGTCTGATTCTACATCAGATTTTAATTCACAACCACTTTTCTTTCATCACTATTTCAATTTCACAATAATAACATCATCGTCGGTTACCTCGAACCATCATCGGTTATACCCAACCGACATCGGTTCTAGGTCCTTTTGCTAACCTACCCAAAAGGACATTTTATTCATCATCTTCCACTTTTCACAGTCCCTGTCACTACCATCATACCCATTGACATTGTAAACATCATCAAATTTGGCATACCTATCAGATTTCACCTTCTGCTTTGTTTTTCACTCACTGTCCATTTTTTTTTACAGTGACTGACAGTGGTTACCCCTGACCGGTGTCGGTTTTCCTAACCAGCATGGTTAGCCTATTTCACATTCCAACCATCATTTGGTACCTAATCCACTTTTTTACCATTAGATTCACCTATTCCTACTTTTCTGTGTCATTTAGAGAAGCAACCCTACCTGATCAGTACTGGTTCACATGGTGCTGACCAAAGACAAGCAAGTGCACTCGTATTTCACGCCTAGTTGTCAACCACTCCCACCTAGTCCTTCACCACCTTCCATTTTATCACCAGCCATGGATCCCATCCAACCTATTACTATCGCTACCAGAGATGAGGAGTTTACATGACTCCTTGACCAAAACCCTGCGCTTTGTAGTTTTACCTTTCCCATTCATCCACTCGAGATGCCTCGGGTCAGTTGATATATGGCATGCCCATATCTATCCCCCCAACTCTCACTCCCACTCCGCATCAGCCCCCATCGGCTCATGTTGCTGCCCACATCTACCTTACCCCCATTTTTCAGTAGCTAGGTCCTATACCCGCTATGACTGCCACATCTGCCATCTCCGTGGCACCCATTACATCCACCATACCCTCGACAACTACCCCAAACACAACCTCATCCACCCCTAATGTCTCACACATACCCATAGCTACATTACCACCTCCCGTGTCGGTGACCCCTACCCCATTTTAGAACGTGGTCCTTTCCATTCCACAATCGTTAGCCCCTATTGCCACTAGGGTTACCACATGACCCTTCCACCCCCTATACATACTACCAACAACCTCCCATTTCATCCATTATTCACTCTGGGTATGTACCCCTATTTCACTACCTTCTTCTCAATCAACCTACATGGCAGCCCCATACACTGGAGTGCCACCCCTGTTATATGCCCAAAACCAACCCTCTCATGCTATAGGAGGCACCCAATCATCACAACCCACCAATGACCTAATTAAATTGATGTTGGACAAGATGCAGACATTGGAGGCATCGGTTTCAAGCTCCCACAACACTCTCACCTATGATGAGATTTGCAATGAGCCCATCCACCCATCCATTCCTATCCGCTCATACCCCGTGCATTGGGAAATGCCTAAATTCAATCATTTCAATAGCAAAGAAGACCCGCAACACATTTGTGGTCATTCAAACATGGGTGTTATCTGATCACTCATGATGATGCCTTGCTCTTGAGAACCTTTCCCATGTCCCTCACTGGACCTGCATTAGATTGGTATAGTGGGTTACCTAGACACTCTATATTCTCATTCAATCAGGTAGCCCAAGCCTTCTTGGATCATTTCTCTATCAATATCATCAAGAAGGTTACCATGACCGATCTATACTCCACGTGCAAGATGAGGATGAATCTATCACAGATTTTTTTGCTCACTGGCGTAGCTTGATCAACCAACTCACCTTCCAACTGCCACAAACAGAACTCATCGAGCTCTTCACATGGGCTTGTGCTAGACATATCTCACCGACCTTGCAGGTCCAAACCTTCCAAACATTCGATGAAGCATTCACTATGGCACGAAAGTTAGAGATTCGGGCCATCGAAGAGAAGAAAATCCAATTACGCAATAAAAATTTGGCATTCAAGTCGAATGATACCTCTTCTTCTTCCAAACCACAAAACAATTATTCAAAAGCTAAGGGCACCGCTAACGCAGTGGTACTCAAGGCCGCCCAACACATCCATCAAATCTAAGCTACCCCCTCATCTAATCTCTCACCCATCCAAACTTTTCAATTCGATAGAGAGAGCAATGGAAATATACCCCAATTGGGGAACCTTACTCTTCTATCTTAGAAAATCTTATCAAAGCAGAGCCATCACCCTTCCACCTATAAAACCACACACTGGTTTTGACCCTGCTCGCCCCATGCCCGCATGGTATAAAGAACATGATTTCTGTAATTATCATCGAGTAAAGGGTCATAGTGATGGAAATTGCATCACTTTCAAGAATATTGTCCAAGAAATGCTCGAGAAAGGTGAGTTAACCATGGATAATCCTAATGCACCTACCAACCAAAACCTACACATCTTCAAGAAACCATTTCCCAACCATGCCCCTTCATTTGATCAAACCGGTGAGACCTCAACTCATGATACCCATACCCATAGGTTCACGCTATCTTTAATGATGTACCCATGTCACCTCCCAATTACCCCATATTCCTTCCATAGAGGAGATCCTAGCCCAAAATCCTCCTTCTTCGCATCGAGAACCAACCTCCCCTGTTCCTTCACCAACAGAGGAACACCTTTCATCTCCTTCATCACCTATGAGGAGTCTTTTACTAACATTGAGACCATCTCACCCCTGGCTTTCCCACTTAGAGAACCGACACCTACATTACCTCCTCCACCCATAGAGGAGCACCCATTATCTCCTCCACCCACAGAGGAACACCCATTACCTCCTCCACCCATAGAGGAGCACCCATCATCTCCTCCACCTATAGAGGAGCTCCCATCATCTCCTCCACCTATCATAGACCCAGTTGAGATACCTTTGCCTCTTGGTGAGCATTCTCCATCCGCTACCCAAAATCCTGCTGACCTACTTTCGGCTCTCTTACCCACGGAAGCTGAAGCTAGCCAATTTCCCATCTCTAAGACACATTTTATGGGAATTTCCATTAGGTCCTCATCAACTCCACCTACAGATGTGTCATTCTCATTTGGTCGATCACTTAGATTATGTGGATAGAGCCTTACTATGGGGGTGCCTTTTGCTTCCTGTCTCAACATAGATGCAGAGGTCACTTACTGATACCTCCACTATCTACCCAAAAATATTTCAACCAATCAAACCAAACACAACCACCTCTATCATAACTCCTTCCACGACACCTGTTATAGCTCAAACCACACCCTTACCCATAACTCAACCTACACCTAAACCCAAACCCATACCTACAACATTTCCTCGACTAAACCTATTACCACTTTAGGGGTCACCCCGACCACCAGCCTTACTCATCCACCTATCAAACTAGATTTAGCTACATCCTCCAAAGTCAACACCATACCTACTCCTACACCCAAATAGAAGAACCAAACCCATCGACCTCATACCCCGGCTGCGCCAATCACACCTGCACCTATCCCATCCATCTTAGGATCTCAACTTCCCCACATGGTCAAGAAACCTCCACCCACCAATAAACCAAAAACACAACAACCCATTCCTTCCTCACAAACCTCTAATCTCCCCAAATGCCCAACATGACTTACACCCACACCTACAACATCTTTACCACCCATACCTCCAATACCCTCAGTTATTGCTTCACTACCCACTACACTTCAGTTGTTGTCTCTCACACCCCAAGCATGACCCATGTCATCTACCTTCACAACACCCCCATTATCCCCATGGGTAACTCACCCCTCTTCCTCCATCTACTTTTCCTTCTAGACCTCATACACCCACATCACCTTTACCCAAGAAGGTGCAACCCAAAAAAAAACTCCACTACCCCACAATAAGGTAGTCAAAACAACCACACACCCTCCTACCCATCCATCTACTATACCCCTACCTAAACAAACATGACCGACACCTAAAACCACACCAACACCAAACCCAACCCATAGCTCCACTCCTCCTCTTCCAAAGACCATTCCTCAACAATCAACCACACCTACACCCAAACCCACGATCACTTCCTATCATTGTGATCCACTAGCAGGTCCTATGCCAAAATTTTTAACCAACCTCCTTGAGACTTGTCATCACATTACCACCACTCAGACCTTATGACCCCTCAAACCCAAGCCAAAAGGGTTTGATGATACTAAAATTTGTGCATACCATCATGTGCCAGGCATGATGTGGAGAACTGCAAGGCCTTGAAAACCATCCTTATCCAATTGTGTCCACAGAAACCAACTTTGATGATGATGACCTTCTCGATGAGGATCCTACTTCACCAACACCCATTCCCACACTACCCACTCAACAACCACAACCTCCACCCTCACAACTCCTAGAGCCACCCCAAGATTTGAAATTAACATGGTTTCACATCAGAGAACTTGCCACGCCACCACCCAAATGTCATTGCACCCAACTCACCTCACAAGGCTTTTCTCCTCCAGTAGGTTTTTTCCCTTCATGTCATTATACCACTCATCCTACACCTTCTCCATTTAACAACTCCCCTCAAATCAACATGATACATGTCACTACATGTGTCAAAAGGATAAGGGAAAAGAAAAGGCAACTGACCCACCAACCAATCCTATACCCAACATACCATCTGCACCCATACCTAAAATCACTATCCGCGGCCCCATGTACCCCATTTCTAATGGTGTCACACATCGCACCATGCTCAAACAATTACATCAATCTCCCCTCAAAATGTCCTTATATGACCTCATTCAAACCTCGAATCCCATCATCAAGCTCTCATGGAGGTTCTTCAATCTATTGAGGTTTTACCCAATGACCCTACACCCGTAGCCTCCATTATCACACCCCATCATGTAGCCTCTCTCACCAAATTACCACCTTCATCTTCACCCCACCCTATTCACCAAGTAGCCTCCCTTAGCTTCTCAGAGGAAGAGATCACACCACACCAAAATGATGACCTGGACCCAGACCCTCTTCATCTCTATCCACATCGATGACATATGGGTACGCCATGTGATGATTGATGGGGGCGCTAGCATTAACATCATTTCATCCCATGCATTCACTCAAATGTGCATACCTGACAATTGCATGCATAAACATCTGGTCATGTTGCATTCATTCAATGATGCTATCACCTCTACACTAGGCACCATCATCCTCCACATTCACGTGGGCCCCCGCACTATTCCAAGAATTGTTTTATGTCTTGGAGGGGGAATTCCAATATAACCTGTTGCTTGGTAGACCCTGGATCCATGTCATGGGTTGTGTTCCTTCCACTTTGCATCGTTGTGTAAAGTTTGAACATGAAGGACACACTTATACCATTCCAACTGACCCCTCACCTTTCAAAACATGCAACATGCTTTACCGACCCAATGATGTGCTCATACCTATTAAGCCATCTACCTCCACAACCACTACTTCTTCACCTACACCTCCACCTACCAGTACAACCACTGCTTCTACCACACATACCTCCTCCATTCCTACCACTACCATAACCTCCACAGCTGACCCATCAGCTTCCCAATCCATTAACTCTACCTCAACATCGACCTCCGACACTTTATCCATACCAGCTACCTACATACCAACCACTGATCCCTTGGAAGGTGTTTTTCAATGCCTCACTCTGGGGGAGTACCACCTATATAGTGTCAACACATTCCTTACTCCACAAGAGTATGGAAGCCTTCACCAACACCCACGTTATGATCACCATATAGGAGAATGTCTCCTTTATGGTCCTCCTTACCTTCATACTAGTCTCACCTATGGGGGACTTGATACTACCACTTACACACCCGAACCACCGCCACAAACCTGCCCATTTTCTCATTGACTTCCAATCACTTACCAATCACCATTTTCCCACACCTTCCTACACCGATGTGTGTGGAAGGGTTTTGGTTTTGGATTTTATGAGCAAGGCCGCCATACCATTATTCCATGTACCACCCACAAACATAACGACCGTAGTGGTATCGGCTTTCCCGAACCACCTACCAAACAGGCCCGCATTGAACTCATTAAGGACACTAGCTCTTCTACACCTTCTTCACCCACTCCACCTTCATCACCACCTTCACCGATGGAGTCGATGGATCCTGAATCTATCCCTCCTAAATTTTTTTTTCATAAACACCATTTCCTTGGGGCCTCTGACTTATCAACGTGAGGGCGAGGCCCCTTCCACTCTTCCCTTCCTGTATCCTGAAATGATTGATGATGATACACCTTCAATTAACATCATTCAATGTTAGGATGATGAATCCATACTCACCTACCTTGGTGAAGAAGACTCATATATTCATCGGTCATTACCTTCTGAGATGCAAACCATGTTGAATGAATCGACTATCGAGATCAACATTCATACTCAGGATGACCCACACATCCTAAAGATCAGAAATTTAGATGATGCCAAACAGAAGCCATCACTTCTTTTCTCAGAGATCATAACCATGCTTTTTCACTTGGTCTTATGTAGACATGCCCAGTATTGACCCCACCATAGTGGTCCACAATATCGTAACCATTCCCGATGCCAAACCCATCAAACAAAAGCTGAGGAAAATGCACCCTCGCATTGCTCTTCTCATCAAAGAAGAACTTGCCTTCTTTCCATTTCCTTCATCTTACCCATTGATTATCCTCATTGATTTCTAACATTGTCCCTATCACTAAAGCAATAGGGGGACTCCACATTTACATGGACTTCCGTGACCTCAACCTAGCCTACCCAAAAGATGACTTTCCCTTACCCGGTATTGATCAACTGGTTGACCTTACCACTGGCCATGAGATGCTATCACTCATGGATGGCTTCTCGGTTATAACCAAATTTTGCTTGCCCTAGAGGATCAACACAAAACCTCATTCATCACCCCTTGGGGGACCTTTTGCTATCGAGTCATGCCTTTTGGCCTTAAAAATGCGTGCCACATATCAATGGGCTATGACTTACATCTTCCATGACATCATGCATCACATATTGGAAGATTACATGGATGATCTCTTGGCTAAATCTAAATGCCACTCCGAGCACCTAACCATCCTCAAAACCATCTTTGACCACCTCATTAAATATTGCATCCACCTTCAGCCTAAGAAGTGTCTTCATGGTTCTCTCAGGAAAGCTCCTGGGATTTATTCATTTCCTCCATGGTATAGAAGTTGACCCTACTAAAGTCAAGGCCATTCTCGAAATGCCTCCACCTACTAACCTTAGACAACTCGTAGTCTGCAAGGTAAGTTGTAGTCCATTCACCATTTCATTTCACAATTATCTGATCGATGTCAACCATTTCATCATCTTGCTCAAGAAGGATGTCTCCTTTAAATGGGATGATGACTGTCACAAAGCTTTTGAGGCCTTAAAACAATACCTTCTCCAACCACCCGTACTCATTCCACCTAAAGATGATCAACCTTTTTACCTATACATATCAGCTACCGATCATTCCTTGGGAGCCATGCTTGCTCATCGCATGATGAACAACACAGGAGAGTGGTTTATTACATAAGCCATACTCTTTTGGACTATGAAACCCGATACACCCATCCCAAAATTTTTTTCTTAGCCTTAGTTTTCATTGCCACCAAACTCCGTCATTACCTACTCAACCACAAAACCTATGTTGTGACCAACACCAACCCCTTACACTTCATGTATGCCAAACCTTATCAAAATCAGTGGGCCGCATGATGGCTTATGCTTTTAGCTGATCTTGACCTCAAATTCATTCATCAAAAGTCCATCAAGGGCCAAGCTATCACCGACCAATTGGCCGACACACCTATTTCGGGGATCAACCCTCTAATTTTGACTTTCTAGATGAGTCAATTGCTACCCTTTCCCTGGATGAACCTCCTTACCAAATGACACTCTTTTTCGATGGTTCCAAGTGTCAAGCATGGGGGGGGGGGGCTTATTATCCTCATTCCTCTTGATGGTGAACCCATGCCTTTGTCTTTCAAATTAGATTTTGAATGTACCAACAATATTGCCAAATACGAAGCACTCGTACTAGGTCTCCAAGCCACCTATGCCCTAGATGTTAAATCAATCAACATCTTTGGTGATTCTCAATTGGTCATAAACCAAGTCAATGGTATGTACCAATGTCATAATGAGATACTTCAAAAGTATAAACATCATGTAGACATACTTTTGACCACCTTTGATCATTACACCCTTCAAACCATCCCACGTTCAACCAACAAATTTATAGATACCATGGCCTGCTTAGCTTCCCAAATACCCGCTTCACCTACCGATTCTACAATCTTGTCACCATACAATGACTCCAATCACCTTCTTATTTACCTCATGATGTTTACTCGATCAGAACCGATACCCCTGACCCGAGTGACCTTTGGTATAAACAATACTCGACTACCTTTCTCTCTCCATCTTACCTCCTGATCTTACCCAGTAATGGACAACGCACCTTCCTTAAAAAGGTCTCTCATTACGTCATCTTGGGGGACTCCTCTATAAGTGTGGCTTTGATGGTATTCTCTTACGATGCCTCACAAGTTCTGAAATTCCTTATACCATTAAGGAGGTTCATGATGGCATATGTGGAGGTCACTTCAGTGGCCTTGTTGTTGCTAAGCGTATTCTTCACCTAGGCTATTACTGGCCGAACCCTTAACCATGATTGTTGTGACTACGTCAAACATTGTGTAAAATTCCAACAACATTCCAATCTTCATCATACACCCAATCATGCCTTACAAGTCACTCGTGACCTTTGGCCCTTCTCTCAATGGGGTTTGGATCTTGTCGAGAGAGATCAATCCTCATTCATCCCAACGTCATCAATGGATCATCACTACTACCAAATATTATACAAAATGGGTGGAAGCCATACCACTCATTTCCACAAAAGCTGAGAAAATATGTGAGTTCATTAACCACCACATCATTTGTCACTTTGGTGTTCCTCATCACCTCATCACTGATAATGGAAAACAATTCAAAAATAAAACATTGCAAAAACTTGTGATGCCTTCAGCATTCAACTTAGTTTCTCATCACCTTATTACCCACAAACCAATGGCCAAGCTGAATCCACTAACAAAACCTTAAACAAAATTCTTATGAAAGTGGTTGACGATACTGGGAAGGATTGGCATACACACATTCCTTTTTGCCCTATGGGCATACCACACTAGTATTCACACTTCCACTGTGGCCACACCATTTTCTCTGGTCTATGGTATAGAGGTAGTTCTACCTCTCGAAGTCAGATCCCCTCACTCTGTATTTCTCTCCATGACATGCTCAATGATGATGACTTTTTCAGACCATTTAGCACAGCTAGAGTTATTAGACGAATGTCATCTTAACGCTGGATCACCTTCAAGTTTACCAAAAATGTATCAAATGTGCCTATGAAAATGTGTTCATGAATGAACCTTCCAAGTCGGTGACCTTGTCCTGAAAGAAAATCAACACGTAACCAAAGAAAAAAAAAGTAAATGGGGAAAATTTTCTCCTAATTGGCTTGGACCATACATCGTAACTCATACCTATGGATCAGAGCTTATCATTTATCTTCACTCGATGGTAAACCCGAACCGAGCCCTTAATGCCTTGCATCTTGACCATTCTATTGTTGACTTGTCATCCTACCTCACCTTTTGTCTCTTTCCATGCTCATCCCTTGAGTGCTATTCACTCCATACACCTCACCAATGATTAAACAAGAATCATGTGAGTACCCATCACTAGTTATCTTCTCTTGAATATGTGTACCATGGCACTGCACATAGCATGATTCTCATGGATACTTTTTTCATCTACCTTTAGATGAGATCCCATGGTCATTTCTCCTTTCCTTTTGAACAAGAGTCCTATCCTTCACCTTGGTCTTGTCCATGACTACAAAGACCTCACATGGGACCAAACTCCTTGAGTCAAACTTCTAATAAAAAGATGACTCCCTCAAAAGGACATCTTCCTCTCGACAATTGCTGCTATAAATAGACTGCTCCCTCGAAGGACAACTATGTAAAGCTCTTAAAAAAAAATGAGAGAAACCAAAGCTTCCCGCATCGATCAGCTTCACGAAGACCTCAAGGAGTTCAATTTTATTTATCCCATATAGACTTCCCGCATCGATCAGTCTATCTCAACTATAAGTCAAAAAAAACAACCTTTTTGTCATGGACTTGCCCATTGTGACCTCGGATCTCTTGCCTGAAGTGCATGCTACCTCATACCATATAAAAATTAACTACCTTTCACCCTTCTTACCATTCCCACTCCCATTTCCTCATTGCCTCAAGGGACTTCTTGGAACTTAGACATTTGGTGATCATGTGACTACTTTTCACCATAAAATAGTCAATCATGCAATGTCTTTCGGGTCTTATGTTCATCACCTCCTCCAAGGTATGATCTACTCGGTATGATCCTCCCCAATCAGGTGGCTTTATTGCCCCCTCTTATCTTTTAACCATCTTTGTTTACGTTTTGATTACCTTATACAGGACTTGGTCCTCGACGCTTACTTTTGGGGTAATCTTCTTCTTTCACCACAATCACCCCCACCTACATCATTTTACCTATAATCCACCCACACCTACCAAACCTAAACCCACAACATGCCCAAAAACCTACCACTCATTTTCATACCTCCTCATATTCTTCCCTAGCTCATGGGAGAACTACATCGGCCTGAGGTCCCTTTTCACCGGGACTATGTAGGCAGCACTCCGAGGGCATGGGGCCCTTGGAGGTTAGCTCGGCCATCCTCTACCCTCAACAATTCATCTTCCATGTGCCTCACATTACATCACACCTAACTTTGTTTCCCTTTTATACCCAACATTGGAAATTAAACCACATACATAACAAGTTGTTTCATATTTTAAACATTATCACAACATACATTTATTACGCCTACCATTTCTCTATCATCACTATGCATAGATTATACCACATCTCACATATGACCCATAGTATCATTCATTGCAAAAAATAATGAATCACAACTTCACCTACTTTCAACACAACCATGCCTAACAAACCTGACTCAATCCATGCCTATAACCTGACTCAACCATGCCTAAATAACCTAACTCAATCCATGCCTATAACCTGACTCAACCATGCCTAAATCGACCTGACTCAACCATGCCCTAACTAACCGACTCAACCATGCCTAAACTCGATCCATGCCTATAACCGACTCAACCATGCCTAAATAACCCGACTCATCCATGCCTAAAAACCGACTCAACCATGCCCAACCTAACTCAATCCATGCCTAAACCAACCGACTAACCTGACTCAACCATGCCTAAACCGACCTGACTCCACCATGCCTAACTCACCTAATTTCCATCCATATCAAAACAAAAATCCATATCTCATCTAACACAAGCCATAAATCAAAATCTCATAAACACATCAACAAATCAAAAAATACCATGTATCTCATCATATAAATAAATAAATGTGTATCTCAAATATACATGGCTATCTCATCATGTCCATCATCTCAAAAAAATGTCAGCACGTAGGCCGATATACAATACAAAATGTCATCGCACGCAGCCTAGGCCTCATATATATATAAAAAAAATAATGAAATAATACAAAATCTCTTCAACACGCACGTAGGCTGGTATATACTCAAAATATACAAATCACTCATACATCCTCACTATCTTCGCACGCTGGTATGTGATAAAAAATACAACTATCTTCAGCATGCAAAGCCGGTATATATATCTCAAAAAATAGCTATCATACATCAAAAACCAGGTGACCGCATATCAGGCATCTCACCGGATGTCCTCCATCTCTGTGTCACCTGTACCCTTGGCCTCCTGTGTCCCTACTAGCACCTCACCTAGAGCTGGTCTCATGTGCACTAGTGGCCTCTCCTTGATCGGGCCTCGAGCTCGCTGACCTCTTGTGCTCTCCACACTATGAGTGTGGGATCTCATCCTCTCACTTGGATGCCTACTGTTGTGCCCTGTACTCGGCATAGGATATGAAATCTATCCGGCCACCATAAGCTGGTCCTGATAGTATCTCACCTCACCTAGGGCATCCCGTAACCTAGATACATGCATGGTCTGTGGTGGTCCCATAGGTCTCGGCCCTATACCTACCCTACACCACCCTGCCCCGCACCTACCTGTGAACTGGGACCTACTCCCGAGTGCCTGTGGTGGTGCCCCTACCCCTGTGCCTATATCTGGGCCTGTAGGGCCCCAATCTATGCTTGGGCTATGGCCAACTGGCCCTGTAAACCTACCACTGAGCCTGTAAGGCTGCCACCTGACCATCCCCCTCCTGACCATCTCCATCTCCTCCATCAGCCATCTGGGCCTGCAGACTAGCCACCTGTATGTGTAGCTCTGCTACCTCTACCTCCAAACCCCTCCAGCTGTGTCTGTAGTATACCCAACGGGTAATCAAGCATAGCTACTACCCCCTAGTAGGGGCATCTCTCTCTACACGTAATGGTAGCTAGGTCTGGCTGCCCTGGTCTGGGTGGTATGGCTCATAATTGAGCCACCCACCACTACCTGTGTACTGTATCTGTACATCCGACATCATCTATCCACCGATCCACTGGCTGCTCCTCCTCCCTTGTGGGCACTGTAGGCTGTGGTAGAGGTAAGGGCCTCTCCACGTCATCTCTCTCGATACTATGGGAAGGGTGGAGGAATGTCTGTAAGAGCCCAAACTACCATCAGACTCTATCCGGGATCATCTCATCCTCCCCGCACGATGACCCTATATCCACCTCTCTAGCTGGAGCTCAGCTAGCTCCTCATGCATATGCCTATATGAGGGGAATCCCACATATGGCCTCCATATAATGTCCACTCTAGACAATCCCTCCAGTAACTACCAAAAATGGGCCACATCATGTGTCGGCCTATCCGATCTCCACTCTCCTATCACCGGCACCCATCTCTGTACCCCCCACACAAATCTAGGTGGGAATGCATCTTCTGGGGCATCCCTATAGGCCACACATAGACTATGTGCTCATAGGCCCCAACAGTGTAATATAAATGTACAACACAAGCTAAACCTGTGCAGCACCGCCCATATGCCCACAACTCTCTATATAGCTGCACCAAGAATGTTGGTGCCCAGGAAAAGTGGGTCTCATGCACCATCATGTCATGGAGTACCCCCATCAGTGATGGGGAAAGCATCCACCCTCTACATCTCATCTGGCAAGTGCATAGCAACACACTACCTCCATCAACAAGACCACTAGCCTCATCTCCTCCTAGATGGGCTAGGTACATCTCTCCATAGCTCAAACTGGTGCTATGGAATCTCAGATCAGCCACCCCCTCACCAAAAATAGTCACAATCAACTCCTCTGAGGCCTCGAGGAGATAGAATACACCTGGGCACCCAATATGGGTAACCAAAGAATCTAGAACACGTCTCTCAGGGTGATAGTCATCTCACCCATCGGCAGGTGGAACGTGTTGGTCGCGGAGTCCCATCTATCGATGAGCGTGACCATCAAGCTGGGTTACCAAACAACATGTCTATAGTAGGAAAACCCCACTCAAGCCCACTACCTCCACATGCTGCAGCTCCAACGGGGTCGTGCACCACGCACTATCACCAGTAGTGGTGGAACCCTGTCCCGCATATGTAACTGCGCTCTCCCCTGCATCCAATACAAACACAACATTAATTTACTTGTATCAATCCCTATTCACCAATTATCATTTTCCTACACCCTATTTTCACCCTACCCATCTCAACCACCTAGCCCACATCACTTTTGGACCCTTGTGCCCACTAAATCCAATGGTACCGGTTCATCCTAACCGACCCCGGTCACCCTTTAACCGACACTGGTCACCTGTTTGGTGACCGATACCGGTTCACCCTTACCGACCATGGTTACCCCTTAACCGCATCACCTATTTGGTGACCGATACCGGTTCCACCTAACCGACACTACACCACACTTGACCGACGCCGGTCACTATCATGGAAAAACCCGTGACTTCCCAAAACCCCCTTTTCTAAAAACCTCCCCCTGCCCCTTTTACCCCACCTACAATGACCTAAACTACTCCTGGACCTCTACCCATCCCACCTATACTATTTACTACCCTCCCCATTCCTCCTTTTACCCAATATTCCCCCATTCCCAAATTCCATTTTTACCCACCCACAAAACTAAAAAACCAAACAAAACCTAAACCAACACTACAATAATCCTCTAATCTATCAAATCAACAAAGAGTAGGGTGCTTACCTCATCACGCTGCTGCCATCTCGGTGGCACATCTGGCCATTGTACCGGTGGCCCGCCCGATCCCTCTCGGCCTCTGCCATCACCGAATAGCTACTCGCAACCTCCGACCAATCAAATCTCTCACCCTGATCCCATGGACCCACTGCTCACCAACCAATCCCTCATCAAATCACACCACTACCACTCACTATTCTTTTTTGTCTAGACACTTTTTTCTCTCTTTTCTCTCTTTTTTGTCATTTTCTCACTTTGCACAATAACAAATGAATAACAAAACATGTGGATTTTTTTTTTTTATAACCAACCCGACCTAACCGACGTCGGTTACCCTTGACCGCATCGGTCGCGTGCCCTACCTACCCATCGTTGGTTGACTACCTATACCGACATTAGTTATCCATGATCGCATCGGTCACCCTCACTACACATTCCCTAAATTTTAAACCCCCTTTACCCTACCCCACCATTTCACCCCACCCCACCCCACCCACCCTTCACCCTGACCATTTACCCCACCCCACCTTTACCCTACCCATTTACCTCACCTTTCCAACCCTCATCATTTACCCCACCCCACCTTAACCCCTACCTTGGCCTTACCCATGTCATGACCTAGATATTTGGACCTGGACCATCGCTAGTGACCTTTGACCTCATGTGTTCGCTATACCTTATGGCACTATTACTGTGTTGATTGACCTAATGACCTTACCTAGCCTATTTCCATGACCATTTATCCTAACCCTACCTTTGGTGTACCGAACATACCTAAACGTTCCTGCACCTAACCTACATTGTGTTTCCTGACCATATCCTATACCTTGGATACCGGAATCACTTCAACCTTGTTTGGATAAACCTATCGACCTTAGATGATGTAGAGTTTTCCTACTCTTCAACCCGGTAGTGTGCTGCAGTTTATACGTGTGTGTGCATTTGACTATTGCTACCTTTGACCCTGACCCATTACCTAGAATGGCCCGAGTAGACCTTTTACCCTTTTTTTTCCCCTATGCCCACCTACCTTTTCCTCACATTTACCTTTTATCAAACCACTCACCGATTCTACCTTCGCCGCCTCTCGCAGTTCCTGGTTTGAGGGGGATCACCTTCACCCACACATGGGGCAACCACATCTTATTTTTTTGTTATCACTTACCAATACAAGCTACGCAAAAAAAGGGCAAAATGTAGACACTAAAATTAGGTCACACTCCCCTTTGGTCCCTCGACAAATAAACACCCTTCATCACATTCACCTAGCCATGGCCCCTTTCACCTCACTAATATTAATATTAATTTAATTAAATTAATTCATTATCCTCACTATATTTATTATTTAAATATCTTATTTTAAATAATATCCACACATACAGTTCACTTAGACACCTCACCAAGCCAACTCAACCTAAGACCTATTCTTAGTAAGTTGCCATAACTAACTAAGACTTACCCAAACCCTAAAAATCAATGCCTACATTCCCTCTAACCACATTCCCGCATGCTTACAAGAAGCTCCCAGTCTAATCCATGGGTTAACGACATGAGATCCGAGGAAATCAAGAGGATCTCCCTAGTTTAGTAAACCTAGGAAATCCCACCTTGACCGATGCCGGTTACCCCTAACCATCACTGTTAAGCCGAAACCACCATCGGTTACCCCTTTTAACCCCAAAACAACCTTATTCTCAAGGTTGGAAGTTGAAAAATAAGGTTGGAAAAACGTTGGAAGAAGTTTGAGCATTAACACATCTCTTAGAGAGATAACACATCTCAAAGAGAGTGAATTCCAAAGAGAACAACACATGCAAGGAAGGAGATCAAGCACTTTCTCTTGCACAACCATCCCAACCATGATGTTTGATCTAACCAAGCAAAGAGGAATGTACATGCAGCCCATGCAGAAGCTTTCTTTCAGTTGGTGATCACTTGCAGCCTTCAAACCTCTCACCAGCACCTCCATCCCTCACTCACAGACATCCAGACTAGAATCCCAAGTAAGTATAACGTCATACTTCTCTGGTTTATTTCATTTCATCATTATTTTATCATCTATTGTTTACCTACCCACCTATTGACCTTCTCCAACACTTCCACCTCCATATACCCATTAAAATCTCACCAAATCCTACCCAAGTCACCCAATACCTCATCCCGACTAACAAAATCCTTTGTGCAATCACAAAGGAGACCCAAAGCTTGTTTTGTGGCATTCCCTAGATTTCCACAGTAACCGGCACCAGTTACACCTAACCACCATTGGTCACCCTTAACCGACATCGGTCTCTGTATTTTCCCATACAACCCAAAACAGAGACCTACCCACCTAATTTCACCTCACCCTCATCCACCTGTGATTTACCTGAGACCTCTGTCAGACCTGCAGAGACCCAAAACTAGTTACTTGACCTTTGGATCCTATTCTAGCCTAGCCTGTTAGATTAGATCTATTTCTTATTGTGTTTTAAGTGAGATACCTAAATCATTTTGAACTACAATAGGATTAACTTTGTTTACAACATTAAATTAATTTTATTGATGTAAAATGATAAAATAATAAATAAAATGACAATTATACCTAGATTTGATCGGATCGAGAGGAAAATCATAGTTACATTTTGCAGAGAATCGATGGAGATCGTAAGCCAATCATAATTGTGATTCCTTCCTATGTTGAAATGTCTCTAGAATAGTGTTGTAGGAAGTTAGATCTATCCTTTTTGCTTTTCCTTTCCTTCTTTAAAACTTGCAAAACCAAGATATGTGAGTAATAGAGAAAGAAAACTCAATTATGGTCTTTTTACACTAAGAGCCAAGGGTTAGAATAAGGGAGATGAGGGTGATTTTATAGATTTTGAGTGCATAGGGAGTGGGACACATATGGGTGCAATGTGCATTGGGTATGCACATGGGTAGGTGTGATGGGAAAAAATTAATGTGAGTGGGTGAGGGTTAGTAAATAGATGGTACATGTTGTCTTTTATCTCAGCTTTTTTTATGGGGTTTTATTATTTTTTTGGTATTTTTGTGTTTTATAATGTTTTTTTAAATAAAGAACCTTATGCGTAAGGTGTGTTTTCTAATGTCTAACTTTTTTCCCTTTTGGGTTGCGTGTTACAATAGGAAAGATGCAACATAAAAACTAAAGATGAGATGGGGGTCATCTAACCCTATGATGGTGTTTTTCATAATTACAAGCTTAGATGGTTGAATGGATAGACAAGAACATGGAAATGAGATCAATGGACCACTTCACCCGGAGTTTAGAAAGTGATCGATAGGTTGATTTCACAAGGCAGAGACTATAGATTCGGTGATTTGATGATTTTTTATTGGTTTCCATAGAATCAAATGAGAAGGGTTGTTGAGTGAGTTGGGGTAAGTGTTGTCACCAAATCACTACACTTCGAATGGCATGATGTGAATCATGACATTTGGTGTGATTGGGACACATGGGATCACCTCTCAAGTTGTGGGACTTGGGCTGGAGGTGAACCTCCAGAGAAGGCCAGATTCCTGCTCCTAAACTGAATACAACACTACTTCTGATGTAAGAAAGATGGCTAACTAGTCTTATACTAACATTTCATGGGATTAGGGAGAGAGAATGCAAGGAAATAAAACCTATGCTAGAAGTGGTGATGCACCAAGAAAAGGGGTGTTCAACTTCAGGAAGGGTTAATGTGGATAGAATGCATGCATCATTGGCCACCTTCACCTATTACAACTTGGAAAGGGTATAAAATACCACAGACTAGAAGCACACGTTCCTTTGCTAAACTTTAAACATACACAATAGAGAGATCAGCTTTGATTTGATACATAGATAATTTATCAAAAGGATAATCACAAGCACATGTCTAGTATTCACTTAAGTGATAATAATAATGTAACTCTTAATCAACATGAGGAAAATAGTTTCTCACAACTGATGAGAAGTAATCACACTATTATTTTCACGATATGAAACAGATAATCTGAAATAAAGGTAAATTAATCAAATAATGCTAAGGAATCACATTCACAAGGCATGTAATGATTAATCATTCAACACAATAAAACATATTTTCAAGTGCAAGGAACAACTTTGAATATAATTAAAAGGTTTCAACAAAACTCTGAAAGCACTTTTCCAAGCTTGAAGAGCAACTTTCCTCCAAATCTCTCAAAAATATGTATATCTCAAATAATGGAAGCATTCCACTATTTATAAGTTCCTAGGCTGAGCCATTACACAATTGGGCCTTTAACTAACATTTAACTAAAAATAGTAATGTCATTAATAAAAGGGAATAGGCTCCCATAAAAATAGAAAAAAATTGCAAAAAGTTGACCAATTCAACCGCATAACTTTGACCGATTCCGAGGTTGAACCTGCCCTTCCATGGCCACTCGCTTTAGCCTCGGTTCATCTACTACACCTTCTCTCGTAATTTTTTTCTATCCTTCTTCCCATGCAGAAATTATGTGTCTCGTACTCAAAGAAATGCTTGACAATACCCTATGTTTCTTCGTCTCCAGGTCCACACGCATAGTGATTCACTACGTCTATTATTTGGATCTCTTTCATAATCCTCGGCTGGTAGCCTCAAGCTTGCTTATGACTTTCTTTAGTCTCCTATGAAATTTCGACATAGCAACATCGCTCGCCTCGCTTCACGAAATCTTTGAAATTTTCTTTAATCTGGTCTTCGGGAAGAGCATCGATATTTTCATTGAAGAAATTGCAGTTGGCATTGTCAAACTCCTCCGAGATATCATTGAGGGCATCTGTAATCTCCACTCACTTCTCCTCCAATTTCTTAATCAGATCTTGTAGCACCTGACACCGGAATTCCATAGCCTTTTGATATTCAAACAATTTAGAGGCATCATCAATTACCTCTTCCTATGAAGTAAGTCGAATCTTCTTCTCTAATGTCACTCCATGTTTCCAAAGTTAAATTCAAGTTATTATTATCTTTGGAGAGAGATTCATCCATCTTAGCAATGGTGGTTTTTGTAATCTGTAAATCAATATAAATCTCCATGGCTTCCTTAATCAAAGGATTGGCCTCCTACAAGATCCTTTCCATCCATCCATTCACTATTCTCCCTTTCTAGCCTAGCTTCTTGAGCTCATGATAAGAGATATCATTGATTGTAGATGAAATTTTCATGGCCATAGTAGTTGAGATGTCAGTGGATGGAGTGGGCTGAGTTACTCTACATAGTAGTGCAGTGAGCTGTTTGACCTTGGCCTTAAGCTCATCCTTGGTGGCCTTTTCTTTGTCGTATTTCTCCAAAAGGGCCCCAAGAGTAGTGTGTACATCCTGCTTGGCTCCTTCATGAGTAGCCTTCCCCAATGAGAACTTTGAGATCCAGTAGTCTATTGTTGTGATGGTTTCTTTAGTTTTCCCCTCAATAGGGGTAGCCACTTCTATCACACGCTCTCCTAATGGATTAACCGTTAGACTTGATATGGTTCTTAGTCTCTTAGCTTGTCTTTTGGGCATGGACTCCAATATACTAAGATCTATCACATCTCTCGAGGAACCTTTTTCTTTTGCTTAGGAGTCTGTCTAAACAACCACTCTAGTATGGCTAGAGCCGAGGAAGATGGAGTAGTAGATCCGATACCTGAAGTACCAGTTAGAGAAATATCACTAGAAATGCCAGTTGATACCTGAGCAGAGGTGGAAATGATGGAAGGTGTGGGTGTGAGGACAGCCATAGGAATTGACAAAGCAACATTGGGGGTTGAGATCAAAGAAAATGGGAGTGTCAAAGGAAGTGAGGAGGAAATGGGTGACCCAATATTTTCCCTAGCTGACAAAACTGGAAGTGACAAAAATACCTGAGCCATAGAAGGGGATGGGAAGGAAGAAATGATGGTAGAAGTGGAAGGAACTGATATTGGAAGTGATAATGGAGGAAGGGGAAGATGGGATGGATCCTGAATGACACTAGGAGATTCACTTACTTCAACTACCTCAGTAACTGGCACTATAGATGCTGTAATCTTGGGAGCAATAGACCTAGAAAGAGATGAGCCACCAACCACAAATGAGATCTTCTTTGGAACTGTGGGAACCCTTTGAGTTGACCTCTTTCCTTTTATAGGTGTTGGTTGGTTTACTACTGATGTAGACCCTATATTTGTAGGTTGATTTTCCCTTTTGGGTGAGATTCCCAAGGTGGCCAACCAACTGAAATTTTTTCTTAGAATGGGACCCACCCTTTCCTTAGTATTGTTTCATTATTCCACATACCAATCAACCGTGTGCGCTGTGGTTGATTGGCAACATTATCATCCCTGTATGATGCACCTAGGACCTCATCATTGTCCTGTAAGTATTTTGGCACATCAACCAATCCATATTGTCACACTTCATTAAGAGTTTTCCTCTCATAATCCCTTTGTCGTATAATGTACTCATCCCAATAATGAATCCAGATGTCTTATAATTGGGACACATGAGAACTGAACTTACCTGTCTCCCCAAACTTACCCCAATAGTCAAAATTATTTCATGGATGGAAGGTCCGCAGGGTTACTTCAGCCATTTCTGCATCTACATTCTTTGCCTTGTGGAAAGTTGGGTAAGAATACCAGCCAATTGTAACAGGGAAATGCATTCCAACCTTGTGACACTTATTTTGGATTTTATGGTAATCCAACAAATTTCGAACCAATTCAGAAGAATCCATTTGTCGCTGGGGCACCTTGGAAAATTGTTTGGGGTGCCTATAAAACCTAGAATTCGAATGTAGGTGAATGTGGGAAATTAGAAGTAGATTGCTCCCCATTCTTACACTTCTTGGAAACCCTCTGATTATATAACTCTTTATCGAAATGATAGAGGACAACAAGTGAAGAAGGCATAGTTGATTCTTCGTAATTGCTTGCCCCCTCGCCCGCAGTAAGCTAGGGATAAAACTTGTATATTTGGGATGTGCTGCAAACTCCCCTGGTATTCAATCCTATAAAATCACCCATGGTAGCAGCTACATATACTAGAAAAGATGTCATGTAGAAGGTTTTGGTTTCGACACCTTGCCCAATTGATAGCGAATGTTGTTACTGATATGTTCACCCCATCGGATAAAATCATCATTCTTCTTGATGGTTGCTATGTATAAGAACATCCATTCTGGGAATTCCTTTGTATAAGGAAGGCCTAAAACTCTGCTCAAAATTATAATGAGATCATTGACCTCCGAATGAAATCTCGATCGATGTATAGTTTTGGGTAACCCGGTAAAATTCTTATTCAGTAAGACTTCATCATGACCCTCAACATACTTCTTCTTTTTTATCCCAAAGGCTCAATTTTTATTTCAAGAGAGATAGTGGCATAATCTTGAACATCTGGAAGTTTAAACAAGTCTTTAAATAAGTCTGGGTCTAGACGGATCACCACCTTATCATCGCTATCTCTTATCAACATAAATTCCTCATCATAGTGGGCTGCTATAGCTAGGATGAACTCTGGGCATTGCACGGATGTAGGAAAATTGGTAAAGAACGGCAAGACCATCTGCCAAAGATGGCCTGCATCCATGGCTTTTTGTTCGGGGCCTTTAATATTTCGTATAACTCGAGAAGATCAATATGTCCTAGATCGGTGTCCCTAATATTTCCCAAGTCGAAGTCAAGTAGGATTGGGAGCCACCCTAAGAAATTTTAACTTCATCTTCTCTTTTCCCTTTGAAGTGGAGGCAGACATTAAAACCTGTGAAGGTGCAGAACTCGAAAACCCGAACGTAAGGAAAATTTAAAGTCCTGAACCGAAAAAGTCCGAAAGAAAACTATGAAAAAAATTTCCAAAGTCTCGAGGTCCCAAAACCTGAAATTTTGATTCTCTAAAAACTCTGAAATTCTCAATTTCTAAAAATGTTTTCCAAAGTCAAAATTCCAAAAGAAATCTCAAGAAGAAGTTTTCCAAAATCTCCATTCTCTGAAAACCCAAATCTTCAATTTTCTCAAAACCCAAACTCTCCAATTCTCCGAAATGAGTTTTCTAAAATAAATCTCTGAAATAGTTTCCCAAACTCAAGAAGTATGAAAACTTGAAAGCAAAAGCTTCTCCGTAAAGTAGTTCTCCAAAATTCTGAAATTGGAAAACTCCGAAGATTTTCCCGAAAATTTTCTCTCGAAATAGTTTCCGCCTTGTGATCTTTTGAAGGAATTCTCTAAAATGAATTTTCCAAAAAAGAAATCCCGAATGGTCTCTGGAGGAACTGCCAAAAGAAATGTTAAAAATCCAAGTTGGATTTTGAGAAACAAGAGGAAGTATGAGGGATCTAAAAAGACCTCCGAACATACTTGAAAACCTGGAGAAAACTTACACAACGAAACATGGTGAAAAAGAAAGAAATTACAAGAAAACAGAGGGAAAACAAAAATGAAACCCAAATGGGAGAAGGAGGAGGAAAAAAGACCTAAACCAAAAGAAAATAAAACCAAAAACATACCTTGAAAAGGATGCCAGAAAAGTACAAGAGTGAAATGTCAGAGTGAATGTGTTAGGTAAAAATAAAAAGTAAAAATCTATGTTTATATAGAAATCCTGATATTAATGGTAAAAATCTGATCCGTATAGAGGTAGGTGAGAATTAATCACGCATAGAACCTCCGAATTTCCAAAACTCAAAGCCTCGAAATTTTGAAAATTTGGGATTTCAAACTCGTAAAAATAGGAAGCAAAAGAATAATTGGTGACTAAAAGTCTAAAACCCAAAAACCTAAAAGTCTGAAAATCTCAGACATCGGAAAAAATCAAGTGAAAATCCTAAAATGACTTGGAGAACTCCAAAAACCTGAAACCCGAAAGTCCAAATTTTTGTTCTTTCAAAAATTCAGAATTCGGAAGTCCGAGTTAGATTTTAAAAAATGAGCCAAAAAGTTTTGAAACCCAAAAACCTAAAAGTCTAAAAATTCAGACTTTCAGAGTTTCAGACTTCGGAAAATCTCAAATGCAATTCCGAAACTGAGCTTAAAAACTCAAAGATAAAACTCTAAATTCTAAAAATTGAAAAATTTTGGATTCTCAATGTAGTAAATTTCATCGTGCAAGGATTTCTTTAAAACCTAAGTCTGACATATAGCCTTCCTCCGAGTAAGTTAAATGGTTAACAATAATCACAAGGGAGGGTACCAAATTGTGTTAGGTTTGAGTTTCTCTTGCAATCGATAGGTGATTCATGGGATGTGAAGCGAGGGCATGAAAGAAAATTCAATATCATTCACAAGTTTAGATAAGATGTAAAATCGGGTCGTGAGGAGAGCGGGTGGGGAATATGGTATATGTATGATGATTCATAGTGAGGTGAGTCACTAGGTAGGTAAAATTAGGTAGGAACGGGGTGAAGGGGTAGGCTTAGGTCACAACAATGATGCGGGATAAATAGTCGGGTGAAATAGTGAGGGAACTAACTCATGGGAGAAGGGAGTTAGTCGATGGGAAATGTGATTAGATGATTTTTCTGAAGGAAGGTGTCAGGTCGGGAATGATTAGGAATGGGCTGACTCACACTTGTGACTTTACAAGGTTGGGGAGGAAGTTGAAGTGATGAATGGGGAGGGATATGGTGAGCTAGGGGGTAAGTCAAACCCATCGATCTCTTGGCCGCTAGAGTGACCGAGGAAGTGGGGGCTTAAGAAGAATAGGGGTGGCTTGGTTGAGGCTCGGGAATCTCAAAGAGTTATGGTGGGTAGATTAGGTGTGCGGTAGGATGGGGTAGGTTGGGTGTGATTTTTTTTGTTGGTTTTTTTGGAATTTTTTGAAAATTTTGATAGTGATGACGAAATAGGAAAATGGTAAAAGTGTGAAAATGAGTACAATACACATGTCATAAAAATAAAAAATGATGAAGTAAAACAAAATGTGCAAAAAGAAGTGGATGCCCATGAATGCTCATTCAAAGTGAAGTGGAGTGTAAGTGGTGTGCAGGTGAGATGGACGTAGTTTTAAACATGAGTCAGGTGAACACATGATAAAAATAAATAGACAAGACATGAGATAATGAATGAGATAAAATGGGAGCTTAAACAATATCTAACGGCATAAAGTAACATACTAGTAATATGACTCATCGAGATCCCATTTATGTGTGTGAGAGTGAATTAACCGTTTGAAATGAAGACCCATGAGACATCTGCGTGAAAACACAAGATAATGTGTAGGTGTGACTTAAAACATATGATTGGTGAGTAGTGAGATGGAAGGAAATTGTAAGTCCTGTATTACTTTGCTACCATCCGCACATCCATAGCCTCGGACAGGATGTACATTTGATTCTAGATAGATTTCTCTACTACAAGCCAAGAATCCATAGCCTTGATAGAGATACTGGAAAGACCCCTTAAAGAGAGTGTTTGATATTTATTTTTAATTTTTACTTTTGTTTATTATTCTTTTGATTTTTTCCCACATAACATTCTGCTTTCTCAATTTTCTAAGGGGGTTTTCAAAATGAGTGGCTTAATGGAGATAGTAGAAGTGATTCATGAGATGAAATTTTCAAGCGTCAACAAATAATGCCACAGTGGTCTTCAATATAAGGTGTTAAGTGTGGAAACATGCATGGATCTCTAATAGGACAATCATTATTAATTCACCAAGTAAGGAGAGACCAAGTTCAAGCAACTGTAGTAGAGACTATTGACTCAAAAACATGACAACAAAATGATCAAAGTGTGCACTAAAAGTTGTGAAGCAAACTAAAACATAGAATGTGAATGAACTATAAATGAAATGTGTAGCAATGAATGTAGAATTGGAATGAAATATGAATGATGAAGAAAATGTGGAAGAACATCCATGGGAAAGTGTTATTTATTGTAATTTTTGAAAATATATTTTTGGATTTTTGAAAGATGTTTAGTTTTAGGATATGTGTCAATGATGATAATGTGTAGAATCAAGTCATGTTGCAAAGCCAAATCAGATGAAGAGAAGTATAATATAAGGAGCATGTAGGATGTGGTAGTAGAGATAAATGAAATTCCCCAATCACACATTGGGACTAGGTGAGTGATAGACATGATGTATAGAAGCAAGTTATAGATGAGATAAATGATTAGAGTGGTGGGGATGATGTTGAGGATAAGTGAAGTGATAATTCCGAATAGAATCCACAACATGAGCGTGGGGAATAAATACATAAGAAATGTGATCAATGTGGTGGATGGGTAAGAATGTTCAAAGTGGTCGAGGATAGGAGAATAGACCAATGGTAGATGGTAAAGTATTATTCAAAGTGTAGTCCTAGGGATGATATTAGGAAAATGGGGTGTCAAAAATATAGTGATGTTTGATGCATCCTAGAATTTACATGTAAGAAAATCCTAAGCGCACCGGCATATCACTCACTTTAGAGTGAGAACTCACCTAAAGCACACTAAGGTACATGTGGCCTCTCTTTAAGTTTGCAATTGTCAAGATGTTTAGCATGATGAATACTTAATGCATTCAAATCCATGATTAATACATCATTCTACAATGCATGTTCAGATCTAGATCTAAATAATAACACACTTAAATGATAACCATGATGAAATTAAGCATGCAAGAACCAATTATACGTAGGATTAATACTCGATTCATCCAATACACTCCATTATATTAAACTCAAAGGAGCAAAAGATCAAAACCCCGTGTAAGAATAAGTTCAATAAATGGCTCTATCGAACAATCCCATGCTAAAAATCTAAAAATAGGTTGTAGGAGGGTCTTGGAATAGCAAGGTTGGGTAAGGAGGCCAAGTAGTGTCAAAGAACTAGAGGCAAATGACTTCGTGCTCTATAAATAACTCAGAATGAGCCCCAAAATTGACTAAGTATGGAGGAGACAAGAAAATTCCAAGTGTCCAAATGGCGCACCTCCAAAAGTTAAATCCAAAGGGGTAGGCTCAAACAAGCGCCAAGCCTCCATGCATCCAGAAGCCCCAAAAGTTGCACCGGCTGTTGAAAAGTCTTCGACTCAGTGGAAGGTGCCAAGTGTCGTCAAGGCAATTCCAAGATGGGAGCCCAAGGTGGAGACTCAAACTTGCGCTAGCCCTCCATGTAGCAAATGGTCAACAGAGGTCAAAAGGAGAGCGGGCCCAAAATGACTAAGTATAGAGTGCAAAGTGGAGGGGTGCCATGTGTCTTAACGACACTCCTTCAAAGGTAAAATCCTGAGTAGGTTTTCAAATGAGCGTGGGCCTTCCACATGTCCCAAAGTCCAAAAAGGGACAAAGAGTCGGGGTTGAATAGTCAAAGTAGAAGTAGGCCTGGTGGAAGGTGCCAAGTGTCAACATGACATTGTTTCAAGAGTAAAATTTGGGGTGGGTCTCCAAACAAGCGCCAAGCCTCCACGTGTCTAGGGTCAAACTTTTGGCCCCGCTAAACAAAGGACTCAGGAAAAATACAAGGGAACATCATGGAGCCCGTGGAAGCCTCCACATGTCATTCTAGCACTATTTAGAAATGAAAGGTAGGGGCCAAATCTCCAAGATGCGTGAGGCTACCACGTGGACCCGGTAGATGGACAAGACTCTTTCAAATTTGCATGCCCGAGACCCTAATATTCAAATGGCCATATCTTTTGACTGGAAACTCATATTTGGGTGGGAGAAGACTTTTTGGAAATGTCTCGACACCCTCTACACCATGGAAACATAAAATATCATTCTTAATAGGATTTAGTGGGTGAAAAATGGGAAAAATATTCCAGGCCATTAATACATAAATCTGATTTCTTCAACTACTAGGATCTGATTTGATTTGATCCATCATTCTTCCTTCCTTCAACACGCAAGCAGATAAGAGGGAACCAGAATGATCGACAGATTGGGTGGATTTGAGAGGGCATTGATTGATAGTGGTTGAGCTTTCAAAAAAGGATTCAATGCATATCTCAAGGTGGTTGAAGCAGGATTCAAATTTTTTTCCCTCTCTCTCTCTTATTCTTCCTATATATTGTAAAGGAGGGGCATATTCAAAGGTTGGTTGGTCGTTTCTCTCTCTACCCCTCTCTCTTTCTTCCTTAGGGTAGAATGTAGAGTCTAAGCCTCCTCCCATGGCTCTGTAATGGCATTTCTTGCCTCTTTCCCACTAATGATGTACTGTGTAAACTTTTGGAGCAATAAAATATGTTTTGTGATGCATCTATCCATCCTTGGCTCATTTTATTGTCTCTTCTTACCTCTCATCATTGCAGGGTATATTGTGCATATTTTGATGTTTTTTAGTCCTGGGAGCCATGTTTAATGGGTTTCAAAGTGGTGTCTATGTGAAATCTATCTCTGGTCCATGGTGCATCTCTTCCCACCCTCTCCTCTACTCACCTCTCTCCACTTTAGGCAGTCGGGTCTGTGATTCATCCACTTCCTTTTCTGGTGTATCACCACTTAGTGTAGGCTCTTTCACTCTCTCTCTCTTTCTCCTTGTCCCCTTGGAAAGGTTAGATTAGGTTAGATTAGATTCTATCCTACACTGGAGTAGCTTGTGGTAGGTA
Organism: Taxus wallichiana var. yunnanensis; assembly: GCA_018340775.1. Taxonomy (NCBI): domain Eukaryota; kingdom Viridiplantae; phylum Streptophyta; class Pinopsida; order Cupressales; family Taxaceae; genus Taxus; species Taxus wallichiana. The sequence continues at coordinate 735,881,032 of CM031239.1, forward strand.
GATTAGGAAGCAAGAACCGGCTTTCTCCAGAGGTCCATCTCAAGTTTTGCAAGTCCCACAACTTGAGAGATGGTCCCATGTTGTGCAATCACACCAAATGCCCCACTCACATGGGCCATTCGGGGGTGTTGTGATTCTACACTAATAGTTTTGGCACGCCGGTGGGACAGGTCTAAAGCACCTTACCACTTCATTTCATCAAGTTGATGTGTTCTTAGTGAGATTCAACCTTTTGAGGCACATTCAAAGCACATCTAGTGACTCCATCTAGTCAATAACCCATCTCTCTGAGTTGCAGACCTTTTCCATCCATTTCCACTCATTTTCATCCATTTTCTTCTTCCATCTCTTTCATTTTCTCCCATTCCATGAAGTTGTGCAATCATGACTTCATTCCCTTCATGGAACTCACACTTAGCAAAAGCAATGCAATTCACCTCCAATGCATTTCCCAACTCCTCCAAATCAACATTATAATCAGATCCAAGACCATTATGCTTACCCATATGAGTAGGGTCAAAGTCAAGTTTGGCCATAGAGCTTATCAAGAACAAGGGGGACATACAATGGTGACAACTATGTGGAGAATGTTGGTTTGTTGGAGAAGATTCAAAAAATGGAGGCTGGCATGGTTCAATCAAGGGCCATAGCACAAATGAAGGCATTCAAGATTGGTTACAGGGCACCTTGTCCATGGGAAGGCCCTTTTCCAAGACATTACAACCCTCAAGAGAAGCTTGACTTCATGGTTGAAGTGTTGCCTCAACTTACACAGTGGATTGAGGACATTGAGGCTTATGAGAAAAGTGTGAGACAACCTTGTCAATGGGTAAGTCAATCACCAGCTCCCTGTCCTTCATTTTCTCTTTCTCAAACTTTATCATTTCAGCATGATCAAGAGTCAAGCCCCCTCAGTTTTTGCCCCAAGTGTTGATTTCATTTCTCCATCTCCTATCTTCCATCCCATTTCAATTCTTCTCCCCTTTTCCTTCCAAATAGTCATTCCCTCCAAAGAAACAAGAAGTTCCACCTCCCTCCCCACCACAAACAATTACAAAGTTGGTTGAACCCCAACCTGTCACTCCTCTTGCTTTCCCAAGTCCATGTTGGGAAGAGACTCAAGAATCCAGTCAAGGAAAACAACAAGAAGTGGAGCCCAACAGAGAAGAAATGACATAGACAATCTGAAGAGTTGGGCTGCTAAATTTGGGTTTACAAAGATCCCCTGATGGTTAAGCCAATAGAGGAGGTCAAGGTGAAGAGATAGTGGTGGTTGAGGCTGAGTTTGTAGCAGAAGAAGAAGAACAAGAACAAGAAGAAGAAGAAGATCAATAGTTTTTTCTCGAATGTAGTGTCCCTAATGGCACTTTGTCTGAAGAGGATGTTGATCTGATCCAAGCTGCACAACTAGTTAAAGAGGAGGAAGAACAATCAGCTCCAAGTCCCATTGAAGAGGAGCAGATGGGAGAGATCAAATCAGAGTTGAAGCCACTCAATGAAGAAAGCATCATTGAAGATTTTTTGCTTTCATTTCAAGGGCCTGATTTGATTGATGAACCCATGATGGAGGAGGACCATATAGTTTTAGAGGCCCCAAGTGTGGAGCAGGCCATAGAAGAACCTTCAGTTCTTCCTCCCACTTCATCCCCTTCAAGCTCTGATGTTGAAGAAGAGTTTGATCTTTCAAACTTCATGTTTGAGGATGAAGGGAACCATGGTGAGCTAGTTGTAGATCAGGAGGACACCATGGAGGAGGTAGAGCACATGCAACAGACAACAAAGGAGGAAGATTATATCTATCGACTTGGAGGATTGCTTTGATGGAGAAGAGCCCATGGAGATCACATCATTTACTCCTCCATCATCCACCTTCCAAGCATATGAGCCTGCTGCCATGAAGGAGAACATTCAAGACAACAGCCTACACTTCACAACATCCCTCTAGAACCAAGGTTGGAAGATATGAGTCTTCCATGTTCTTCACAAGAGAAGGAAGAGAAAAGGCAAGAGGATGTCATCATCTCTCTCACACCATCCATCCAAGAAGGTCCAAAAAGACTCCATTTTTGGAGTTAAATTTTAGAGCAAAGGGCACATCCAAAGGATAGACCATGCCCAATCGTAGTACTTGGCTTCATTAGAGCCAAGAGAGAAGCCAAAACCAGTCATGCCTACTTCAGGGCATGAGGATGAGCATCAAAGTACCAAGGGTCATCATCAACACCTCTAGGAGTCCAATGCCAATCAGCTTGAGGAGGTATTTTTGGTTGATGTAGATACCTTGATGATTTGGGTGGAGGACCAGCTTATAGTTAGTTTTTCACTCATACAAGCAGCCATATTCAAGTGTCAAATCATTTGCATGGCTGCCCCTTTTGAGAAAGGGAAGCTACTTCTCCCTACCTATAGTAGGATTTGTTTAGCCCTTTTTCTCTCTAGTTAGTTTAGGAGTAGGAGTAGACTTTTTTTCAGTAGAAGAAGTGCTTGTGCACACTCTACGTCTCATTTGAGGCATGTATGATTTTTTTTGTACATAAGTTTTGTTTTATTGCTCTAGAGCTACTGAGGCCAAGCCCTTCACTATTCATGGCAGAAGACTCATAGTTGCCTGTAATAAGTTGCAAATTTCAAAATAAAACAAATGCAGAGCAACTAAAGCCATCTTCAAAATAGTCCATTCAGGGATAGATGAAAGCCCCTGGGTCAAAACAATTTTCTACTCTCAGAATCCTTATTTTCAAGATTTCTTATGAAAATTGAGAGTACAAACATGCGGGTAGGTTCAGGGTCACTAAGAGCAAGCATTCAGGCTCGCAGCGGCTCGAGGATCATATTTTCAAAGCAAAAGGATCAATATCAGGCTATTATTCTTGACTCCATGCCCAATGGATGCTTCAAGGCTACTGGTCCCTTCATCTAGCAGTAGATGCCCCTGTGAGTCGCCAAATTGTTATCCATATTTTTCCCCCTGTAAAATTGATCACCACATGACCCCCACAGAAGAAAGAAACCAAAGAGAAATCAAGTTCAAATCCAAATCAACAATCAAAAAGAGGGACTCTTACAATGGAGTGGTGGGCCTCATGAAAGATCAAACGACCCCATGCAAGAAGAAGTTCAAATAAATGGCTCGAAACAAGATCGTGCTTTCAAATCCAAAGACAAAAATAGGTTGCAGGATGGCTCTAAAATGGAATACAAGATGGTCGGGAAGGAGCCTGAGTAGTGTCAAAGAAACTAGAGGCTCAAAGGAGAAGAAACAACGAAGGTTCGAAGTCTTCGGGCTCTACAAATGACTTAGAACGAGCCCCAAAATTGACTAAGTATGGAGGAGACAGCAGAAGCTGCAAGTGTCCAAATGGCGCACCTCCAAAAGTTAAATCCAAAGGGGAGCTCAAACAAGTGCCAAGCCTCCATGTGTCCAAGAGCCCCAAAAGTTGCACCGGCCATTGAAAATTCTTCAACTCAGCGGAAGGTGCCAAGTGTCAACTCGGCGTGAATTCCAAGATGGGAGCCCAAGGCAGAGACTCAAACTTGTGCTAGCCCTCCATGTATAAAATGGTCAATAGAGGTCAAAAAGGAGAGTGGGCCCAAAATGACTAAGTATAGAGTACAGGCAAGGTGGAAGGTGCCACGTGTCTTAACGATGCTCCTTCAAAGGTAAAATCCTGAGTGGGTTTTCAAATGAGCGCGGGCCTTCCACGTGTCCCAAAGTCCAAAAAAAGGGACAGAGTCGGGTTGAATAGTAAAAGTATAAGTAGGCTGGCAGAAGGTGCCAAGTGTCAAGCATGCGTTATTTCAAAGAGTAAAATTTGGGGTGGGTCTCCAAACAAGCGCCAGGCCTCCACGTGTCCAGGGTCAGACTTTTGGCCCCGCCAAACAAAGGACTCAGGAAAAATACAAGGGAACATCATGGAGCCCATGGAAGCCTCCCACATGTCAATCCTGGGTATTTCAAAATGAAAGGTAGGGGCCAAATCTCCAAGATGCGTGAGGCTGCCACGTGGACCTAGTATGGACAAACTCTTTCAAATATTTGTGCTTGAGACCCTAATATTCAAATGGCCATATCTTTGACTGGAAACTCATATTTGGGTAAGAGAAGACTTTTTGGAAACATCTCGACACCCTCTATGCCATGGAAACATAAAATATCATTCTTAATAGGATTTAGTGGGTGAAAATGGGAAAATGTCTTTCTAGGCCATTAATACAAAATCTGATTTCTTCAACTACCAGATCTGATTTGATTCGATCCATCGTTCTTCCTTCTTCAACGCACGACAGAGTACAGGGAGGAACCATAATTGACATATTGTGGGTGGATTTGAGAGGGAATTGATTGATGGTGGTTGAGCTTTCAAATTAGGATTCAATGCATATCTCAGAGGTGGTTGAAGAGGATTCAAAATTTTCCCTCTCTCTCTCTCTTATTCTTCCTATATATTATAAAGGAGGGGCATATTCAAAAGGTGGTGGTCATTTTCTCCTCTCCCCTCCCCTCTCTATTCTTCTTCCTTAGGGTAGAATGTGGAGTCTAAGCCTCCTCCCATGGCTCTGTAATGGCATTTTTCTTTACTCTTTCCCACTAATGATGTACCATGTAACTTTTTGGAGCAATAGAATCTGTTTCGTGATGCATATGTCCATCCTTGGCTCATTTTATTATCTCTTCTTACCTCTCGTCATTGCATGGTATACTGTGCATATTCTGATGTTTGTTGTAGGTCCTGGGAGCCATGTTTAATGGGTTTTAAAGTGGTTTCTATGTGAAATCTATCTCTGGTCTATGGTGCATCTCATCCACCCTCTCCTCTGCTCACCTCTCTCCACTTCAGGAAGTCGGGTCTGTGATCATCCACTTCCTTTTCTAGTGTATCACCACTTAGTGTAGGCTATTTCACCCTCTCTCTCTCTCTTTCTCCCTATCCCCTTAGAAAGGTTAGAAAGGTTAGATATCAGAACTAAATTCTCTAGGTCCATCTCAAGTCTTGTAAGTCCCACACTGATTCCTACTCCACACCTGATCCATTCAAGGGTGTTGTGATTCTACACTAACAATAACTCTATTCTTATCTCACACCCATGCAAATCACTCGTAGGTGTTCTTCCAAAAATATCACATGCGTGTTGTGCAAGTCTTTTCCCGGTTTATGTGATCCACACGCCATCTTCCAAAATTATATCATAATCATGAAAATGGCTAAGTCCTGAATCTATCATTGTCCTCCGTGTGTAATTCCTTCCCGATCCTCCCACACCTTTCAATGTGCTTTGCACTTCTACATGAATCTTCTGTATGCCTTCTACTAAGTGTTATACATTGTCTTCTCAACATTACCCCACACTAACTGCATTTCCACCCGGAAATGAATACTCCTTGAACAATAAAGAATAAAGTAATGGAAAGAATGTTAAATAATTTATATACAAAGAATAGTTATTTATTATGCATCACCTCTACTACAACCTGGAATAATTATTTCTATATATTCTTCCTTTATTTCTACCTCTAATGCCCTCCATTCACTTATTATGGCCTCTCCGATTTTGCTAGAATATCTATCGTAATAGACTCTAGCTCATCTTGGACAATTTCTCCCTTTTCATTCTATAAAACTAGAACAATGTTGTACATTAGAGACATTCTTTCTTCTAACAGATCCATCTTCTATGTTATAACCTTCCCCATCTCATCTAACCTTTTCTTATGGGGTTCATATGCCACTGCAAGGGCCTCGTGCTTTTTTTTACCAATGTCAACCTCTCTGCATGACCCAATGTCTCATCCTTCATAGCTTTTAGGACTTCATTTTCCTCTACCATGATCATTATCTTGATGACTGCCTCTGGAGATGTGCAAATATTCATTTCTTGGTCTTCTTTCCTCAGTTCCTCTTGCAAGGTTTGGAGTAATGCCTCTTAAGATGCAATCTTCCTCATCACCAAAACCTTTTCTTTCTCTACTTCCTACTCAGGATATTTTAGTGCTGGCATGTGCATAGGTCCATCCTCAAGCACCAAATCCACCAAGGTACGTACATAATGCATTGCTGAAGGAAATTTTGTAGGTACCTTGGACTCCAAATGTGGTCTTTCTTTCATGACATGGTCTCCAATTTCTCTGTCATGCCGATGAAATAATTGTTCTTCTTCTACTCTAATTCCTTCTCTTGTCCTAGGCACATTATATCTATATCTTTGTCCTTTATCTCTTCTTTCAGATTGCCCTAATAGTTTCAACTTTGTCCACATTCCTCCTTGACACCTCTATAGATACCTTCATTAAGATATTACTTACTTGTTCATCCGACATAATAGTAATCTTTACCATTATGTGTTTAGCCTGAGGTGTCTTCTTCAATCTTCTTGATACAGAGGAATATTCACATACGTCGAATTCTAGTTCATCCATATGTGTCTGCATTAACCAAGACAATTGTTTCCTTATGTGCATAGTGGCCATGTCCTCATTCATCAAATCCAATCCATACAATTCCTTAAGGCCCACCGTGCTTTGGAAACAGTCGCACAATTTTACTTATGTCCTCAGTGTAGCCCATGATCAAAAGTGCAAGATACTCTCCCACTTATCCTCTTCGATCTTGGTCCCTTAGGAACTTGAGGGCCAATATTTGAATCTTGTTATGTTATGCCTTGAGCAGTCTCTTTTGATATCCCATCTACCTCCTTTACTCCTTCTTCATCCTTCATTTCTTCATCCTTTGGATCTTCTATGTCCTCTGGTGGTGTAGGAGATTTGGGTGCGCTCTCCTCAAACTCTTCCACCTCCTCATCCAACTTCAACTATCTCCTTCTTTACTCAGCTTTTCTCCTTCTATGGAGAGATTTATGGTGATTTGCATGACCGATTTTTGTGTAGCACCTTGGGTTCTAGTTCTTTTTAATAACCTTTTGAAGTGGTGCTCTCCTCAGACTACATCCGTGTCCTCATCACCTCCTTCGCACCTGAAGTGGCGTACTCACGTGCTCAGTTCCTACCTTTTCTGTAGGTTTCCTTCCTCCTCTATGCTCTAGGCCACCATTATCTTCTCATTCATCTTCCTCTTCATCCACCACTATAGTCTTTGCAGGATGTGGAGTTGGCACATTCTCTACTATATGCTTACCCTTAAGTGGCCCCAGGAAGCACGAACTCATTTTCCACATTTTTTTTTCTCCAACTTGGGATTGAGTTGAAGATACACAAGCACTGCTCCAACATCTCCGAATTCTAAGCTTATTGGATTCATGCTTATTACATCTTAGATAAGCCTCTCAATGTAAGTAGTCCATCCACGGATATGCATATGTTTTTCTCGTGAGTGTGATAGTCACAATCTACCTTATCTTTGATGAAGTTTAGGTGGCATGCATATATGAACTAGTGAATTGATGCCTAGAAGTAGCATGTTATGAACGCATATGGAAGTTTGTACCAAGGGCTCCAAGCTCTGTCCTACATCACAAATCGTGCAATGTAAAAATGTTGGTAGATAGTGAACTGTACTACCTTACCCACCACCTAAGTTAACTCCTTGGGTATGTGCCACTCCTCTTTGAATACCACAAGGAGCCTGTCATGCCACATCTTCGCCCTCTATGTAAATGGCTCACTCATGGTCCCTTGGAATAAGTATTTATCAAATATTTCTACCAGAGATTTATTTTCCGTGGGGTACTCCCAAATATTTTCCTTTGGCCCATCGGGCACTCCAATCTCCATAAACATCAAAGACAATAAAATAGTGCCAAAACTAATTTTGACACCTGTACGAACTTCTTCAATGATTGTCTTTACTATGTAATCCATGATATTGTAGATCACTCCTTGAGATATTTTCCTTACAACGTGCAGCCACATTGTATTCACCTACAACCACCTTTCTTGGTCATTCAACTTTGTTATCAGATGTGCATCTTCTTTTACCACTGGGTACTTCTTCAATTTATCAATTTCCATGCCACGAGACCCTTAGTATATCCTAGCTCCTTCCTTTTCTCCAAGATCATTATTTTATCTATTAAGTCACTCTCTAGATCTTCTCCTGAGGCCCTTAATCTTGTCACTATTTAAATTAAGGAGGTTGTGATACTAACCCTCCATCTGGAGAAGTAAAATAAGTCCTCATAGAATATTCTCATCAACCATCGATACAATGGTTCATACTTTCCAAAGTATGGCAGCTCATATAGCTGGTAGACTCCAATCTGCTTTAACAACTTCTCTCCAAAGTGTCATCGTACACTGGCATGTCTTCTGCTATGCACTTGTTTATTTTCGTGCTCAATAACACATCTAGTTCCTTCTTAGTATCTAATGTGTGATGGTTGTAATCAGTTATTTTACATTTATGGATGTGGGAATCCCATTCTTCCCCCTACAATCACACCCTCCGGATACTAAATTTCGAGAAATTACTCTCGGGAGAAATTTCTTCTTCCACTTCAACCTTCTTCTTCCCTTTTACCCCGTTGTAGGTGCTTCCTTCAGTGTCATTTGAAAATATCTCCTTTCTATCCTCGTAACATGCAAGTTAAAACCCTATTTCAAATCTTTGTTCCCTAATGGAAATCACTTGCCCTAGTTTCTTCATAACACATATAATTCACTCAAACCCTTCTTTTATGGGATGCAAGCTTCTCCCGTGCACAAATATTCTCTCCACATCTGGTTTCACACTCTTCGCACCTCAACATGATTCGCTCAGCTCATTTACACTTAGCTCTTTTCAAATTTTCATAATTTCAATGATAATATTGAACTTGCATCCCGTCCTTTTATAGATTTTCAAAAAGTTAGTGCATTTATTTCTCCTTCACCTACCAACAATCCTATCATTAATCAACCATTTTTTTATTTCCATGTGATACATATTCACACCCAAGTTATAACCTTCTAGCATGCCTTCCTACCTTCTAGCTGTGGACTTCTCTTTAGTGTGCCTCCATGCACTGCAGAGTAACTCACCATTGTGCCTTACCTTGGTAGTTCCCATGGCCCCTGCTTACATTGTGTTATACTTGTTTCTTCATTCATCTCCACTTATGGTCCTTGTTTCCAGAAGCAATCTCTTTTTTAACAATTCTCTAACTTGAATAGCACTCATAGAAGTTTTTCCTTTCATGTGTACTTATTTTCAACTTGATCATGTACTTGGATATCAATAACCACCCCACACTAATGATATGTGCAGTCCTCTGTGCATAAAAATTATTCAAATAAGAATTATCTTATGGCACGCAAAAACACACTTATTACAAAAAAAAAAACAACTAAATTGACAAAGCATAACAACAAAGAAGGAAATACATGAAGGAAATAAATAATTGAAAAGCTAATCTAAATAGCAATACTACCTTATTACAAACACCAAGAAGACTTATTTATAGTAGGGCTTCAGTCTACTCCCATTGAAGTAACTAGGTAACCGTATTCCATCAAGTGCCTCTAATTGGAAAGCACCTATTTCAATTATGTGAGTGATAACATATGGCCCCAACCAATGTAATTTGAGTTTTCCTGGATGGTGCAAAAACTTAGAATCATAAAGGAGCACCATCTATCCAATCACAAACTTTTTATCCCTAATGTGCCTATCATGCCATACTTTCTACTTGGCATGTTCTTGTTTTTTACTCCAACGTGCTATTTCTTGTTGCTCATCCAACTTGATTAACTTTTCAATCTATTTTTCTAGTACTTTTTCATCAGTTAGACCTCTAATGCATGCAATACGTAAAGAAGGTAGAATTAATTCCATAGGAAGAACTACTTCCGTGCCAAACACCGACCGAAATGGTGTGGATTTTTTGAACTTTTTATATGTTGTTCGATATACCCAAAGCACTATAGAAACTTTATCATCCCAATCCTTTCTTCCAACATCACAATTTTTGTCAATTTCTAGCTTAAAACCTTGTTGAAAGCCTCAGAGTCCCATTTTCCGAGGATGATATGGTGTAGTATTATGGTGTGTAATCATGAATTCATCCAATAAAATTCTTGATTGTCTCATTCAAAAAATGTGTGCCCCTATCACTTGTCAAACTCAAAGGACATCCATAGCTTGTAATAATATTTTCCCATACAAACCTAGCTATTATAGACATTATACAATACTTTTGTAGGCACTACTTCGCCCACCTTTTCAGATAGTCTATGTAAGTGATGATATCACGTGATCTAGTCCTATGCGCAACAGGTGAAATAGGACCCACAAAATCTATAGCCCATTTCTCAAATGGTTTTGCACTAGTAATATGTCTTAAAGTAATTTCATCTTGTTGACTTGGTTTCCCAAGACGCGATAGTGATCACAAGACTTGTAATATGCCTTATAATCTTTATACGGGGTCTCCCACCATAATCCAATGAGTAGAATATTGTGTGCACTAGTGTCATCTACATAGTGGCCATTGTAATACCACCATGATCTTCTTCCATGATATATGTGTGCTCATGTTCCAAAGTATACAATGGTGGAATACTTCATCCCAACTAACTTGTACATGTCACCACTAATAAACATATAGGGTGTCGTGCGCATATAGTAATTTATTTCTTCTCTAAGGATTTCATTCCTTCGGTGCCATATCTATTCATTGAAAGACATCAATTTCCTCTAATTCCAATGCCACCCATTGTAACTTGTATAACTATGCATCGGGCATGGTATCTTCAATGGCATGTGCTTCTTCTCCTAATCGTATTCGAGATAAATGGTCTGGTCCATAATTAATTTTCTCTAGTTTGAACACAATCGTGAAATAAAATTCTTAAAATAAGAGAACCCACTCGCATATGTTCCCTTGTAAAATGGGCTTGTTTAGCAAATACTATAAAATACAAATGGTGTAGCTAGTAGGTCTGTCTAAATTTATGTAGCACATAGATCATTGGCAAACCTTCACACTCTGTAGTTGTGTAATTATGATCTACAGAGTCATCTTTCTACTATAAAAATAGATAGGATGATCTATAATACCTTCTCTGGCTGAGCCAACACTTTGTGCCAATGGTCATGTCAAAGGCGTCCATGTACATGAAATGGTTGGTCTCAGAAAGGAAAGTGCAGAATAGGCGCAGTAGTAATTTTCTCCTTCAATGTCTCAAATACGCGGTGTTTTGGTTCTCCCTAGTAGAACAAACCTTTTCCTTTCAGTAACTCCTATAAATGTGTAGAAAATTTGGTAAACCCCTTTATGAAATTCCTATAATACCTTGTGTGACTCAAGAATCTACGCACCTCACTTTGACTAGTAGGATCTTTCAGGATGATAATGAGTGCAACCTTAGCTAGATCAACCAACAAACCTTCCTTGAAGATTATGTGTCCTAACAGTATTCCAAATGGTGTAGCAAATATGCACTTCTTGATGTTCAAAGAGATACTCAACCTGTCTACATCTTTCAAACATTAAGCGAAGATTTTCGAATGATCTTTAACAAGTCCATATACACTGCTGTCTAATCATCTAAATAAACATGTAAGAAGTTATGAATAAAATCTTTAAATGCCTAAAAAACTATACGCAAAAATACAACAAGCACATTTTTCGGACCAAAAGGCATTACAAGATAGGCAAATCTGCCCCATTAAGTAGTAAAAGTAGTCTTTTTTTTTTATCCTCCCGGGCAATCCTAACCGATGATAACCATAGAATCCATCTATAAATGAATAGATTTCACACCTTGCAACGCCTTCTAGTATTTCCTCAATGAATGGCGTAGGAAAGGGATTAGTCACACATGCAAAGCATTCAGACTTCCCGTAGTCCACATAGATCCTAATCTGACCATCCTTCTTGATACTGATCACCATTGGACTAACCCATTCTAACTTGTCTAGGAGCTTGATGATTCTAGACTTCAACATGTTCTCAATCTCTTCTTTGACCTTTTGCGCAAGTTTGGGTTCATCCTGTAGGGTCTCTTTCTAACAAGGCACACACCTTCTTTAAGCTTTATCTTTAAGTGCAGCAATGATTTACATAGAATAATACTTCAATAGACTTGATAATATTGAACTCTCAATTATATCATACGAACAATACAATTATATAGGAAAACTTCTCCTATGATCAAGGAGGTGGCTACAACCACTCCTCCATAAATATCTCTAAACTCACTTATACAACAAACTCCTAATATACATTATTGTTACATAACAATAATGTCACCAAATAACATTATAATATTATTGTTATATTATCAACCATGGAGCACTAAATAATTGATTTCCTAATATTCCCCCCTTAGTGTGAACATGGGAGAAAAACAATTGCACTTCCTTTTGCAGCATGTTTCCCATGCATGCTCATGATCTGGATGGTTTTACAGGACAGCAAACAACCTCAACATGGATGGTTTTATAGGACAACCAACAACCTCAACAAGGATGGTTTTATAGGACAACCAACAACCTCAACAAGGATGGTTTTACAGGATAACCAACAACCTCAATATCATGATGTTACTCTTCCTTGTGCTTTCATCTATCCACAATGTTTTTCCTTTAGGGAATTATGTACAAAATATTGCTCACTTTGTCATAACAAATATGAAAAATAGAAAATGGAACATTGAGACCATGTTCCCCCCCTCAATGTGAACATTTCACTTATTCAACACAAAACAAGAACACTACAAACTGCAACACACTTCACAAAATTGGAAGCAAACACACAACATAAACAAAATGCCACAAAATAATCTGTATAGCCCCATTGTTGGTGACTAACAAGAGGTCGTTGAATGACCTCTAGCCTCTGATGCCTCCATCCTCAAATATACGTGTTGCTAACTCAGCCGGATTTGGATATGAATCTCAATTGTTTCCACATTGTTTATTATATCTTCCCTCATGCAATGTGAAACACTTTATTTTTCTAAACGTCGGGTAACACCAAAAATGTGTCCGTAAGGCAAAATTTTTTATTTTATTTTTTAACAAATATTTGACTTTGACTCTTGAAACAATGACTTGATGAATTTTAACTCTTTTAACAACAAATAATAATTTTAATGACTTTAAGAGCACAACAAATACATAAATTTGAGTAACTATGACACTATGAAGATTACCTTAACATTGACTTTTGACTATTTTACAATAACATGATACAAAATAAGAGTAAAAACATTAATAATATGATATGACTACTTTGAAGACCCTCTAGCAAACAAACAAGACAATAATACTCGACTAGTAAAAGATAGACAATTTTGATTGACTATTCATTACACAATAATATGGGACTTTCCTGTAGACCATAGACAACTTACGGTGACTCTAAAATTGACTCAAAATAGAAATGTAAAACTTATAGGAAAATGACTACCCGAATTCTACAATAATAACCAACCAACTAGACACAACCTAAACAATATAATTTAAGACAAAAATACCTATTACGGTTAACACTTGAATACATTGTATTTTCTGCCAAACACTTTGAGGTTATTGTTTGCAGAACGGCAGAGCCTATAGGAAATTCGATCCAAGAGTTATTTGTAGATCTAAACGAATCGCTTATAGATTTAACAATAATATGCTCCGTAAGGTGAAAATCTTCCCAGCACCAGGAAGATGCATGCAAATCTGAGACCAATGAAACACGCACGGAATTCTAACGTGGCACTCGAATTTACCTTTTTATGCACGTAGATCAAATGATGATGAGATAATTTGGAGCTCTCAGATCCCAAAATAGGAGTGGCGATCCGTAATATCATATATTTGATTCCATTAATTAAGAGGCCTCTTCACTTGAGGCAATTAGATATATAGATGGAATTGCATGAAATAATCTATAGAATCAATGCAAATTGCAGGTTCGAATTTCAAAAGATCGTTCACCAATGACTTTAGCCTTGTGAAGAAATTTTGTTGTTGAGTTGGGTTGCTATCTGGATGCCGAGTAAGTAGGCTCAAAGCCAATATGGGGACCTTTCAAATGCCTTCTATCAGAGTAATCACTTGATCTATCCTTCAGTCGTCACCCAAAACTATGACGATCCTTCCTCTTAAATATTAGTTCGCCCAATAACAATATGCCTTAGATTTTTCCTGATTACACGGTCTAAACAATAATCTTTGAAAGAATAGAACAGACGATGCAGGTCAGTTTGAAATGCAATGAATCCAATAAAGAGCATGCCTACAGGTAAAATAACAATGCAATAAAATCACTACCATAACAAGGGCGACCATGAATAACTTGGATCCACCCCACATAATGCTCAGGAATCCATAATCGCTCTGATGCCAAATGTAAGTGCAGCAACAGATTTACATAGAATAATACTTCAATAGACTCGATAATAATGAACTCTCAATTATATCATATGAACAATACAATTATATAGGAAAACTTCTCCTATGATCAAGGAGGTGGCTACAACCACTCCTCCATAAATATCTCTAAACTCGCATACACAACAAACTCCTAATATACATTATTGTTACATAACAATAATGTCACCAAATTACATTATAATATTACTATTATATTATCAACCATGGAGCACTAAATAATTGATTTCCTAACATTATCTTCATCTCCCCTAATGATTCATTCACGCATTTAAGTTCATAGTACCCCAGAGGGAATAAGTCCTGATAATCTCGTAGTAACTCTATGATTTTTGCCACTTCATAATTTGACAAATAGTCTCTAATTATGACCTCCTTAGGCTTAGAATCTAGATCCAATATTCACTTTCTTTATCTTCATAGGTTCAAGATAGTCACATGTGTTCTTATCTACACTTTGTCCAACACCTCACGCCTACCGTTGAATGGTCTACATCCATATTTTCTACTTCTTCATCATCCACTAAGTAGATCATTTTTCATTTTTCTTTCTCAAGGCAAGCGTGTTTAAGTAATGTGGCATTTGACTCTATTTCTTCAACAAAACGTGCTCCCGATTCTCCTTCATAAAATAACTCTCAAATGAGTTCCTCTGCCTTGGTACTATCCCCCATATTTAAGCATTTTATAACCTTTAATGCTTCTTCTACTAGAAGCTTAGTAGAGAAGAAGTCAAACATTTGGGTCATTCCTGAAATTAAATCCTACCAATTTCCAGTATCTCTATGGAGTTCTACATATATATACCAAGCACTCGTGTAGCCTTATAACATGGAATAAAACTTGTGCACCCAAAGTGAAGGTGGTAAAGCTTCTTGCCCTTCTATTCAGAGTCTCTCACACTACTGAATGTGGTGATGAATAGGTTGATTACCATGAGAAGTACATATTTGAGTAGGTGCATTGCTCTTAAAGAACCTAGTAGCAAGAGAAATCCTAATTTCATTCCATCCTACAAGATTATCCTTATGGACAACCCACAAGCGTGATGTTGTCATGCATAGGCTATATTCTAGCATATACCTTCTCTCCGGCCGGTCTATCCAATGTTCCTCCATGGCGTGAAAGAAGACCATAGGGTCTCCTTCTTTTGTGTAACGAGGTACCAATTTTTACCTATTCTCCTAATATAATGTGGTTTTTTCCTATAGAATATGCTCTTTACTTCATGCCCTACCAACTCATAAGTGTTATGAGCCCAATTATCACAAGCCACACTTGTAGTATTGCTAATAGACTATGCATCCTCCCACTAAAGGATTTCTTCTTTACATGGCTCAAGCACCTCTGGATCTTGGATGGAACGTACATAAATCCTATTCAGGTCTTCCTCACTAAAGGACTCAAAATAGGGCATAGATTTTCCATCTATTAAAGGGATAATAACTCTTTCCTCCTTGTTTTAAAATCTAATATAACCCTTGTTGAACTGAAGATCAGCATTATTTGCATAGCACCGAGGACACCCTAGTAGAGCTGGGAAACTATCTACCTATGCTAGCGTAAAGACCTCAAAATCTCCAAAGTGAACTTGGCTCCTGTATGGTAATCAATGAATCTTTTAAAACTCCAATGGGAGTGGCTGTAGTCGATTAGCCATGAATAATACTTTAGAGGATGGCTGTAATGGAGGTCTCCCCATTTTTACCCATGCATCTAAAGTAAGAACATTGACTTCCGCATATCTGTATCAATCAATATATTACTCAAAATCCACCCATCAACAATGAGCATTCAAAGTGATTTCATTTACATAATCTAAGGTATGAGCGGTAAGATTCACATGTAGGATCTGTCATACAGTCTCAATACTTGTGCACAGAGTATTTCCCTTTAACCAATTCCCTAATATTGGAATGATATTCTCCTAACGCAACATTTTTCACACTTCTTTCAATTCATCCATATCAGATTGGATCAACTATGATGCTTTCTTTTGCTCCATCTTTCGTGATTGCTCCTTTAAATATTGTATTTCACCCTGAAGATTTCTAAGTACCTCCATGGTTTCTGATAAATATCCTTCTGATGGGAAAGATATGGGTATCATGCATGTAGAACCTCCTCCTTAGTGATGGTAGGCCTCTGTTGTAATGCTTCTTTGGTGTGCATCACTTCAGCGTGGGTAGTGATCTTTACCTACAATGCCTCGAATTCTAGTTCCAACTTAGGTATCCACTGACTTTCCACAGTGTGATGTATCCTAACAATCCTTGTGCCTTTGATTTCTTTTTTATGTTATTTTCTAACATGCTCGTACAAGTCTAGGAATTCCTCATAATTATGATTCTTTCCATAGAAAGAACATGTAATATTCTGAGGACACTCATGCCTATAGTGGTCAAGAGATCCACATGTATAACATGTTCCGTGAGGGAACTGCCTCTTCCACCACCATGGCCTCATCCTTGAATCCACCATGGTATCCTTAACCTCTTCCACAAGGACCTTGAAAATACCCTTCATTCTTATCATAACGCACCTGATTGTGATCCCGATCCTCATGCTCATTCTTGCCTTTAGATTTATTTGAAACTCCTATCTATTATACACCAATATCTATAGTGTCATGGATCTGACCAATCAGTCAACAGTCTTTCATGTCATGAGTTGTGGACCTACAAATTTTACAGTAACAAGAGACATTCTTCCTTATTGCGCATTGTAATAATGGGTAGCAGTGGCTAACATCATGGTTTAAATGACATATCTCATAGTCCAATAGCAATGAGCACATTGATATACAAGGAAAATTATCCTTTGTGTGACCTTCCACTTCATAATTTGTGCACCAAATCCCCTTCTACATCTCATGTGATAAATTCTCGATAGCTTCTCCAACTACTTTACCATAGCTATGATATTTTCTTCTAATAATGGGCTCACCCCAATGTCTATACTTCCAAGTGACTCACTATGTAAGGATGTTTCAAGTGCTTTACGTGGATCAAAGTGTATGTCTTATGTGATAGTGCCCTTCTAAAATGTATAATCAAGACCCCAGTAAACCATTGCACATGTTGGCTTGTATGAATATCATAAGAAAGCTTAGATAACAATGTTTTGAAATGAGCATCATACCCTCGACAATCTCTCGGTAGTTACTTGCTTAATATCCTTAAGCGCACTTATACTCTTCTTCTCAAACTCAAGGATATGAAATTATTTAAGGAAAGCACCTTTTAAAGCTACATAGTCTATGCAAGTTTGATCAGGGTCAAAATTTATGTACCCTCTTTGTGTGTGCACCTTGTAACGTAGTAGTAAATTGACTTGCCCTACACTCAAAAATTCGTTATTCCTTTGGCATGCCATAGTATTTCACACATGTGCTTGTGTTCAAAAGCATATTCTATGCCCCTATACTTTGGAAGATGAAGAGACATCTCCATGTAAATATTATGGGGTTGGTGTGGACCCTTCCCACTAGATCCAGAACCTCTTTTGTTTCCTCTACCTCTAGAACCACCAAATCCACCATTAGTAGAGCCACCTGTGCCTCTTGATCCCGAACTCATGAATCGAAGTCAAACTATAAAATGTACTCCCTTGTGTCCCAATAGTAGTACTAAACTGCACCCCTACGGTCTACGAAGTGTTACTACTCCCAAAAGAGAGTCCAAAATTTTATGTGCCTAAATCTGTGTAGATGATACACCTAAAAAGGTACTCCCATACAACAACAAAGACATATACATTTCCATCGATGTTATTTTTATATGACTTAAGCCTACTCTCTCACTAAATAATTAACTTGTTAACTATTTTTTTACTAGATACTGGAAGACCAAGCGTAGAGGCAAGGTTTCCAAGTGGATTTGGATGTGTTCCCATGGCCTAGGACATCTCTACTGGTGTGCTTCTACATGAGGCTGAGGAGGGTTCCCTGTCATGCTTTCCCAAATGGGGAAGTTCCTGATGCTCATGTCTCATGTATTCTACGTGAACTTCAAATCCTTCATGAGCCATCTCTCTCCACAATGCCATTCACTCTACAACATAACATTGCTTCTCTATCTCCCTCTCACACACCTCATTATACTTAATTCACATTTTCTCTCTTTTCCTTTCTATCTCTATGTCTTCCATCTTCCACCAAACCTGGTCCTCCCCTACGCGTGATGGGGTTTATTTCACAATCTTTTTACTTTACACGCTTATGGTTACCATCAATATCTTGATCGCGGAGGAATTCCTTGCAGGTAGGTTCCCCGGGATATCGTAAAAATTTGAATTCAACTACCTCTAGGTATGAATAAGTGGAAATTGAGTACTCCAAGATATAACTATTCAAAACAACATTGAACCACATATCCACAGTGCAAGTCCAAATCAGATCAGCATCATAAATAATCTAAAATTCTTCCTATGTCCAGATAAGTGTGTGATACCTCCAATTCTATTTAGACACATAAGCAACTAGCCACTCATACATTCCTACTAGAAATATAGCAAAGAAGCTCTCATATAAACAATCATACATATTTTACTTTACCCACATGTGTGCATCAAACTCAGATCGGTGCTAAACCTCTTTACATATTCTTCTTCTAGGTCGTGTATCCACTCCTCAACACTTGTTAGGGTCAATCCATATGTCTTCATCGCGAGCCATCCTAAAAATAACTGAAAAAAGGTCTCAAAAATGGAAGCAATGATGTAGCCTAGAATTTACCAGTAAAATCCTAGGCGCATTGGAGCATCACTCATCCTATATTGAGTTCTTACCCTAAAGCGCACAAAGGTACCATGCCCCTCTTTAGGGTTGTTGTTGCAGGATGTTAGCATGATGAAGACTTAATGCATTCATATCCATAATTAATACATCATTCTATAGTGCATGTTCAGATCTAGATCTAAAGAATAATGACTTAAATGATAACCATGATGAAATCAAGCATGCAAGAACCAATTATACTTAGGATTAATACTGATTCAGCCAATACACTCCATTATATTAAACATGATAAATACATAGAATCTCATTACAATAGATAATACCATAGCTTATGCGTGCATCAGATTTGGTAGCATAACCTCACAATAATTCAATTCTCATACCTCTTCTATACTACGTAGTTCATTACATATTTATAAGGGTGGAGGCTTTCCCTTCACTGCTTATCTAATCCCAAAATAGGTTACATGCTAGAAATAGCCAGTCACCTTTACAATCACAACCACACATGCAAGTGCGCTAACAATAGATCTCTCCTAGTTAAGTGGCAGTTGTAACTCTATTCTTAGCTCACACCCATGTAAAGCACTTTGTATCCATTCTTCCAAAATATCCCATGTGTTTCACATAAGTCTTTTCCGGTTTATGTGCTTTGCACGCCATCTTCCAAAAATAGATCATAATCGTGAAAACGGCTAAGTCCTGAATCTGTCTCTATCCTCCGTGTGTGATTCCTTCCCAATCCTCTCGAGCCTTTGAATGCACTTTTTTCTTCTACATGAATATTCTTTATGCCTTCTTCTATGTTTTATACATTTTCTGCTCAATAATGTCTGAAAAAATGTGATAGTCAGTGGTGTGATCTTATGGTGAGTTAGTGTAATAAGAAGAGGATGATATGGAATAGAAAGCATCATATTGTTGGCATGGTCCTAATAGGTGTTTTCGTTAATGAAAAATGAAATTAATGATGACGTGAATGTTTTATGATGATGTCATGATGAGGTTCTTGGTGTTAACATACTAGTTTAGATGTATATCGGTTGTTATAGTGGGATGCAATGACGTGTGCTTTCTTTTACAAGCCTATAGAGGTGCCTAGAAGGTCTATCTTGGAAATATGAGATTCTTTGATGCTTGGGAAGTATGTTTACATTATTTTTGGCATGTTTTTAGGGTTCTTATGCACTCACAAAAGTGGCATGCTACAGGTACAGGTGGATCACTTGGTTACATGTGCTCATTGGGAGCATGTATGTTTGTATAGAGGTGTGAAAATGTATTTTGGAGATATATGAGCTCATTTAAGCATGTATTTATATGTATCATGACATATAAGGTATGTTTGGGTCATTTGTAGAGGTTTCTTGTTTAGATATTGGGTTATTTTAGTTGACCATAACTTCTACAGTGAAAATCCCTAAGATGAAGCTATGAAAATGAGATAGTATGGAGAGATTTATCTATGGAATTGACATTATTATTATTGGATATGTTATATGGATGATTCATAGTGCTTTGATAGAAAATTCATGTTCCCATGATTTGTATTTTTCAAGATATGATTGTTTATGTGAGACAGGGTGAAAAACAAGTCATTTTCTAGCTCAAAGTTCAACTTCAGATGCTCGTTGTGAATAGTGTTATTTTCATGGTATCTTATGCCTTTTATGGAAGCTTATATGGTGATTTTATAAGGTTTCACAAAAATAATTAGGTCATTTTATTGTCACATTTTTATGAATGAATGTTAAGAAGGTAAAGAGGTCTAAAACCCTAGTTAAACCCTAACTAGGAGTAATTGAAAGAAAGTGAAGTGTTGTGACACATTTTTGATTGATTCATAAAAATTTATTACTAAATGTTGTAGAGAACTATTTTATCTTTATATAAATGTATGGTTGAGATCATGGTCATTAGTGGGCCCCACCTAAAAATAGTAGGTTCTGAAGAAGAGGATTTTAGGACAAGATGGTCCAAATGAGTAGCATGAAAAATTAATGGTGCATGATGTTTGGGATTTTTTATTTATTTCCATGGATTTTTTAGGACATTTTCATTCAGGAACATGGTGTTTAAAGTTCTAAACATGTTGACTAGTCAAAGGGCAGTTTTGGGGTCTCAAATAGCAGGGTCCAGTAAAATGAGCATAACTTGAACTACATGTAGATTTTTTAGATGATTCAAGTTGTGTTGGAAAGAGGAATCAAATTTATTTACATTTAGGTTATTTTTTACTTATGGTGAGGTCATTTTATATGGTTTACATGGCATTATTTGGATAGGAATATTTTTGATAGTTCAAGATGTAATGTGTTCTAATGAAAGTATGAAGATGTTTGAATCATGATATGAATTTGGTGATGATTCCTATCATCTGGAATATGAATAAGGATTATTTTTGATCCAATTAATCAATTTTTAGGTCTTGAATATTTTTATAAATTATTTTATGATCTAACCTTTTGAAACAACATTTTTGGTAGGTTACTTTGGTGAAGGAAAAAGTAGTTTTGGTTTGAAGAGATAGATGTTTCATGACCTCTAACTTTCTTAAAAGTGTTATAAATGTTATGAAATTTCCATCAAGGTGATACATGGCATGTTTTTATTTTGTTGAGTTTATTTGGTGGCCTTATGAAGTTTCCAGAGTTGAAGGGTTAAGGAAACAACTCTTTTGAGAATCGCAAAGTAAATTGGGCCCAAGATAAATGAAATAATTTGATTGGTTGATATTAATTACAACCATGTATGAATGTTTAATGATATTTTATTCATATTTAATGGGTTTTGGGTCATGAAAAATTATGGTACTAATGTTAGGGAAATTTTAAGATTGTGCCCATGGAGTTTTGAGCCATTTTTGGCACATGAAATGATGGTTTGAGCTAGGACGACCTAATTGGGTCACTTGTGACTGTTGTATTTAAAATTTTAATTATTTACTTTATGTATGTATTTAGCCAAAAGGAGGGAAAATTTTGGGCCTAATTTTGAAATGTGGAGAAGCATATAAAAGCATATTTTTGGGTGATTTTTGGAACTAGTTGGTTGTTTCCAAGTGGAGGGACCTAGGTGAGATTTAATTGTAGGTGTTTGAGCATGATTTGAATCTGAATCAAGTTTTTGTGGGTGAATAAAAATCAGAGGACATGAGAGAAATATTTTGATGATTTTTATAAGGTTATATGAGCTTGTTTTGCGATGTGTGATCACCTAGGGTTTGAGTGAAGAAGTACGAGTTGAACAAGAAGTATCCATCAGTTGTGGTAGAAACAAATCAGATATCTACACATCATAAATTGGTTGAGTTGGTTCTTTATCGTATTGGGGGGTTGTAGCCTCCTTGTGGAGTTGGTGCTTCACAAAATTAGGGTCATTTGCCTCAATAAATTCAAAAACACATCAATATAAAATTGTGTTACAGTGTATTTTCTTCCCTAAAGGGTTTCCACTAATATCTTGTGTTCTTATGGTGTTTCTTTGCTTTTGTGGTTACATGCTTCATTGATGGTTTATTGTGTGCACACATAAAGTATTGAATAAGTGGATATTGTGATTGAATGTGTATGATATTTTGAGTTTCAGATCTGAAATATAATTTGAAGTTTTTATAAGGACTGATTCACCCCCTCAATTTAGAAGTTTGACAACTTGTAGGGAGATCCTTGAAGCATAAAAATGTCAAGAAGCACTGTGATTGGAAAGGCACCAATGTTTGATGGTGTGAACTATAGTTTCTAAAAAATGAGAATGAATTCCTATATCATGGCTCAAGGGTTTGATGTTTGGAATACTGTTGAGAGTGGTTATAATCTTCCTACCACTTCTCCTCTCTCGATGATCAAAATAAGTACTATACTAAATATGGATGAGCTACATGGTACCCTAATAGCCTATGAAATGAGGGTAATGGATTCCAAACCTACTAAGAAGGAGATATCCTTCAAGATGGAAAAAGTGGCTAAAGAAAATAAGGGAAAATCTTAAGATTACACTTTAGAGGTTGAAGATGAGGAGATATTTTCTATGGTTGCTAGGAGAATGACACTTGGGACTGGTAAGTACAAAGGTAAACTTCCTTTCAAATGTTTTTCATGTGGTAAAATTGGTCATTTTTCTACCAAGTGTCCTCATAGACATGATAAGAAAAGGAATGATGATCATGATAGTGATAATGAGAAGAAGAATCAAAAATTTGATAAGAAGAAGAAAGGGTTCAAGAAGAATGAATCTATGAACAAGAATAAAAAGAGTCTCTACACTAAGAAGGAAGAATCTGATAGTGAAGAAGAGAGATCTGATTCTGAAGTAGAATCTGATCACAATGATGTTGGTGATGAAGTACTCTTCATGACAAAAGAATCCATGAGATCCTCTAGTGGTGGATCTATTCCTTGGGGTGATATTTCACTTTATTCTTACAAAGGTATAAGAAGGATAAGATGATGTTCTAAGGATTGAATTAGCATGTGTGTAATCTGAAATTGAACATGCTAAGAAGAACAACAAAAATTTGGCAGCTCAAGTCAAGGAATATGAGACAAAAATACAAGAACTTGAAGGGAAACATTGGGAAATCTCTGAAAAACTAGAAGAATCGATAAGAAGACTAGAATTTCATATGAGAAACATGACTCTAAGCCTTAAATATAAGGAAGAGGAAGTAAATGTTCTTAAGAAGGAACTTACAGATGCTACAAGAAAGGCTAAGACCTATCAAAAGTTTGAAGAAAGTAGCAAATCTCTTGATGATCTCTTGAGAAATCAAAAGGATTCTAGTGATAGGACTAGTTTAGGCTTCAAATATGAATTCAAGAGAAAAAAGAGGTGAAATCAGATCTGATTCCATGCAAATAAGTGGGAGAATCAAGCACCAAGGAAGGAAATAAGGAACCTCAATCCAAGGACATGGAGAAAAGCAAGCAAATTAGGAAACCTAATGCCTCAAGGTATGAAAATTCTTTCAATGGTTTTTGTTATACATGTAATGCTTTTGGTCATAGGGATAAGGAGTGTAGGATATATCCTAGAGATACTCAACCATGGAGAAACATCATAGATGATTATGACAAGAAGGTTGTATGCTTCAAGTGTAATCAAGTAGGTCACATTGCTAGTGATTGTATGAATGACTCATCTAGGCATTTTCATGAGCTAAAAAAAAAAAAAAACAGTGTTATGCTACAAATATAACAAGGTTTGTCATGTAGAAATTAATTGCTTTCAAGCTTACTCAGGTCAAATGAGAATCTATTCAGGTCCTAGAGTGCAAGACTATGGTGTTCAAAGAGCTAGAGTGCATGAAAATGGTCCTAGAAGGACTTGGGAACCTAGAGGAGACCATGGTGTGTCTTCAAATATAGATGTTGGTAAAATGAGATGTGTTTCTCAGAGCTTAGATAAGATAAGGGAATATTCAGGAGTTTTACAGGTGCCCAAGAAGTCTTGAGACCTCTTTAAGACCTTCTTTTAGGTCTCTATGGAACCTATATGCCTTCACTATGCTTCTTGAAGGCATATCATTGCATATGAAGCATCTAGGTGAGGGGGAGATGTCTAAGTCATCCTATGTATCCTCCAAAAGGTCAAAGTATGTCTTTTGATTCTTTTAATTTGCATTTTGGTACATTTTTCAGTTTCTCTTGTATGTAAGTTGTCATGTTCTCTGTGTTGGTATAATAAGATGCATGAATTTGAGCTCTTGTGGTATGTATGGTGGTATTCTTGATATGTGATTATTTTGAGGTGTCTCATTATGCTCAATAACCTCTTGGTCATGTAATTTGGTGTGTTTTTATCTCTAATCTCTTGGTATATGTCTTAGATGTTTGTGTATCTCAATGTTGCTATAATATATAAGTATGTTGTATGTGGTGTTTTGCTAACAAATTTGGTTCTCTATATTGTGTCGTTGATCTTTTATGAGGTTTATCTCATTTTTTTAATGGTTCTATCATAAGTATGATGAGTTTAGTATGTATATGAAGTTGAAATTGGTCATTGTGAGTCTTTGTGTGCTCATTTCCTTAATGGTGTTATTCTTGTCAACATATGTGTTTAGTTTGTGTCTTGATTTTAGTGTATTTGGGGTTGTGTCATGTGTTAAAAAAGTGGTGTCTAGACCTATGAGTTTCCTTAATGATGATCTAAGGTGATCAAGTACTAACTTGATCAGTTTGCACTTAAAAAGATGGACTGTGACCATGATATGGTCAAGATAGCATTGTTTTTAAGCAAATTTGGGGTGTTACAGGTATGAGGAATGATTGTTCCTAATATCTATACATTGAAGAGATGATCATCATGTTTTAAAATTCCTTTGAAATATGTTTTTCTGTTTTTGAAGTGACATGGGAAAAATACAAGAAATATTGGTACTTTGTTGCCCCTAACTGGATTTACACGGTCCGCTTGAGCAAAGAAGCATAGAAACTCACTTTTTGAGGTCAAGATGGAAGAGTTAGAAGATAAAATTTTATGAAAATATTCTAGGATCATAGGGATAAATTATGGAATATGTATGATGCTTTATTATATTTATTTATTTATGCATGACAGTGTTGAAAAGTTGCTCTTGTGGCCTAAAAAGGCCTAATTTGGGATGATAACAGTGGTTGTGGCCTATAATGAGTGTATTCAAGATTTGAAAAGGTAATTTTCATTTTTATGATCTTCAAGAAATGTCCCAATGCATATATAAGGTGATCTAATTGATCTATATCAGTTTTTGTGGTTGTTTGGTTGTTCTTTATCATGATTTATGCCAAGAATTGCTTATTATAGTAT
Organism: Taxus wallichiana var. yunnanensis; assembly: GCA_018340775.1. Taxonomy (NCBI): domain Eukaryota; kingdom Viridiplantae; phylum Streptophyta; class Pinopsida; order Cupressales; family Taxaceae; genus Taxus; species Taxus wallichiana. Next base: position 735,906,877 of record CM031239.1, read on the forward strand.
AGAGGCAAAGTTGATTATGTCTCTCGGTATGAATGATGGATTCTCCTCATTCTTGGTATGTTTCTTGGGGTAATTTTATTAATTGGATTGTTTCAAAATGTTTGTAATTTCATTTGGTGATGACATTAGTTGGTATGTGCTTGTGGGAGTCTCTTGGTGCTCCATGAAGAAATTGATCATCTATAGATTTAGAAGGGCGATTATACCTTTTCGGTGGTGAGCCATCATTTCTAAAGCCTATTATAATTTTAAAAGGTATGTTTTTCCCAATTTTTCATCCCTTGCAAAATTTGAGCAACTTACACAAGTGTTAGACTTGGCGGATATTCGAGAGGCAAGTTTAAAGAATCCATGGAGGCCTTAAGCATGTTATAGATGGAGAAACATTACTGGCAGATGAAGAATCAAAACCACAAATAAGTTTAAGTTTGTTGTGGGAAAGGAATGTGTGTCATGGGCTAAAGGACATGATCTCATAATACTACAATAAAGGAAAAATACTACTGGGGTCTAAGTTACACCGTGGAGTCACAAAAAGATAGAGTTTTATAAAGCGGCTAAGGTCGGTGTTGCAGAAAGCAAGATAGAGAAATAGAAAACCACATACAAAGAGATATAATCAATGGGATTCCATGGTTTCATGATGTAAAGGAATGATCCATGAGATGTCAAAATTTTCCACATGTTGAAGGAGAATAATATTTTCTATGGATTGCTATATGAATGTGAATCTGATTTGATTATTGTAAATCTAATATTATTTCAAGGAATCTTAGCCTTCTCCATGAAAAAGAAATCATATTTCATGGATTAAATAATGGTAGGTGGTGGAAGATAAGGAAAATTTATCTAGCATGTAAAGAGGCTATTTCGGATGATACAACCACCAGTATTAAATGTGGTATGGGCACTCAGTTGAATAAGGCATGTAACAAGTGGACAAACAAAGTGGTGCCCTATTCCCTAAGAGAAATTAATGAAGGTGGTTGGGATTGGTTGAAGGAATTCAAAATCTTCCTCTCTCTCTCTCTCTCTCTCTCTCTCTCTCTCTCTCTCATGATTTTCTATATATTGTAGATCAATGCTCATTCTTAATGTTGGATACTTTGGAAATGTGAAGGCATAATTTTATGATGTATAAGTTCTCTAAGGGTTGCATGCCTTGGACTGAATTATGTAAATGTTTTCATCTTCTTCCTTCCTTGTAATGATATGTGCATGATTTCCATAGGAAATAAAACATTAGTTTTAGGCTGTACTTTGCTATCATTTTTTTTATTTCAGAACTTTCTTTTTCATTCTATGTGTGTGTTCATATGTTTCATTTTAGAACTATTTTTCTATCTGCATCATGAAAGTGGATGTGATTTTAATCTTGTCTTCACCTTGACCCTCTTCATTATCATTACCTCCATTTTCTCTCTTTTTGAAGTGTTCATCCCCTTTTTTTTGGTGTTATCACTCTGTAGATTAGGATTTATGTTTTATGCATCTCCTTCTCACCCTGGTCCCTTGGAATGTTAGAGTAGAGATAGATAGTTTCATTTCAATTCTAGGAGTAGTTTAGCATTAGGAGTAAGTAGAGGAAGTCGGCCTTCTCGGAGGTCTATTTCTCGAGTTCGAGTCCCACAACTTAGAGATAGTCCCATGTTGTCTCAAACCCCAAATTATTCTATGATGGATGGGTGCACATTTGAGCTCCAACAATTTTGGCATGCCGGTGGGACATTTGAAATCAATATTTCAAGTTTTATAAATTTTGGTGTGTATCTTGATGAAACTCTAGCCTTTGGAGGCTCTCAGATAACACATTTGGAAACTCCATTTAGAATATCAATTTTTTCAGTAGTACTAGTGATCCAAAATGTGTCCCTAATTCATGAGAAGGATCCAAACAAGGTCTAGAACAAGACAAGAAGGAATATTTGAGTATTTACAATTATCTCCAAGAAGACAGAGAAGAGGAAGATAGATTCAAAGATCTCCATCTCCTCCAAATAAAACTCTTTCAACACCTCCACCTGGTAGACCCTTCTTATAGTCCACTAGAGTTCTCAAGACCCATCATAATGGCTCATCAACCGCCACCACCTCAAAATCCATTTGTGAAACTTCACAGCAAAGTATTCCACTTGCTTTGAATGCCCAAAATCCTATTCAGTAGCTTCTTTGAAGAATATTCCATATTTTACTAGAGAAAACCACACTACTCCAGTTGACCACATTCAAGACATTACAAATGTTTGTGTTATCCATGAAATTTCTGAAATGGATGTGGCAAGTTAAACTCTTGGCTTCATCTCTTAAAGGAAAAGCTCTACAATGGTTTAGAGCTTGACCATGGGCTCAATTAGGAATTGGAATGAGTTGTGCATACCTTGTATAATCAATTTGGGGAAAGAGATGATAACTTGTCTCTTTGGAGTAGCTAACCACAATCAAGAGAGAACCTAATGAACAAATGGTGGATTTCAACTTTAGATTCCAGAGAACCTGGGACATAATTCCAATTCTTTTAGCCCACAAGCTAAAGGTGCATTTCTTTACTTTTTGAAATCTCTTAACTCTGATATATTTGTTATGGTGCAATCTATGGGAGGTGTAACCTACCAGCATCTTATGCATTGGCCATTAGGGCTGAGAATTGTTTAATTCAAGCTGGAAAATTAGCTCCTAGGCCACCTATGCCATTATCCCCTGAATTTCCACAAGCCACGCAACCTTCCATTGCTCTTATTCCTCAACCAAATCCATAAACCTATAGCTTCCACATCACAAACCCTTACAAAAAAAGGAAGATGAAGAAATGAAATATTTGATTAGAAACTTGACAAACAAAGTTATATCCCTAGAAAAACAACAAGCCCAATCATATAGAAATTATCAAAATCAAGGGAAATCTTCAAATAAGGATATCAGCCATATAGAAACCAACAGTCTAATCAAATATATGCACAAAACTAAAAAATAATAGATGGAAAATTCAAATTGCTCCTCTTCCATTGGAAACAATTCCTCCTCCACAGGAACTCCCTACCCCCAGTTCTAGTCAAGCCTTAGTTCTAGTACAAAACAATATGGCACAAGAAACAAAGTGGTGTTTTCCATGTAATCTACCTCATAACCAACTTGGTTGTGAAAGGGAAATGCATCTCCAAGCCTACATGATTCAAGGTGCTTCTAGTCAAAAGAACCACTTATTGAAGCACCAAATCATGGTGTAGAAGAAATTCAACAAGCTACACCTGATGCTAACCTCATGTTTTTCAGAGCTGAGGATTTTTGTGCACTCAATCAAGTGTCTAGTGGCTCCGGTAGACCTCAGATGAGTGTTGTTGACAACACATGGAACAAGAAAAGAATGTTGGAAGCTCAAGTTACAACTCCCATGGATCAAAGCAATGTCATGGGATAAAGGAAAAATTATTGGAGGGACAAAGGAAAATCCATGGACTAAAGTAGAAATAAAAAGAATGAGAAACTATGGAATGAAGTAGAAAATGTGTCAAAGCAATTGTGGTGCTTGATAAACTTGCCATGGAAAAGGAGGTTGTTATTTTTCAACAAAGTCGTGTGATCAAAACAATCCACAACAAAAAAAAAGAAATTCATGTCACAGATGCAGAAGAGTTCATGGGTTTTCCATTCAATATTGTGGAACAAATGAAGAAGACTAATGTTAATGTCTCTATGTGGGATGCATTTTTATTCCATCACAATGATGATCTTCTATGTGAATCCTCAAACAACTACCTCCGGTGGATCCAATAATGCAAAAGACTCATGCCACGGTTCATGTCTATCAAGAAAAAGGATGATCAAGTAAGTAAATTGTTAAGACCCCACCCTTTTACATGTCTATAATTGTGGGTAAATACCTAGTTCATAATTGTATGATTGATTTAGGGGCTAGTACTTTTGTAATGCCTAAGAAAATTGTTGACATCCTAGGTCTCAAGTATAATCTTGTGACTAGGGGAGTTTTACAACTAGATGGGTCAATTGTGAATGTCCTAGGGGTAGTTAAAGACCTTGAGTTAACACTTCATGCTTGCCCAAGTCTCACAATAACCCATGATATATCAGTCATAGACTTTCCACCCATGTTTGCAATTTTCCTATCTAGAGATTTTACTGCTAAAATAGGTGGTTATCTATCTTCAGATTGGACTCACATGCTTTTAAGGACCAGATATGGCACAAGATTCACAATCCAAGCTGAGCCTATATTTTCCTATCACATAGATTCATATGAACCTTCCCTATCCAATCAAATTGTTTAATACAAGAAGAACATGATCAAGTTTCAAGTCTAGAAGAACAACTTGCTCCTCCTCTCATGCCTGATTTTTTGTTTGATGAATGGGATGAGAGAGATCACAAATTTGATCCATATTCTAAAGAGCTTAAATCTTATGAAACTGGTCTTGAACCTATTATGTCCTACAAGAGGAATTTGTTATGCCCATGGCATTCAAAGAAGACAAGGAGCTAGTCTCTAGCTTATGGTGGATGTATTTTGATGGTTCTAGAAGCAGAAATGGAGTTGGGGTGGGTGTTGTGCTTATTTCTCCAAAGGAAGAAAAATTCTTCTTTACCCATAGATTGCAATTTTCTGTTCCAATAATGTGGCAGAATATGAGGCATTAGTGCATGGTTTGTTGATTGCGGAAAAAAGAAAGATCAAGAAGTTACAAATCTTTGGAGATACTAAGCTAGTCATTAACCAAGTCCATGGACAGATGTGCTACAAAGAACAAGCTATTGAAGGCCTATAAACATAGATTTTGGGACTACTGGAGATTTTTGATGCTCTCAACCTATAGGTTGTACCGTGGAAGCTGAACAAGGAAGCAGATCAAATGGTGGCTCTCGATCTCAATTTTCACCTATAGAAGACCTGGTTAAAGAAAGACACAACATATCAAGATGGTTGTTAGGCCATCCATACCTGATAATGTAACAATGGATAGAAAGTATTTGATAGTGATGAAAAAATTGTCCAATTCATATAGAATGAAGCTAAATTTTCTTCAAAAATGTAGTCTAATTTGTAGGACATCTATGGTGATCAGATTATTCACTCTCAAAAACAAATAAATTTCCAAAAGGATTGGTCACTCTAGAATAAATTTTCAGTCCAGATGATGAGTTCAAAGGTACAGAAAAGAGCATGGTGGAAAAACAAGAAGACTATCAGCCTATTGCAATTGCCCCAAGAAAAGAACTTTTTCTTGGAAAGGTATGTGATGAATGATGAAAGAAAAATTTTTTTGCCTTATGTCAAAATTTTAGTGATGTGTTCTCATGGGGCTATGAAGATTTAAAATAGTTCAATCCAATTATAGCCCAACATTCTATCGATCTTGATCCAATATCAAACCAGTTAGGAAAAAACAAAGGCCAGTAAACCCCAAGATAGAGCCCCTCATGAGAAAAGAATTGTCTAAACTCATCGAGGCTAAGATTATTTTTCCCATTAAGTACTCCACTTGGGTGGAAAACTTGGTTCCAGTTCAAGAAAGAAGAATGGTGAAATCAAGCTCTGTGTAGACTTTCAAGGACCTAAACAAGGCTCTCTCAAGGATCACTATCCTTTTCCTTCAATGGAGAAGATTTTGTAGACAATGGCTGGATCTGAGATATTTTCAATGCTTGATGGATATTCGGGATTCAATCAAATAAAAGTGAAGGAGAAGGATCAATACAAGACTGCATTCACCACCAAATGGGGAACATATGCATATCAAAAAAATTCCTTTTGGTTTATCAAATGCAGGTGCCACCTTCCAAAGAGCAATGGATATTACCTTTAAAGGATATATTAATCATTTCATCTTGGTTTATCTTGATGATATCACTATTTTCTCAAAAGCATGGATCACATGAAGCACCTAGAGAAAGTATTTGAAAGATAAGGAGTTTGGGGTATCTCTTAACCCCAAGAAATGTAATTTTATAGTCCCTAGAGGTAATATTTTGGGGCACATTGTTTCTAAAGAAGGCATTTCCATTGATCCAGAAAGATTTTCTGCCATCCTTGTTCTTTCCTTTCCAGCTCACAAGAAATCTTTGCAGTCTTTCCTTGGAAAGATTAACTTTGTTAGGCATTTTATACCTATCTTCGTGGGTTTAGTAAAGCCACTCACACTTATGCTCAAAAAAGATTCAGCTTTCAGATGGACCATGGAGGGGAAGGAAAACTTTGAAAATATCAAACAAGAAATATCCTAGCTCCTACATTGATTAATCTAGATTACTCCAAATATTTTATCTTATATGTGTATGGAGCTGATTCTTGCATTATCATGGTTTTAACCCAACCAAATGATCAAGACTTAGAGCAAACCAGTAGCCTTCTTCAGCCAAACCTTGAAGGATTATGAGCTTAAGTACAACCATATTGAGAAGCAAGTGTTTTCCATCATGCATGCCTTGAAGAAATTTAAAAGCATGATTATAGCTAGCCATGTAAAGGTTCTAGTATCACATCCCAGTGTCAGAGATTTCACTATGGGAACAGAGATCAATGAGAAATGAGCTGGATGGGTAACTAAAATCATGGAATATGATGTGACCATTAAGGCCACAAAATTAGTAAGAGGCTATGCTCTCTGTAGACATTTGGTTGAAGATGATGTGAATGACCCAGAGACTACTTTATTCCTAGAAGAGGAGAGTCATGTGGAACCTGAGAAGAATGAAGACATATCCATGGATATGGATGAAGATAATGATAACATTCCTCTCCTTTGGTATATATCCTCTTGGTCTCAATAAAGAAAAGAGGTGGACATTTAAGGTTGCATTATTTTCCATATGTGTTGTTGATGGTGTACTATTTAAAAGGAACATTGATGGCGTATTCTCAGATGTATTGAAGGTGAGAAATGTGATAGGATTTTGGCCAAATTTCATGATGGTTTCTTATGTGGACATTTCTTTGCTAGGGCTATAACTATGAAGATCATAAAAGCAGGATATTTCTAGCCTATGTTGTTTGTGGATGCTCATAAGTGGGTTATGAAATGTAAGGAGTGTGCTCTCTTTACCGGAAAGAGAAGATTGGTGGCCTTTCCTCTTCATCCAATTCAGGTGGATCATCCATTCACACAATGGGGTCTTGACTTCATTGGGATGATCAATCCTCCATCTAGTGTGGGTCACAAATGGGTTCTCACAACAATAGATTACTTCACCAGGTGGACTGAAGCCATGCCATTAAAGGAAGCTACTGAATCAGCCATCTTGGAATTTCTTGAAGAAATTGTTACAAGGTTTTAGCATACCCAAACCATTATTTTTGATAATGATAAAGATTTCTTGGGATCAAAAATCTCTAATTGGGCTCTTCAACTTGGGATTTATCTCAAGAATTCCTCCAATTATTACCCCCAAGGAAATGGATTGGCGGAATCTACTAACAAAAATATGATCAGAATCATGAAGAGAACCATGGACATGAATCAAAGGTAGTGGCATACAAAAGTGAAAAATTCTCTTTGGGTGAACAGATAACAACAAAGAAGGAAATTGGCACTTCTCCCTATAAACTGGTATATGGAAAAGAAGCTAGGCTTCCTTTGTCACTTGAATTTCCTTCACTTGAATTAGCACAACAAGTTGGAATTTGAAGGTGTGGATCAAAGAGAAATAGAATGGTGGAACTAATGGAACTTGAAGAAAACATAAATTCTACCATGGACAAGGATGGAACAACATCATAATTCAACCAAACAAAGTGGTTTGATAGAAAAGCTAGGCCTCAGACATTCAAGGTTAGAGATCTGGTCTTGAAATGGGATGTGGATCGAGCTAAACCAAGAAGACACTCCAAATTTGATGTTATTTGGAGTGGACCATACATTATTACTGCTTACAAGGAGGCTAATTCTTTTGAGTTGTCTAATATTGATGGGAATGCATTTCAAATCCTAATAAATGGGATTTATCTCAAACCCTCTCATTAAGATTTTCATGCATCTTGTACATAGTAGATTAGATTTCTAATTCCTCCAAGTGCTTTCAGCACATTTTCCTATTGGTAGTTTAGGTTTCTTTTCCCTAAGTGCTTTGCACATTTTTTTTTTGGGGATCTTTTTGCACATGTTCCATGTTTTAGAGGATGTTGTAAAATGAAGAGTGTTAACGATCAGTTGCCATCAAGTGAAGGAGTCAAATGTAGAGCAACTAAATCAATCAGCTGACTCCATGCCCAATGGATTCCTAAGGCTACTGATCATCCATCTAGTAGGAAGATGACCCCTGTGAGTCACCAAAAATGTTGCCCAATTTTGCATCCCTTGCAAAATTTGAGCAACTTGCACAAGTGTTAGACTTAGCGGATATTCAGAGGCAAATTTGAAGAAATCACGAGAGCTTGAGCATGCTACGGATGGAGGAACATTACCATGGATGAAGAATAAAAACCACAAAGAATTTTAAGTGTGCCACGAAGAAAAAATTTATGCCACAAGATAAAGGACATGGTCTCATAATTTTGTGGACAAAGGAAAAATATCGCTGTGGTCTAAGTAGCACCATGGGAGTAAAAGATAGATTTTGAAAAGCTACTACCAAGATGGTCATCATGGAGCAAGGGGAGAAATAGAAAACCACATAATGGGAGATAAAATCCATGAGATTCCATGGTGCCATGATACAAAGGAATGATTTGTAGATGTCAAAATTCATGAAAGGCTAATACAAGGAAGACACATGCTGAAGGAGAATAATAGTTTTCTATGGATTTCTATATGAACACAAATCTGATTTGATTATTAAAATCTCATATTATTTTAAGGAATCTTATCCTTCTCCATGTAAAAGCAATCATATTTCATGGATTAAATAATGGTAGGTGGGCGAAAGTGAAGGAAAACATCTCCAACATGTAAAGAGGTTGTTTTAGGTGACACAACCACCAATATTAAATGTAGTATGGGTGCTCAGTTGAAGAGGATGTGTAATGGGTGGACAAACATAGTGGAATGCCCTATTCCTAAGATAAATTAATGAAGGTGGTTGGGATTGGTTGAAGGAATTTGAATTTTCCTCTAATTTCTTTCTCTCTCTCTCTTCCATGATTTTCTATATATTGTAGAGAAATGCTCATTCTTAATGTTGGATACTTTGGAAATGTGAAGGCATCATTTTATGTTGCACAAGTGTTCTAAGGGTTGCATGCCTTGGACTTGAGTTTTGTAAATTTTTTGCATCTTCTTCCTACCTTGTAATGATCTATGCATGATCTCTAGGAAATAAAATCTTAGTTTTGTGGCTCATTTTTGCCTTAGCTATCATTTTTTTTCTCTCTTTCCTCTCATTCTTTTGTAGGTGTGTTATATGTGCTATTTTAGAACTTTTTTTCTATTGTGCATCACGAAAGTGGATCTCGGGATGTGATTTTAATCTGTGGTCTTCATTTCAACCCTCTTCATCATCGTTTACCTCCATTTTCACTCTTGTTGAAGTGTTCATCCCCTTGTTTTCTGGTGTTATCACCTCTGTAGATTAGGATTTTTGTTTTATGCATCTCCTTCTCACCCTATTCCTTAATGTTAGAGTAGAGATAGATAGTTTTATTTCAATTTCTAGGAGTGGTGATAGCATTAGGAGTAAGTTAAGGAAGCCAACCTTCTCCGAAGGTATGTCTTAATTCGAGTCCCACAACTTGGAGACAGTCCCATGTTGTCTCAAACCCCAAATTATTGTGATCTTGGATGGGTGCACATTTGAGCTCCAATAGTATGTGTTGGTGAAATTTATGGATTTGCACACTTTACTCTAATTCTCCATGTTCCATTTTTACTCCAAAACATCCTTGTGGCTCGAGCTGAAGATATGTAACTCGTTTGATCTAGTTGAATGTTTTCAAACTACCCTCAATGTTGTTATTCTGGCCCTTTTTGAAACAAAATCCAAGTTTCCCCTTATTTGTGCCCTAGTTTTTCATGTTGGACGGGCTGCGTTATTTTTCCTTGGCCAAAGAGTGAAAGAAACCCGTGTTTGATCAAATTCAATTTTTATGCGGGTGAAATCTCACTCCCCAAGCTTAAATCATACCCACATCATGTTTCGATGGATTCAAAACCAAAAAATCCATCTTCTTTGTGAGAAAATTTGATTTCAGAAGCATCCCCTGCATTTTTCATTTTGACGGGCATACGGGCATGTTCTACCCATCAAATTTATCAAGGCAAAGTTTATGCTGACATGGCAGGCTCTCATTGGCCGGTGTGGTCGGAAGAAATGTTATAACTTGTCAAATTTTCAATTTTTGGCGAAGGGAGAATTTGCTCCGTGGCCCTGCATTTGCCTAGTGTGCCTACGTGGCATGATTTGATTGGACAGATGGAGCAGCGAGTGGTGGAGGTCACTTAAAAATTTTGCCTTCATTTTTGCAAATTTCTCAAAATCAAATTTCTGCCCAAGGCCCGCAGCGAATGAGAAGTTGACACGTGGCATAGAAAGGCCAGGTGGATGGCAAAGCACTTGGGAAATTTTTGATGTTTTTTGGCTCAAGGTGTCAGAGGAAAAATTTGGCCCGCGAGCCCGCGACCAATGGGAAGGCGACACATGTCCAAGAAAGTTAGCATGTGAAAGGGGCGGAGTTTGTGAAAATTTTGAAGTTTTTAACTTCAAAATGTTGAAGTTAAAATTTTGCCCGCAAACCCACGCCCAATGAGAAGTGGACACGTAGCACAGTGATGTCGAAAGGAAAAGCAGGAGTTAGAAAAATTTCAAGTTTTTGGCTTCAAATTGCTAGGGGAAAATTTTGATCCGGAGGCCTGCACCCAATGAAAGGTGGACACGTGTCAGGAAAGGCCATATCAGGGGGTGGAAGTTTTGAAGACTTTGAAGTTTTAACTTCAAAGTGCCAAAATCAATTTTTTTCCCGCAGGCCCGCAACCAGTAGAAAGCAGACACGTGTCCGGGAGGAGAAATGGAAATGAGGGGCCGAAGGAGAAGTTCGTGAATTTTTGCCCCTATGTTTAAAGGGTAAAAAATGCAAGGTAGTCCCATGATCAATGGAAGGAGGACACATGTCCATGATAGCAAAGGGAGTGGGGATTCGGGAATGGTTGGGATTTTTTTCCTTTGGAGGCAAAAATCTCAAAATCAAAAATAAATCCGCCAAGGAGTGATGAGGAAAAATTGAAGGTGTCCCCCGCATCCAATCAGGGGGTGACACGTGGCAGAAGGAGCAGCGGGTGTTCGGGCCCGCGGAGGTTTTTGAGAAAATTTTCCTTTTCTCAAAAAAGGAGAAAAATTCATAAAGTTGGCCCACGGTTCTTGGTGGGGCCCACAGGAGGACACGTGGCGTGTCCAGGGGGCTCGCGGGGAAAATATTCAAAATTTTCCCGAGGTCAAAAAGTTTTAAAATGCATTTTTGAAGGCAAAGGTCTAGTCCAATGGTATTTGGGCGTGTGTCCCACCTCATCCAAAGACAAAAGGAGAATATTCGAGATCCCATCTGACACGTGGAGGGCAGAAATTTAAAGTTGATTTTAATCAACGGTTGCTGTGCATTCTCATTTTTGGGCGCCATGGAAGCTCCAGGAAGCTTGGATTCATCATTTCTTCACCAAATCACATGAAATTTTATATGAATCTGCATCCCCTTAGCCCTCTGAGTGCAATGGCATCATTCATTTGAGCTATTTCAGTGCCCTATAGTGATTTTCATGAAATATTTTCCTCAGTAGCGTGAAATGTAAAAATGAAAAATTGCAGAGTTAAAAATGGTAAGGGAAAAAGGTGAAAAATCATTGCAAATGCATGTTGGCATGGTGGAATGCCAAAAACATGACCCTGGGATGGATAAGGATCTAAGTTCATGCAATATTTTAAAATATTTGTGCATCTCTGGCATTTGGCAAGTTGTTTCACATTTTTATATCATTTTTCATCAAATGGATAGGGTTTTGTAACAAATTTGATCCCTTTGGCATATTATTTTCTTGGGATGCAAGGATCCAAGTTGGCAGAGGGTATATGATGTAGTTTTGGAAACATTTTGGGGGTTGGTGGAGAATTTTGGAGAAAAGAGAGAAGAATTTTCACAGGGAAAACTGGAAGAAGTCCATTTCCTTTTTGGAGAAACTGCCTGAGAGCCATTTTAATTCTTGTTTGCATCAAATGTTCATCATGTTGAGTTGGTTTCAGCTGTAAATCCATCAACAAGCTTTGAGATTGTTTAAATAACATTCCCTTGCTGATATATTTGATCAAATTCTTGGATTAACTGGTTTTATCTCTTGGAAAAGCTTGCATGCACTTGTATTTCAGTATGTTTTCAATTTGTGTTTCATGCTCATGTTGCAATCTTGTGTTTGGGATCTTTATTGGTCATACATGGTCTCATTTCTTGTAGAGGGTTTGAAGGCATCTGCAATCTTCCATTTAGAAGAGCATTCATTTGAGTGGAGATAAACAGATTTAAATCCATCTTACCTTCCTTGTAAATTGAGGGTATTTACAAACCTTTGGGTGTACCTTAGGACATGATCTAACAAGGGGTTCTGAATGCTTTATTGATATTTTTCTTCAAGCCTTTGTGGCAGGCTATCAAATTTTGTATGGAATAGTGCAGATTTGGGCATCCATTATGCACACATCCTGGTTGAAAGAGCACTTTAAATTCATTGAAACATTTATGTTGTTTAGGTGTTATAATTCTTTTGCAAGGTTTCCCAAAGAAGGTGATGATTTCTAGCTACTCTTGTTCCAAGGTCTCTCATCATAATTTCATTTTAAATTAACTCATCCTACCTACAATACCCCTGTATCTGCATTGTGTGTCCATAAAAGAATTCAATCCTTTCACAAAAATGCACAAGGTTGATCAGGGTTTTATCATGTCTTTAATAACTCTAGCTTTGTTTTGAGAACATTTCCATCATTTAGTAGTGACAGCTCCTTTGAGTTTGGATAATGGATATTTGATCATGTTTTCACAAAGCTTCCTCCACACCATATGCAAAACACAAGGATATCTTCATCTCCTTACCACATAGGGGCTGCAACATAGGTTCTCTTACCTTGGTTGATAGGCACAACCTAAAATAGTGAGGGTTAGATCAAAACCCTCATGAAGGTGCTATCCACTCCCTCAATTCTTGAATGCAAAAAAGCAGATAGGTGTGATCCATGGCTACAAACGACATACAAAACATCTATCTATCCTTGATTTTCTTATGTAGATTCATGATGTTGTTCAAGTTGTGAAGGAGATTAAATCGATACCAATAGTATGTTCTTTCATATACTATGGTTTGCAATTTATGGTAGTATATGGAGGTCTTCGGTGCTTTCTAAGGCTTGAAACACTTTCCCTTGTTCCATAATAGCATCCTACAGGTCTGTAGGACCTCATGTTTAGTATGGTGACAGTGGTGTTGAAGTACTAATGATGTTTTTCAATCTTTTGTATGATTTTTTTATGGTGAATATATATATATATAATCATTTTCGTAGGTTGGAATGATCAATTTTGAGTCAATGTATTGATCTTGACCTTCAAAATATGTTTGAAACTATGCTACAAAGGTTTCTAAGACAGGTGAGGTATAACCGATAAGATATTATATTTTTTCCTATCATGATAGGGGGAGCTTATTATAGCTCATTATGCAAGAAGGTGTAAGTGCTTAAGAGCCATAAAGATAATTTATTTCCTTATCAATGGAGTTCTGATATTGATACGTTGTTGTGTGTCTCTAGCAATATTGAAATGTTGTCATTACAAGAAGAAATGTTACTCAAGGTGTGTATGAGCTCATCATGATAAGGAACCGATTGTCTCGTCTCCTAGAAGGTAAAATGGTAATCTTAAATCTATAAAGGTATGTGATGAGTTTCTATATAATGAAAGGAAAAAAATTTCTCCTTATATGCTCATCTAAATCACATATAACTGTAGAAGAAGATCGAAAATGTTTTTGGGACCTTGAAGAAGATGTAAAGTTGATTTCAAGGCATGATAGCTAGGCTAATAGCTCAAATATTTTTCTCTTGAGCTAGAAATGGAGGTATTGTTTCCAGGGGGAGTGATAGTTGCTTAATTCAAAATTTGGTTGACCTATGGTTGCATGCTAAAATTGGTCAAAATTGCTCTAAGAAGTCTATTTTGGACTCACAGTGTTGTTCTTGGTATGAAGAAATTTTTATGCCTTGTATTACATGGTTTATACCTAGATAATCTGGATTTTTTTATCAAATAAGGTGTGAAATGGGTATGGCTTGGGCATTCATTTCATTGTTGGCATGCTAAAGGTGTTGATGCCCTTGTTCCAAGACTGCTATAGTGCCCTTAAGAAGCTCAAAATAGGGTTATAAGTGAAAATGTTCTTATTTGCATGCTTAAGAGGTGGAATATGATGTTGTAGCTCCTAACAAGGTATGATTATTATTTTCATGCTTTACTAATGGTGTTCGGATGTTGTGGATGCTCTTCTCAAGGGTAGCATGGTGTTTGCATGTTTGAAATAAAGGCAAAATCATATTTTTGTGCAAAAATCAATAATTTGAGCTTTTTGAGACCTTTGGTTGATTTTTCTAACCAAATCATGATGGTATGAAGCTGATGTAGGTGAATTATGTGAGCTACAAGTATGCCTAAAAGGGGAGAAGTTCAGGGTGTTTTCCATCAATGACAAAGGGGAGATTGTTGGCATGGTCCTAATAGGTGTTCTCATTAATTAAAAACCACATTAATGAAAAAGTGAATGTTGTATGATTATTTCATGATGATGTTATTGATGCTAACATACTAGTTCAGATGTATATCAGCTGCTACAATGGGATTTAGTGAAGTGTGTTTGCTCTTACAAGCCTATACAGTGACTAAGAGATGTAGCTTGGCAATGTGAGCTTTTTGGATTCTTGGGAAGCATGTTGACATGATGTATAGTATGTTTTTAGGTTTTTGAGCACTCACAATAGTGGCATGGTACATGTATAGGTGGATCACTTGGTTACATGTGCTCATTGGGAGCAAGTATGTTTGCTTGGAGGTGTGATAGTGTAGTTTGGAGCTATATGAGCTTATTGAATAATGAATTCAGGTGTATCATGGAATATGAGGTGTGTTTGGGTCATTTTCATAGGTTTCTTGTTTATATGTTGTATTATTTAAGTTGACCTTAACTCTATATAGTGAGAATCCCTAAGGTGAAGTTATGCAAATGAGGTACGCTAGAAAGATTGAGGTGTGAAATTGAAATTCTAATGATTTATATGTTAGATGGATGATTCATAGTGCTTTGAGAAAACATTCAGGTTCCCATGATGTGTATTTTGCAAGATATGACTGTTTATGTGAGACAAGGTGAAAAACAAGTTATTTCCCGGCTCAAAGTTGAACTTCAGATGCTCATTTTGAATAGTGTTATTTGCATAGGACCTTGTGCCTTTCGAGGAAGATTATATGGTGATTTATAAGGTTTTAAAAAAATATGAGGACAATTGATCGTCACATTTTTATGAACGAATGTTAAGAAGGTAAAGAGTTCTAAAACCCTAGTTAAACCCTAGCTAAGAGCAGTTTGTAGAAAGTGAAGCATTGTGACCTAGTTTTTATTTCTTAATAAAAATAGATAATTTTATTTTTTAGAGGAATTTTTTAGCTTTCCATAAATGTATGGTTGAGGTAATGGTCATGAGTGGGCCCCACCTAGAAATAGCAGTTTCAGAAGAAGAATATTTTAGGACAACATGGTCCAAAGGAGTAGCATGAAAAATTGATGGTGCATGATGTTTGGGAGTTTTTATTGATTTCCATGGATGTTTCAGGACATTTTCATGTAGGTACATGGTGTTTTGAGGTCCAAATAGGTTGACTGGTCAAAGGGTAGTTTTGGGGTCTCAAATAGCAAGGTCCAATAAAATGAGCATAACTTGAGCTACAGGTGGAGTTTTGAGGTGATTAAAGTTGTTTTGGAAAGAGGATTAAGATATATTTCCATTGATATGAGGTTTTCCTCATAATGAGGTAATTTGAGATGGTTTCAGGGCATTATTTGGATAGAATATTTTTGACAATTCAAGACAAGATGTGTTATAGTGAAATTTTGATGTTGTTTGAAACATGAGATGGATTGGGTGATGCTTCCTATCACCTAGAATGTGATGAAGGATTAATTTGGCATAAAATTAATCCATTTGGAGGTATTGAACATTTTTATAAATGATTTTATGAGCTAATATTTTGAAACATTTGTTTTGGCGTGTTATTTTGGTGAAGGAAAATTAGTTGTGGTTTTACGAAATGGTTGTTTCATGACTTGTAACTTACTTATAATTTGTCTACAGGTTCTTCCATTTCCATAAATTTGTTACATGACATGGTTTTCTCTTGTTGAAGTGATTTGGTGGCCTTATGAAGTTTCCAAGGTGTTGAAGGGTGTAGGAAACAACTATTTTGAGAATTGCAAAGTGAATTGGGCCCATTAAATGAAATAATTTGATTGGTTGATGCATTTAGAATTTACCATAAATAACCCATGTGCATTGTCACATCACTCAGCCTAGATTGGGTGCTCACCCAAGGCGCAAAGGTACCTGAGCCCCTCTTTAGGGTTTCTTTTGTAGGATGTTAGCAAGATGAAAACATGATGCATTTAGGTCCATAAATAGTATAAACATTCTATAGAGCATATTCTAGATCTAGATCTAAAGAGTAATGGATTTAAACAATAGCCATAATGAATTCAACCATGTAATAACTAGTTATAATTTTTTTTAATACCTTGAATTATTCAATACACTCCATTATGTTAAACACAATAACTACACAGAAGCTTCTTACAATAAGTAGTACCATAAGTTCATGTGCACATCAAATTTGGCAGCATAACTTCACAATAGCTCATACATAGTCCCTCTTATCCTACACAGATTACTACATATTTATAAGGGTGGGGACTCTCCCTTCACCACTTACATAATTCCCAAAATAGGTTGCATTTTGTAAATAGCCACACAATTTTCCAATAATAGACACACATGCAAGTGTGCTATTAATAGTTCTCTTCTGGTTAACTCACGGTATCAATTCTATTATTAACTCAAAACCATGCAAAGTGCTTAGTAGACTCTCTTTAAAAATAGCATGTGTGTCATGTAAGTCTTTATCGGTTTGTGTGCTTTGCACGCTATCTCCAAAAATATCCTGTAACCATGAAAATGGCTAAGTCAAAAAAATTTCCTTATCTTTTGCATGTGTTTCCTTCCTTATCCTTCCACAAATTTGAACATGCCCTATTCCCACACGTGAACCTTTTGTGTGCCTTCTACTAAGTGTCATACTTTGTCTGCTCAACATTACCCCACACTAAACTGCATTTCCGCCATGAATGGTTGACTCTTGATACTTTAAAGAATAAAGAATGGGAATGAAAGTAAATTAAAGAATTACTGTACAAAGAATGAAATTTCACCTAACATCCTCTATTTCAACTGGAAGAATTAACTTTGGATATTCTTCTTTGATTTCAGCCTCTAAGGTTTTGCTAATCACTTAGCATGGATTCTACCTTTTCTGGAATATATGATGTAATAGATTCTAACTCCTCTTGTGCAATCTCTTCCTTCTCATTCTATGCAATACTATAACAATGTTGGACATTGCATTTACCCTTCCTTCAAGAAGATCCATATTCTACACTATAAGCTTCCCGATTTCATCATCCTCCTCTTTTTATGTGGGTCTTGGGCTACTACAAGTGCCTCATTCTTTTTCTTTACTAGTTTCAATCATTCCACACGCCCCAACATCTCATATTTCATCACCTTCAAGACTTCATTATTTTCTACCATCATCCTGATTTTGATTACTACTTCTGGTGGTGCACAAATATTCAATGCCTAGTCTACTTTCTTCATCTCTTCCTGTAAAGTTTGGAGCAAGGCTTCATAAGATGAAATATTTCTAACTACTGAGGCCCTTTCTCTCTCTACTTCTTGTTCAAGGTCCTTTGGTTCTGGCATCTGAATTGGTCCATCCTCAAGCACCAAATCAACTAATGTACACACATAATGCATAGCCAAAGGGAATCTCTTAGGTACCTTGGACTCTGGTGTGCGGTCTTGCCTTCAGGACATGATCGTCAATCTCCTCTACCATGTTGATAACCCCATTCTTCTTTTTCTCTAGGTCCTTCTCTCCTTTTAGATGTGTTATTTGTCATCTTTGGCTTTGATATCTTCTCTTAGCACTTTAATAGTTGCAGCCTTATCTACATTCAGTTGTGCCACCTCTGTAGATACCTTCACTAAGGCATTACTCACCTATTCATTAGACATAATAGTGGGCTTGATAGTTATGTTTCTATTTTGCGGTGCCTTCCTCATTCTTCTTGACACACAGGACTCTTCACATACATCAAAATCAAGCTCATGTCCATGTGAGTTTTCATGGACCATGAAAACTATTTCCTTGTGCACATAATATCCATGTCTAGGTCCATAAACTCCCATCTATACTCCTTGAGGCCTATTGTATTTTGGAATCATGCATGGACAATTTTACTTGTGTCCTCATCATAGCCCATGATTGGTGTAGCATACTCCCCACTTTCCCTCTTTGTTCTTGGCCCCTTAGGAACTTGAGTGCCAAGGTTTGGAGTTGGATCTTCTATGTTTTGAGTAGTATCTTGTTCTATTTATCCTACCCTATCTTGGTATCTTTTATATCTCCATCCCTGGGTTTTTCCACTTCTTCTGGTAAACAGGGGATCTAGGCACTCTCTCTCTGTAGACTCCTCCACCTCCTCATTCAACTTTAACTTTCTCCTTTTCCTCTCAGTTGTCTCTTTTTAAGGAGAGAGTCATGGTGACCTCCTAATAGACTGAGGAGTTCCCATGCCTTGTGTCCTTGTTCTTCTGAACACCCTCTTGAAATGACACTCTCCTTGGACTGCTTCCAAGTCCTCTTCTTCTTCTTATACCTGAGGTGGGGTACTTGCGTGCTCAGCCTCTACTCTATTCATGGGTTGCCTCTAGCCCCTATGTTCTAAGCCACCACTATCTTCATGCTCTTCTTCCTCGTCATCTACCTCTATAGGTTCTATGGGATTTGGAGATGGTACGTTCTCCACTATATGTTTTCCCTTAGGTGGCCCTAGGAGTGTGAACTCATTCTCCACATATTTTTATTCTCCAGCTTAGGCTTAAGCTGAAGGTATACGAGCATTACTCTAGTGTCCCCAATTTCCAATCTTACAAGCTTCATGTTTATAACATCTGAAATGAGCCTCTCAACATAGGCATCGCCTGGAAATACATATGTCTTCCTCAGAGTGTGGTAGTCACAGTCTACCTTGTCTGCGTAATAAAATTCAGGTGGCGTGCATTAGTAAAATGGTGGACTGATGCCTAGAAGTAGCGTGCTATGAAGGCATACGATAGTTTGCACCATGGGCTCCAAGTTCCATCCCTTATAGAAAATCACATGATGCAAAAGTGTTAGTACATCGTGAATTATATTACCTTGCCCACCACTGATGGTAACTCCTTAGGAATGTGCCACTCCTCTTCAAATTTCCATGGAGCCTGTCATACCACATCTCCACCCTCTATTTGAATGGCCCACTCATTGACCCTTCACATAAATATTTTCAAACCTTTCTACAAGGGATTTTTTCTCCATGGGATACTCCTAGATCTTATCTTTTGGCCCATCGAGCACTCTAATCTCCATAAATACTAAAGAAAGTAAAATAGTGCCAAAACTGATTTTATCACCTGTGCACACTTCCTCGATAATGTTCTCTACAATGTATCCTATTATGTTTTAGATCACTGTAGATGACATTCTCCTGCGATATGTAGCCACATTGTATTCACTTGTAACCACCTCTCTTGGTCATTCAAATTTGTTACCAGATGTGTAGCTGCCTAAACCACTGGGTACTTCTTCAACTTCTCAATGTCCATCCCTGGAAGGACCCTTTGTATATCCTAACTCTTTCCATGTTTCCATGATTGTTGCTTTATTAGTTAGATCACTAGACAAGGTCTACCCTGTGCCTTTTAATCCTGTCAGTGTTGCAATCAAGGCGGTTGTGATTTTGACCCTCCATCGGTGAAATAGAAGAAGTCCTCATGGACTCTTCTCATTAACCACTGGTATAATGGTTCATACTTTCCAAAATAAGGGATCTCGTATAATTGATAGACTCAACCTACTTTAACAACTTCTCCCCAGCATCATCATATATTGGCATGTCCTCCGTTGTGCACTTGTTGGTCTTTGTGCTCAACAACACATCCAATCTTCTTATTATCTAATGTGTGGTGGTTGTAATCACTTATTTTACACTTACGGATGTGGGAATCCCATTCTTGCCCAACTATAACACCTTTTGGGTATTGCATCTTTGAAAAATTACTCTCGGGTGTAACTTCAACTTCTACCTCCACTTTCTTCTTTCCTTTGGCTCCTATGGCAAGTACTTTCTTTGGTGCCATATGAAAATCTCACCTTTTGTCCTTTGTAATGTGCAAATGCTTCACTTTCTATTTTCTATAGTGAGCAGGTCAAACCCTAGCTCAAATTTGTGTGCCCTAGTTTGAAATCACGTGCCCTAGCTCTCTTTTTGTGTCTTCTTCACTCAAACCCTTCACCAATGGGGATACAAACTTCTTTTGTGCACAAATCTACTCTCCACGTCTGGTTTCACACTCTTGCACCTCAATATACGTCACTCATCTCATTTTTCACTTAGCTCTTTCAAATACTTGTGATTACAAAATGGTAAAAATGAACTCACATCCCATCCTTATATAGATTTTCAAAAAGTTAGTGCATTTATTGCTCCTTCACCTACCAAAAATTCTCTCATTAATTGACCATTTTCACAATTTCCCATGTGGTACACCTTCGCGCCTCAGATATAACCTTCTAGTGTTCCTTCCTACCTTCTAGCTACAGACTTCTCTTTAGCGTGCTTCCATGTGCCTAAGTACCTCACCATTGTGCCTTCTCTAGTAGTCTCCATGGTCAGTGCTTACCTCGCATTATATTATTCCTTCATTTATCCCCATCTATGGTCATTGTTTAGAAGCAAATCTCTCTTCTAAAAAATCCTTTCCAAACTCAAATAGCACATGTAATAGTTTATTCCTTGATTTTTACCCAGTTGTAAACATCCACCCCACACCAATGGTATGTGTAGTCCTCTGCGCATAAAAATACTACAAATGGTAATTAGCTTATGGTGTACAAACACACTTATTTATACAAAACACCAACTAAATTGACAAAGCATAGTGATGAAGAAGGAAATACATTAAGGGAATACATAAATGAAAACCTAATCTAAATGGAAACACTTCCTTATTACAAACACCAAGAAGACTTATTTATAGTAGGGCTTCACCCTACTACCGTTGAAATAATTGGGTAACCATATTCCATTAAGCACCTCTAACTGACAAAGTGTGTTTCAAGTATGTGAGTGATAACATATGGTCCTAACCAATGTACTTTAAGTTTTCTGGATGGCTCGAAACTTAGAATCATAAAGAATAACCATTTTCCAATCTCAAAATTTTGTCCCCGATGATGTCATGGTCATGCCATGCTTTCCACCTAGCCTTTTCTTCTTCGACTCAACGTGCTATGTGCTATTGCTCATCACTCATCTAGTTTGATCAACTTTTTAATTCATTCTTCTAATGCTTTCTCATCAGCTAGACCTCCAATGCATGCAATACATAAAGAAGGTAACATGAATTCCATAGGAAGAACTGCTTCTGTGCTAAACACCAATTGAAAGGGTGTGGCCTTGTTTAACCACTTGTATGTTGTTCTATATGCCCAAAGCACGGTAGAAACTTTATCATCCCAATATTTCCTTCCAACATCACAAATTTTGTCAATGTCTGGCTCAAAATCTTGTTGAAAGCTTCAACAGTCCCATTTTCCTGAGGATGATATGGTGTAGTTTTATGGTGTGTAATCATGAACTCATCAATAGAATTCTAATTGTCTCATTCAAAAAGTGTGTGCCCCTATCACTTGGTCAAGCTCAATGGGCATCCATACCTTGTAATAATATTTTCCCATAAAAACTTGGCTGTTGTAGTTGTTATATAATCCTTGGTAGGTGTTTCTTCTTCCCACCTCATAAGATAATTTATGCAAGTGATGATATAACGTGATCGATCTTCTCTGCATGTGGATAAATAGGACCCAAAAAGTCTATAGCCCATTTTTCAAATGGTTCTGCACTAGGAATAGATCATAAAGGAATTTCATCTCTTTTCCATGGTTTTCCAAGGCATTAATAGTGATCACAAGCCTTGTAATATGCCTTACAATCCTTATATAGGGTCTCCCACCATAATCTAGTGAGTAGAATTTTGTGCGCAGTGGTATCATCCTGCATAGTTCCTACTTGTAATGCCACCATGATCCTCTTCCATGATATCTGTGTGCTCATGCTCCAATACACATCGATATAGTACTTCATCTCGACCTAACTTGTATATGTCACCACTAATCAACATAAATAGTGTTATGAAATCTACAAGTTGTTTCTTCTCTAAAGCTTTCAATCCTTCTAGAGCCACACCTATGCATAGAAAAATAAAAATATCCTCTAAGTCTGAAGATCCACGATGTAACCTATATAACTATGCATCTGGAATTGTATCTTCAATTGCTTATGCATCTTCTCCTAATTGTATCCTTGATAAATGGTCTGGGCTAGAATTACTTTTCCTGGTTTTACCATAACTGTAAAATAAAATTCTTGGAATAAGAGTACCCATCGACATATGTGCCCCTATAAGATGGATTATTTACCAAATAATTCAATGTCATGTGATCGTATAGAATACAAATGGTGTTACTAGTAGGTATTGTCTAAATTTATGTAGCGCATAGATCATTGACAAAGCTTCACACTCTGTAGTTGTATAATTCTACTCTACATGAGTCAAATTTCTACTAGCAAAAATAGATAGGATGATCTATAATACCTTATCCAGAAGAGCCAACATGCATCAATGGCCATGCTAGAAGCATCCACATGTACATGAAATGGTTGGTCCCACGAGGGAAAGTGCAAAATAGGTGTTGTAGTAAGTTTCTCCTTCAATGTCTCGAATGCGTGTTGTTGCGGTTCCCCAATAGAATGTCCCTTTTCCTTTTAGTAACTCCTCCAAGGGTGGAAACCTTAGCATATCCTTTGATAAATTTTCTATAATACCCTAGTGTGACCCAAAAATTTGTGCACTTCACTCTAACTAGTAGGTTCTTTTAGGCCAACAATAACTACAATTTTAGTTGGATCTACCAACAAACCTTCCTTACAGATAATATGCCCTAACAAAGTGTCAAAGGTGTAGCAAACACACACTTTTTGATGTTCAAAGAGATGCTTAATTATCTACATCTTTCAAAAATTAAGCACAAATTGTCACAATGATCCTTAACAAGCCCATACACCATCTAATCATCCAAGTAAACTTGTAAGAAAAGATGAATAAAATCCTGGAATGCTTGAACAACTATTTGTGAAAATACAATAGTGCATGTTTTTTAGTCCGAATGGCATCACAGTTTATGAAAAAATTCCCCATTCAATGGTGAAAGTAGTATTTTCCTGATCCTCCTATGCAATCCTAACTTGATGATACCTAGAGAATCCATCTGTAAAGGAATAGATCTCGCGCCTGCAACACCTTCTAATATTTATCTATGAATGGCGGAGGGAAAGGATCAATCACACATACAGCATTCAACTCCTGTAGTCCACACAGATCCTAATCTGACCATATTTCTTTATAATAATCACCATTGGGAGCTAACCCATTCTAACTTGTTTAGGGGCTTGATGATTCCAAACTTTAACATTTTTTCAATTTCTTCCTTTGACCTTTTTTCATGTACGTTGAGGTTCATCCTGTAGGGTCTCTTCTAACTGGAGAACGCACCTTCTTAAGCTTTATCTTCATTTCTCCTAATGAATCATGCACTCCTTTCAATTAATCGTAGCCCCTATGAAATAAATCCTAAAAATCACATAGCAACTCCATTATTTTTGCTACTTCAGATTCAGACCAATAATCTCCAATTATTGCCTCTTTAGGCTTAGCATCCATACCAATATTCACTTTCTTGGTCCTCATAGGTTCATGATAGGCTTGTGTGTTGTTATATGCACTATCTAAGACCTCACGCACACCTGTTGAATGATCTATATCTAGTTCTTCTACTTCTTCATCATCCACTATGTAGACCATCTTCCCTTTTTATTTCTCAAAGCAAGTGCGCTTAAGTAGTGTGGCATCTATCTCTATTTTTTACGTAATAAAATGTGGTCCTAAGTCATTGCCATCAAATAACTCTGAATGAGTTCTTCCTCCTTTACACTATCTCCCATAGTTAACCACTTTATAACCCTTAATGCCTCTTCTACTAGAGGTTTAGTAGAGAAGTAGTCAAAAGTCTAGACCATACCTATAATCAAATCTTGCCAATTTCTAGTTTCTCTATGTAGCTCTGCATATACATACCAAGCATGTGTGCAACCTTGTAAAGTGGAATAAAGTTTGTGCACCCATAATGAAGGTGGTAAATCTTCTCTTCCCCTCTATATAGAGCCTCTCACATTGTTGGATGTGGTGCTGAATAGGTTGATTACCATGATATGTGTAGATTTGAGTTGGTGCATTGCTCTTGGAAAACCGAGTTGTAAGAGCAATCCTAACTTCATTCCATTCTACAAGATTATCCCTATGAACCACCCACCAGTGTGCTACTATCCCACGTAGGGTATATGCTAGCAATGTTTCTTCTCTCAAACTATTATATCTATTGTTCTTCCATGGTGTGCAGAATACCATAGAGTCCACCTCCCAAAGTGTACCAAGGTTTGGAGTTGTTACCTATTCTCTTGACGTAACAAGGTTTACTGTTCCATGCAAATGTGCTCTTTACTTCATGCCCTACTAACTCATAAGTACCATGAGCCCAATTATCACAAGCAATACTTGTAGTATCGCTAATAGACTGTGCATCTTCCCATTGAAGGATTCCCTCCTTAGATGGCTCAAGGACCTCTGGGTCCCGGATGGTGCATACATAGATCTAGTTCAAATCTTCTTCACTCAAAGGCTCAACATAGGGAGTAGATTTCCCATCAGTTAAAGGGATAATAACCCTTTCCTCCTTGTTCTCAAAACTGATATATCCCTTGTTGAACCAAATATTAACATTATTTGCATAACATTAAGGGCATCCAAGTAGGGTTGGGAAACTGTCTGACTTATGCAAGCACTAAAACCTCAAAATCCCCAATGAACTTGGCCCCCTGTATAGTAATGGATGCATCTTTTAAAATTTGATAGAGTGGCCTTAGTTTGATTAGCCATAAATAATACATTAGAAGATGGCTGCAATATAGGTCTCCCCATCTATACCCATGCATCTAAAGTAAGCACATTGACTTTCACACTGTATCAATCAATATATTTCTCAAAATCCATCCATCCACAATAACATTCAGAGTGATTTCCTTGTCATAGTCTAAGCTATGGGGGAATTTTCATGCAGGATTTGTCACCCATTCTCAGTATTAGTGCACGGAGTGTTTCCCTTTAGCCAACTCCCTAGTAATGGAATAATATTCTCCTGGTGCAACATTTTGCATACCTCCTTCAAGTCATCAATATCTAACTGGACCATCTCTGCCTCCTTCTTTAGTTCCATATTTCATGATTTCTCCTTTAAACATTGTATTTCACCTTGAATATTTCTAAGTACCTCCATGGTTTCTGATAAACCTCCTTCTGATGGGCAAGGATCTAGGTACCGAGCATGTAAAACCTCCTCTTTAGTGATGGTAAGCTTTTTGTAATGTCTCTCTAGCGCGTGCTAGCTTCAACATGGGTAGTGATCTTTACAGGAAATACCTCGGATTTGGTTCCAACTTGGGCATCCACTAATTTTCCACAATGTGTTATATCCTAACCATCCCTACACCTTTGTTTTCTTTGTTTATGTTGCTTACTAATATGCTCATATAAGTTTGGGCATTCCTCATAACTATGATTCTTTCCATAGAAAGAACATGTAATATTCTGAGGACATTTGCACCTATAGTGGTCAGGTGATCCATATGTAAAGCATGTTCCATGAGGAAATTCGCCTCATCCACCACCACGGCCTCATCCTCTGAATCCACCATGGTATCCTCGACCTCTACCACATCCTCCATCATAGTTCCCCTTCATTTGTGATCATAGCGTGCTTGATTGTGATCCCGATCCTGGTGCTCATTCTTTCCTTTAGAGTTATCTGATACTCTTGTTTGTCACACACCAATATCTATAACATCATGGATCTGACCAATCAATCTACATTCCTTTGTATCATGAGTCGTGGACCAAAAAATCTTACAATAGCAGGATACGTTCTTCCTTATCACACATTGTAATAATGGGAAGTGGCTAGCATCATGGTTTAAATGACATATCTCACAGTCTAACAACAATGAACGTATTGATCTGTGGGGACAACTATCCTTGGTGTGACCTTCCACTTCATAATCTATACACCAAATCCCCATGTGTGTCTCATGTGCTAAATTTTCCAATAGTTTCTCCAACTTCTTCGCCATAGCTACAATTTATGCCTCCAAGAATGGACTTACTCCGATGTTTATAATCCCAATGGCCTCAATGAAAAAAATTTCTTCAAGTGCTTCATGCATGGATCAATGTATGTCTTATGTGACAAAGCCCTTCTAAAAGGTGTGATCAGACCTCCAATGAACCATTGTGCATGTTGGCTTGTGTGAATATCATAAGAGAGCTTAGATAAAATCATTTTGAAGTGGGCATCATACTCCCATACACTCTCAGTAGTGCCTTACTTGATATCCTCGAGCATGCTTATACTCTTCTACTCGAACTCATGGATATGAAACTCTTTAAGGAAATCATCTTTTAATGCTACATAGTCTACGCAAGTCTAATCAGGGTCAAAATTTATGTACCAATTGTGTGTGCATCCTTGTAACATAGTGGCAAATTGACTTTCCCTACACTCAGAAGTCATGATCCCTTTTGCATGCCATGGTATCTCACATATGCACATGTTCAAGCAACATCATCCATGCCTATGCCCCTATACTGGAAGATGAAGAGACATCTCCATGTAAATATTCTAGGGTTGGTGCGGACCTTTCCCACCTGATCTAGAACCTCTTGTGTTACCTCTGCCTCCAAAACCACTAGATCCACCAGAACTAGAACCACCTATACCTCTTGATCCTCCACACTTGTAGCTGGAATCGGACCAAAGATGTACTTCCATGTGTCCCAATAGTAGTATTGTACTGAACTCCCATGGTCTGTGAAGTGGTACCACTCCCAGAAGTGAGCCCCAAATTCTATGTGCTCACATTTTACATAGATGATGCACCTAAAAAGGTACCTCTAAATAATAATGAAGACATTTTCCTACCATCAATGTACTTTCTATGTGACTTACTCCTACTTCCTTACTACCCAAATTAGCTTGCTAACTATTTTCATACTAGATACTAGAAAACCAAGCACAAGGGCTAGGTTTCCAAGTAGATTCAGATGTGTGCCCATGGCCCAGGTCATCTCTACTAGCATGCTTCCATGTGAGGATGAGGGGGTTCCCTATCATATGCTTGCCCAAATGGGGGAGTTCTTGATGCTCTAGCTCCATGCCTTTTGCGTGAGCTCCAAATCCTTCGTGAGCCATCTCTCTCCTCAACACCATTCACTCTATAACATCCCATTGCTTCTCTATCTCCCTCTTGTGCACCTCATTATACTTAAGTCACCTTTCTTCTCTCTACCTTTCTACTACTAGGTCTTCCATCTTTCACCAAACCTGCTCCTTCCCCGCACGTGGTGGGGTTTAGTTAGCCATCGGTTTGCTTTCCAAGTTCAGGGTCACCATCAAGATTTTGATCGCCAGTGGAATTCCTTGTAAGTAAGTTCCCTTGGGATACTGTAAAAAATGGAATTCGCTACCTCTGGGCAAGAATAAGTGGAAATTGAGTACTCCATAATATAGTTGTTTAGAACACCATGAAACCAAGTATCCACAACGCATGTCAAATCAGATCAGCATCATAAAGGGCCTGAAATTCTTCTGCATCCAAACAAGTATACGATACCTCCAATTCCTTTTATACGTATAAGCAATCATCCACTCATACAGTTCTACCAAAAAGATAGCAAAGAAGATCTCATACAAACTATCATACAGATTTTGTTCCACCCACGTGCGTGCATTAAACTCAGATCCAGTGTTGAACCTCATACATACTCTTCTTCTAGATCTTTTATCCACTCCTCAACACTTGCTAAGGTCAACCAGTATGTCTTCATCATGAACCATCCTGAAAACAACTAAAAAAGAGGTCCCAACAATGGAACCAATGATGCAGCCTAGAATTTACCAGAAATAACCCAGGTGCGCTGGCACATCACTTAGCCTAGACTGAGCACTCACCTGAAGTGCACAAAGGTACTAGGCCCCTCTTTAGGGTTGCTTGTGCAGGATGTTAGCAAGATGAAGAGTTGATGCATTTAGATCCATAAATAGTATAAACATTCTACATAACATATTCCAATCTAGATCTAAAGAGTAATGGATTTAAAAATAGCCATAATGAATTCAACCATGAAAGAACTAGTTATGATCATGTTTAACACCTTGAATCATTCAATACACTCCATTATATTAAACACAATAAATACAGAAGCTTCTTACAATAAGTAGTACCATAAGTTCATGTGTGCATTAGATGGCGCAAAGCATAACTTCACAATAGCTCATATGTATTCCCTCCTATCCTACGTAGATTACTACATATTTATAAGGGTGGGGACTTTCCCTTCACTGCTTACATAATTCCAAAAATAGGTCGTATGCGGAAATAGCCATGCGCCTTTATAATAATAGACATGCATGCAAGTGCACTAATAATAGTTCTCTTCTAGTTAACTAGCAGTAAAAATTCTATTATTAACTTGAACCCATGTAAAGCACTTAGTAGATGCTCTTCCAAAAATAGCCTATGTGTGTCATGCAAGTATTTATCCAGTTTATGTGCTCTGCACGCTATCTCCAAAAATATCCCGTAACCATGAAAATGGCTAAGTCCCGAATCTGTCCTTGTATTTTGCACATGTTTCCTTCCCTATCCTTTCACACCTTTGAACGTACCCTAGTCCCACGTGTAAACCTTTACGTGTTCCTTACGCTAAGTATCATACTTTATCTGCTCAACATTGGTTGATATTAATTATGACCATGTATGAATTTTTAATGATATTTTATTCATATGTAAGGGGTTTTGGGTCATGAAAAAGTATGGTACTAATGTTAGGGAAATTTTAAGATTGTTCCCATGGGGTTTTGAGCCATTTTTAGCACATGAAATGATGGTTTAAGCTAGACCGACCTAATTGGGTCACTTGTGACTATTTTATTTAAAATTTCAATTGTTTCCTTGATGTATGGGTCAAACAAAAATGAGGGAAAATGTTGGGCCTAAGTTTGAAATGAGGAGAAGCATATAAAAGCATGTTTTTGGGTACTTTTTGGAACTAGTTGGTTGTGTGCAAGTGGAGTGACCTATGTGAGAGTTAAGTGTTTGAGCATGATTTGAAGCTAAATCAAGTGTATTTCAGGTGAAGAAAAATAAGAGGACATGAGAGTAATATTTTGATGATTTTTATAGGGTTTGATGAGCTTGTTTTGTGAAGTGTGATCACTTATGGTTTGAGTGAAGAAGTGAAAAATCAACAAGATGTCTCCATCAGTTGTGGCAGAAAAAAATTAGAGATCTACACATCATAAGGTGGTTTAGTGGGTGATTTATCATCTTGGGGGTTGTAGTTTCCTTGTGGAGCTGGTGCTTCAAAAAAATAGGGGTTGGTGTTCCTTGTAGGGTTTGTGCTCTACTAAAATATGGTTTGGTGCTCTTTGTGGGGTTGGTGCCTCACTAAATTCAAAAACATATCAATATAATATTGTGTTTTAGTGGGTTTTATTCCCTTAAGGGTTTCCCACTTATATATTGTGTTCTTATGGTGTTTCTTTGCTTTCATGGTTGCATGCTTCATTGATGGTTTATTGTGCACACCCATAAAGTATTGAATAAGTGGATAATGTGATTGAGTGTGTATGATATTTTGAGTTTCATATCTGAAATATAATTTTAAGTTTTTATAATGGCTGATTCACCCGCCCTTCTCAGTCCATTGTGTTTCTAACACATATAAGATTGAACGTCAAACAAATGAGAATGTGGGAGAAAATTGAAAGGATGTGCACATGTAATGGAAGGTGGAGAAGGCTTGTGAGGCCCATGCATAAGAAAAAATGGGTGTGTGGGTGTGATAGATGATGTGAACTCAAAAGGAGGAAGCGAATAATAAAAATGGTGCTTGAATGAGTGGTATAGGAGACAAGAAGGTGAATGTGAAAGAAATATCCAAAGGAGGTGTAATAATGGGAGTACACAGAGGTGAATTTCAAGGAATATATGAAATAATAAGAGCATGAAAATGACAAGGCATAGATTCAAGAGGGGTGTAAATAGCCTTGATAGATGTAGAGGATGTAATAGAGGCACCACAAGCAAGAACGGGGCTTGGATGAATGGTGATTAAGGAAGTGAGATGTATGTGGGAGAATTTCGTAAGGTAGGTGAAGTGATGTGTGATGCCATATGTGATGAAAAATGTGATGTAGATGGAATAATAGAGTGTGTGATAAGTGGAGTGTGTGTGATCATAGCAAAGGAAGAAGTAGGGGCCATGGTGGACAGAGGGAATCACATGATGATATAAATGGTTGAGAGATAAATAGAGGTGGTGATAATGTGGAAGAATCCATAAATGATGAGGATATGACCATGACCATAGTGGAAGTACATGATAGTGGAGATGGATACAAGGATGATGTAGATAATGAATGAGTAGGCTATGATGTTGAATCTAAGGTAGGAATAGTCTAAGGTAGGAACATCTAAGGAAGCATATTGTGAAGTGTTGGATTGAGATGATGAGACACTAAGTGCACATGATGATTGTGATGTCGTGGTAAGATATTGACTAAATGAGTGAGACACAACACATAGAGAATAAGTGGGAATAGGATCATGTGAAGGGATTATATGGTCATTGGTAGATGGAGGAGGAGGAGATGGTGGTTTAACTACAATGTCCCCCTTGTCAAGAAGGTCTTGAATGATGTTACGGAGTTGGGGACATGAATCAATGGGGTGACCATCAATATGATGGTAAACACATGTTTCATGGGTGGAATGCCATAATGGCAGGGCAATTTGGGGTGAGAGTGTTGAGATCAACATCAAGTAATTTTGGAGAATAGAGGAAAGTGGCTTAGTCAATGGGGTGAATTTTCAAGGAGGTTGGATGAAGCTAAAATCCTTAGGGGAACGTAATGAATGTGAAGATGTGGGGTTAGAAGATAATGAAGTATGAACATGATCCGATTGCATGACATTGTTATCTTGGGATTATAACGGTGTTGTAGATGGTAGAGGAATGGAAACATGTGGTAAGGAAGGAGGATGACTAAGATGGACATCCTTGAGGCATTGTGTCATGTGCATGGCCTCATCAAATGTGCATAATGGATGAATTTGTAAGTGGTGGGAGATGTGAGGACGTAACTTTTGGAAAAGAGGTCAATGAGTTAAAATTGTGGGAGGGTAAATGAAAGATGATGAACAAGAGCATTTAAATGTGTAAAAATTCAATGATGGACTTATTATGGGATTTTCAAAGCATGTGAAGGTCAACAAGTGTGGCTTTGGGAGTAATATGGATGGAAAAGTGGGATAAAAAGGTATCCACAATTTGTGTGAAAGTGAAAAGACTATGTTGTTGGAGGCATGAGTACCAGTCAAGTGCGCAACCAGTGAGTGAAATTGGGAAAGTACATAGAAGCAAAGCATCATCATGTTGGATAAGGTGGCAAGCGTAGAAAAAATGATGTAAGTGGTGTTGGCGGTCCCTAGTACCATCAAATTTATCAAATGTGGGCAATTTGAAATGCGGTGGATCGGGATGGCGCAGCATACCATGGGGTGAATAAACTCATTACAAATGGAATGATAAGTAGGCATGGGAAAAATTCCCTCTAAATGTTTGTTAGAACTATAATATTAATTGATCATAATATTTATTTTATAGTTAAATAATATAGAATAACTTATATTCTTATTATTTAAATATAAACTATATATTAGGTGGTTAGTTATTTATTAACTAATATTAATCTAGGGTGTACCCCATCACTTAAGAAGGTCATAACCCTTCGGGTTATTTAAATATGACTATAGGTCATATTTAGAATTATCATGGTGATTCTGGTAAATACATGGAGTAGAAGTGAGGAGGGAGTTTTCTGGACTGGATGTAAAAAGTTTCTCAGATAGTGGAAATTATTCTACCATGGTTTTTACCCCATTGGGGTTTTCCACGTTAAATCTCATGTTATGGTGTTCTGTGTATTTATTCATTTATTACTATGTGCACATTTATATTTGTATTTATTAATTAATGTTAATAAATGTTTCATCCCCTCGTCCTGACATGGTACAGAGCGGGATTAAATAATTTAATTTAATTCTAATGTTACAACGGTTGGGAAGTTAGGTGGTTAGTTGGTTAGTATCCTATTTAACCCCCTTCCCTCTCCATATGAATGAATGTGTGTGTGTATAGGTGGAAACCTATTTGAAGATTTTAACCCTCGCGTGAAAACTGGAACTCAAGAGAATTACCAAGGCCTGAAAATAAAGGTAAGGTTTGAATAGTTTTGTGAAATATTTTATATATTTCTATAGTTTTTTAAAGTGTGTAGGTTAATACAAGATATTAAAAGAGAGAGTAAAAATTCAAGTGAAACCTAGTTCACAGAGGAGACAAGAGTCTAGAAAATAGGGATTTCAATTTTCTTATTGGTTGGATAAATCATCTTGTCCCCTGGTGATGTAAAATAATTATTTTCACTTTGAATTTTGAAAAATTAATTCATGTCCTTATGGACCCCTTCAATAGTAAATATTACCTTAAAACTTAAAACCATATTCTCTTTAACATATGGTTTATACCTCCAATTTTTTTAAAACAATAATTCATTTTATAAACCGAGTTTTTTTGTTTTTATAAAACCCTATTCAAAAAATAAAAATCTATAAACTATATGTTATTATATAGTTGATTTTTAAAATATATATATACAAAATAAATTTTATACTATATAGTTTATATGTATAACTATAATTGTAGTTTATAGTATAAACTATACCTAAAAATAATGTGGCCCTATAAACTAAGGCTTTATATTAAAACTCATCATATATAGTTTATATTATAAACTGTATAATCTTGTCTAAAGCCTATTAATGTGGCTTTATATAAAGATGTGGTTTATATATACCTAGGGGTGGCCCCCTTCAACCCCCAATATACCATGTACCACCACATGGCACTCTTTGTTTAGCCCTCTCCCCACCCACTCCATGGCCTCGATGTGTCCTGCGACATCATCCCTATCTGAGCCCCCATCTTCTTCCCATGGGGACGATTTAGTCCCACATGGAGATGAAAATGTGAATAGGAGGGTTTATAAGCCTTAGTGTGGCCTAACACATGTGTGGCTTGGGCCATGTATGTGAATGTTTTGCTTGAGAGCCTTGTGGCTCGGCTCATTTGATTAGCTCGCCCTCAGGTCACACAATGAGTAGTGTTGGTTTAAAATTGGTAAATATGGCTCAGCGGTGGTAATTTAATATAAGTCTTGGAAAATGTAATATGTGTGGATTTTTTTATTAATGTTTGGTTTACATTGCGATTGAAATGTGATAGCTCGGTTGGTTAATTTGCATAGTTTGAAATATGATATAATAGTTACATTGGTAAGTTGGTTATAAATTGGCTCGATGGCATAAAATAACTTGGTGATAAACTTGCCAAATTGGCTAGCTAATTCAACCGAGTTGATATAAATTCAACCCAATAAGGAGTAAGAGGTCCCCAAATTTGTTATAAATCATCATTTTTTTAGTTTTGAAAAATATATTAAACTATTGCTTTGTTTTTTGAAAATATTAATTATGAAAGTTACTTATTTTGTGAAAAAATAGTAAAACAATATAATCATTTTTTTGTTTAAAATGATATATTTTGTGACATGATGACTAGATCGTCATCATCATTTTGTTAGAAAACTAAAAAAATAACTCACATTTCGATTCATTTTTGATATTATATTAACGCATTCGTGTATAGACTATCAAATTGACATGACCTCCTTTTTTGGCATAAATTGATCATTTTTTCGATTGCGAGGATTAAATGATGACATGGGGATTTCTATTAAACTCTTTTTAATCCTCATTAATTATTTAATTTTATTTACGTAAAAATGGGATCTAACCAATTTTCAATTGATAAATCTCAGATATTGAATGAGAACAATTACAGCATTTGGAATATTCAATTGAAGGCAGAATTTGTGGCTCTCGAATTATGGGTAGTTGTTAATGGAACTAAGAAGGCTCAAGTGAAAGAAAAGCAATTGCGGAGAACATCATTTCGTATTAACAAAAATTACAAGAGGTGATGTCCATCATTTTTCAAAGCGTACATGATGATTTATTTCTTCATATCGGGAATTAAGAAAGTCCGAGTGAGACTTGGACTCAATTGGAATTCATGCACGAAGGTATGCATTTATCAAAAATCATTAAACTAATTTTAAAGCTTATGATAACTCCCATGAAGGGAGATGAAAAAGTGATAAATTATTTAGCAAAAATAAAAATATTAAGTCTCAAGTAAATGGGTGTAGCTTGCAACTTAATTCAAGATAAATTTCTTTATTTCATTATTTAGTTGAATATTCATGAGAAATTTAGAAATTTCATTTCAATTTTCATTCAAAATATCAAACATAACAAAACATTCCAAATTTGCAAACCCTTAGTACTCTCTTGGTTTAGGAAGAGAAAGTTATGAAAAATTTGATTCAAAAGAGAATGCCACTCAGACACTTCTTGCTCAAAAATAAAAAGAAAACCTTCTAGGTTCAACAAGAATCAAAAATCAACTTTTAAACCTCCTAGTAAAAACAAGAAACCAAGAAACTTAAAAGTTAGTTTTGATGGTAAATGTCATAACTATGGGAAATTTGGACATAAGAAAGAAGATTGTAAATTGAAAAACAAGTCAAATTTCAAAAATAAAAAATGGAATAAATCAGATCAAAATCAAGATGAAGATGATGAGAATAATCATAGTGCTAATATAATAGCTTTATAAACTACTATTACTTCTAAATGAAAAGTATATTTTCTATTTTGTATACTATTAAAAAAGGAGTTGTTTTTTCTTTCATAATTAACTCAAATGAGTTAGTAAAAATAAACTAGAACTAGATACAATTGAAAACATACACAAAATGGATTATATGTGTTTTAAAAAAATCTTCATTATTTTAGGTTATTCAAAAAGTAGAAGCTGTGTTCATTTTTGGCACAAAACTTGATCATATCTGACGTGTCAAGGCTTAATTTTACCACCTTTGAAATATATTAAAGGGTGCTAACATGATTATTGTTTGAAGAAAATACAAATCCATGGGAAAAATCCACTCTTATTGGATCATGTTTACTGATGAATTCTATGATCATTCTTGTATGATTTGATTATCTGTTTAAATATGTTATCTATCAAGTCTTATCTCATTTGTAAAGTCTTAGATATATATGTTTTTGATAAAATATTTCTAAAATTTTTTAGTATGTGATTACTAAAATGTTATTATATGCATATCAAATGACACTTGGGGACACCCTTGCATTTGTATTGGAAACTTTTAATACTGATTGCATCTAATACACATTTTACAAGAATAGTATGTTAAAAATTTTCAACATATTTTAACATGGTTAGTTGTTAAGCATATTATTATATTAGTTATTAAACAATTGTTGTCGTCCTCAAAATTCCCCTCTTTTTGAAGTCAAGTTTCAAAAAAATTGAGCCAGTACCATGGAGTATTGGATCGCGTCGAGCCTGGTATTGTTTTCCATTTTCTATTCCATGGAGAACAATTAGAAATGCAGGCATACAAGAGGAGTTTTTCCTCTTCTATTTATTTCTTCCTGCAATCGAGAATGACGCGGATATCTTCCCCGTTAATTTTTTCCCCAGCATCCACGAGTATTACGTGGATATCTCTGATTAGATGTAGCATGGCCATGTTTCACGCAACAGTGAAATCCTCCACATATCCAAATGGAACAACTCTAAGGGCAGGCCCAAGGCAGATCCACAAATAAGTGTTGGCTTTCCACATGTCCAGGGTCTAAAATCAAGACAAAAAAATCCCAAATCAGCTAAGTATGGAAGGTTCAGTGGACGGCGCCATGTGCTTCATCGACATAATTTCAAGGGTCGAAGCTAGGGGTAGTTCTCAAACTTGTGCCAATCCTCCACATGTCCCAAGTCCAAAAAGGGGATAGAGCCGATTACTTAAATTGACTAAGTATGAGTGGGTCGGCAAAAGCCTCCACGTGCCTCAATGACGTAATTTTAGTAATGAAACCAAAGGTCCAATCTTCAAATGAGCATCAGCTTGCCATGTGGTTAGAGTCAATGGAGAGACAGAGTTGGCTGTTGAAAAGTCTAGGACTGGTGGAAGGAGCCACGCATCAGCTCGGTGTAATTTTAGGAGGCATATCCAAAGTGGAAACTCAAATGAGCGCTAATTCTCCACATGTTTAGAGGTCAACATAAGTCAAGTGGGAAGTAAGCCCGAATTGGCTAAGTATAAAGAACCAACAGAGCTCTCCATGTGTCAGCCTGGCATAACTTCAAAGGCAAAATCTAAAGGTAGGTTCCAAATGAGCACCAGCTCTCCATGTGTCCAGGGTCAGATATACGACCCCGCCAAACAAAAGGGAGAAATTCAAATATTAAGCCCGAATAGAAATTCAAGGCGGGGAAGCGGGCCATCGGGGAGATTTGAGAATTTGAGCCTTGTTTTCATTAAAGGGCTTAAAGTTAAAAAGTGACCCGCTGACCCCTCCCACGCCAAGGAAAAATTCAAATATTAAGCCCGCATCGAAGGTCAAAGTGGGGAGGCGGGCCGGCGGAGCAATTTGTGTTTTTGAGCCCGCATTGAAAAAAGGTAAAATTATAAAAGTGACCCATGACTCTGTCTCCACTCAAGTAAGGCCATGTGTCAAGACCATATCAAAAGTGGGTGAGCGGACCAAAAATGTAAAAATGCCAAATCTCTATAAAGTCATAAAATGCAAAAGGAATCCTCCACACCCACTCCTA
This sequence comes from Taxus wallichiana var. yunnanensis, assembly GCA_018340775.1. Taxonomy (NCBI): domain Eukaryota; kingdom Viridiplantae; phylum Streptophyta; class Pinopsida; order Cupressales; family Taxaceae; genus Taxus; species Taxus wallichiana. Next base: position 735,944,269 of record CM031239.1, read on the forward strand.
GTAAATTTCTCCCATGTGGATGACTCTAGTTTAAAGTTTCAAAGGCAAGATGAATGGTTCAAATTCAAAGTTATAAAACAAGTGTAACGGCTGCATTATGAAAAGTCTATTTTTTTCGCCATTGGCGTTTCTTTGCAAATTAAGAATCTAAGCGAACGTGAATGATTGAAAAGATTGTAAACCTGTTTCTTGCTAACAAAGAAGAAGTTGTAACCATTTCTTGCAAGATATTTAATGGATTCTTCACACCATTGTAAAGGGGTTGGAAATTGATCTTGTAAACTCACGGGTGCATTGTACTTAGAGAAATCAAAGGAGATAACCAATTTCTTCTACTTTCCTCCATTCTCAAATTTATTCCATTCCCACATTATGTACAACTTATGTTTAAGCATCAATACAAGAAGAAGGATTTTGTAGCCTCTTTGATGAGGATATTTTAGAAACTTTGAATTTGCAATATTATCTCGTCTTTTTTCCATTTGCGGGGTTTTCTTCTCGTGAATGCATGTATTGAAGTTTCTAACTAGTGTGTGTGTAGGAATATGATGTTCTACTTGTAGCATTAGTTCTCCTACCTATATTCTCACTCCCTTTCCCACTTTCAAACAAAAATCTTCCCTAGAAAGAGATTGCTAGGTTTTCCACGGGTCGAGTGGAGTGCCTGTTGGATCCCTAGTCAAAAGGCAACCACATAAATCCACATTTTATTGCGCATGAATATACGGCAGCTAAATCGGTTAAGTAGAGGACTTAGATTCCTAGAGCATTGGCAAGCAATTCAAAAAAATCCACCTGAAAAATTTCCTCACCAACAATTTTTAGCACCCACCATGGGGTAGATTTAGCTTGACATTTGCACTGAATGTGTACTTGTAAGGTCGAAAATTCAAAATTCAAAAAAGAGAAATTTTTGGAATTTAAATTTCTATATGAGCTACATGGATTCAAATCATGGCTACTCTAAGAAACCCTCTATTGAAAGACCCAAATTGCTATTCCACATCCAAGAAGACATTGCTTCATATTTGAGGGAAGTTATCTAGCATAATAAGCAGAGTGCCAATCATTATTTCATTGGCACGATAATTATAGACCTTGAAGAAGAACATTGCTGCTTTGAATTGGAGAGGCAAAGAAAAATTACAGTACGCAAAAGAAGAGCATGGATTTTCAAGTGGCAAATACAAGATACACCCTAGCAACGAGAGCGAGGAGGACAAACTAATCCCATTTTTGAGGAACTTTAAAGGAGAGAAGAGCTACTCAGAATCCAAAGGCTTCCTTTTCAAGTAACCGGTCATGTTGGGAACCTGAGTGTTTTCAATCCTTTGGACGATGAATTTCCATACATCAACGATAACCTTGTAGACTTCACTAATGTGGAGACCGAAGAAGAAGCTAGAGAAAGAGAGGCGAGAGCCAAAGAAGAAATAAGAGCTCAACTCGAAGAAATCGAGAGACTTCAAGCCGAGGCAGATGAAAGAGCAGCAGTAGAAGCCGTAGCCTTAGTAAGGTTGGAAGCTAGAAACATAAATAGAATGGGGTATCATGATCATGATCATGAACGTTATCATGAGGCCCGTAGGCCTAATGTACCATGGGGAGGAAACATCGGTCCACTGGCTCTCACTCAACCATTCCATGAGCTACCAAGAGGCTCAAGAAAAAACTTCCCAAAATTCAGAGGGGATGGTTCTCAACTCCTGAAGAGTATGTAGCAGCATTTATCACTGCTTGTAGTGTGTTGGGTGTTGAGGATGAAGATTTGTCAATCCGACTCTTTAAGGAGTCACTTCAAGAGGTGGCTACCAAGAATGGTTCTATATGCTACCCCCAAGGTCTGTCACCTATTGGGAGGATATAAGAAGTGAATTCAAACATAGGTTCAAGAGCACAAAATATTGTCAGGATATTTTGGTCAATTGGTACAAATGAAGAAAGAAACCTCCAAGTCAATGAGGGACTTCGTAGCAAGATATGATAGAGTGATAAGAAGGATTCCTAAAGATGTGGTGCCTTCTGAAAATAATTTGAAAAGGTTTTTCATCAGTGATTTTCCATCAGAAGTAGGTTTCTTCCTTAGAAGAGCCCAACCAAGAACATTGAGGGAATCCAAGGACTATGCAATAGAAACTAATGATGATCTAATCCTTTCGGAAAGGTGAAAGGCCCCAATGGAAAGCAAAATGGTCAGAATTCAAACTCTGTCACCACAGATCCGATGTTCCAAAAATGGCAAATGACTTGGTTGCCTTGAAGAAGTAGCTATCTCAAATCACAATGTGGAACGCTTCAAAGAAACCAAACCCTCCAGATAGGCCAAGGATTGCTCCACCTCCTCATCGGCTTGCTCTTGAAGCACCACCAGTCAATTCCATTTGTGAGACCAAAGAGTCAGAGGAGGAAGTAGAAATTGATGGAACTGAAGAAGAAAATATGAAAGACTATGTAAACTATCTTGAGGTCGAGGAATTTGATATGCGTGATGGCATAATTGAGTATGTTGATGATGAAGATGAGGATGATGAAGAGCTCTCAAGTTTCTCATGTGTTTTTTCACTCGTGCACAATCCAAGAAAGGTGCTTCATCCTCAGCGGTTGTGGTAAAGGATAAGAAGAATAAAAAGATTCTTCTCCAGAGGTCACACAAAATAAAATCATCGAGAGGATCACCATAACACCTTCTACATGGAGTCGGCCAAAGAAAACCAAACTCACTTTGGTTGTCGGGGATCATGTTACTATGCTAATTAAGTCATCTAATTCTTCTCCCGAGTTCAAAATTTTCTAAGAAAAATTCTCCTTTAAATGTTTTTCCCTGTAAAAACATCAAAGGTTCAATCAAAAGCTACACCCTCACCCCCTTCCAAGCCAATTTCTACACCCGAAATGGAGAATTCAACACCGAAAGTAAAAAATCCTCTACCATGTAAATCTTCCTCCATTTGGAACCTCTTCCTCACTCACCATAACCCCATTTGACTTTGTGGAACATGCAAGCAAAACCAAAGTCCAGCTCTCAAAAATAGAATACCTACAAACACACCCTGCCCAATTTGACAGGTTCATTAATGTAGTTTGTGGTGGTAACCTTGTATCCTTGAGTCCTAATTCTAAAGGCTTACTGCCCACACCATCCACACCACCTTCCCAAAACATGTTAGCCCTCAGTGCCTCCAAAACCAACAGGGTTGAACCTTTCTACCTATCACTCCTCATTAAATGTTTCCAACTAAATAAGTGTATCATAGATTCCGGAGCCTTAGACAATGTGATGTCAACCAAAGTTGCAAATGCTCTAGGCCTCACCTTGACCCGGGTAAATGGCACCTGCTACTTAATGGAATCCAAACAAGTTCCATTGGTAGGAAGAATCGAAGATGCACAGGTAACACTAAGCGATTTTCCAAACAAGAAGGTGCTCCTAACCATACTGGTTACAGATATCCCAACATCCTTTGGTATGCTATTAAGTAGGATTTTTTGAAGAGACCTAGGTGGAGAGATAAAAAAGGATTGGTCATCTGTAACTATCCCAGTAAAAGATGATATGAAGAAGTTTCTACCAGTAAGAAAGATGAAGTTCACAGTACGAAAGTATGATGATCCGAAAGCAAACATTCTCTTTCAAGATTGTGGGCTAGGAAACTACTTCCTCACATCAAAAAAGAGGAGAACTTCCCACTTCTTATGGAGGAAGAGGAAGATCAAATTTGGACAATGTAATTTGATGGTATTCATTCTAGTACGAGCTCGAGAGCTGGTGTAGTATTGTACTCTCCTTCCAATGAGTTGTACCCATTTACCTACAAGTTACAATTTGATAATACAAATAAAACTGCAGAGTATGAAGCACTACTCTTAGGCATGAGTGCAGTAGAGGACATGGGAATCAAGAAACTGATATGCCGAGGTGATGTAGAGGTTGTAGTAAATCAGGTCTGCCAACAATATTAGGTGAACAATCCAAGACTCGACATTACGAAATAGAGAGTGTGGGACTACATTGAATCTTTTGATGCATTTTCCATTGAAGCTATTCCAAGGGAATAGAATGAATAGGATGATTCTCTTGCAGTGTCATATTCCCTAGTGACACCTCATCCTTATTTTGGTAAATACAAAGTGACCATTGAAATGGTATTCAGGCCTAGTGTACTAGACAAAGCAAATCATTGGCAAGTCTTCAATTATGATAACCAAATTTTAGCCTTTTTAGAGCAAAGGGATGATTTCAATGATATGTTCTTGAAGGAGGTGAAAATCCACACCAGAAGTAGTCCCCCAAAGAAGAGAAAGAAGGAATTGAAGGGATTAAAGGGATTGATGATGAGGGAGTAATCAAATTGAAAGGGAACAAAATTCCCAAATGCCTAGTCTCTTTAGAAGACCTCTTTGACAAACATGATAGATTCATTCAAGAGAAAGAGAAGCAATCTTCTCAGTGCCTAGCTGATTTCGATAAAGAAAAATTGGTACCTTAGAGGAGCCAAGGATGGTCAATATTGGAAAATGTTGCTCTCCTGAAGAAAAAAGAAGTTTTTTTGCTTTACTCAAGAAATACTCAGATGTCTTGGCCTACTCTTATGATGAACTCAAATCCTTCCAGCCAAAGGAAATGCATCACTCAATTCCTTTGAAGTAGGGTGTTAAGCCCTTCAGGTAGAAACAAAGGCCGTATAACCCAAAGATTGCTGATACCATCAAGGAGGAGGTAATGAAGATGCTTAATGCAAGGATCATCTTTCCCATCCACCATTCAATGTGGGTGGCTAACATTGTCGGTGTGCCATTGTGGAAGAAGAATGGTGAAATAAGGATATGTGTAGATTTTCACAACCTGAACCAGGCATCACTAAAGGAAAATTATCCTCTTCCTATCATGGACCATATCCTGTAATCAATCACTAGATCTGAAATGCTTTCATTACTTGATGGATTCTCAAGATATAATCAAATCAAAGTGGCAGAGGAGGACTACACCAAAACAACCTTTACAACACCTTAGGGCACTTTTTCCTACATCAGAATGCCTTTTGGCCTAATCAATGCAAGAGCTACATTCCAAAGGGCGATGGATTTGGCCTTCAAAGATCTGAAGCATTAGATTGTCATATATCTTGATGATCTCATAGTATTTTCAAAGAAGAGGGGATATCATATCTATCACATGGAGCAGTACTTTCAGTGTAGGAAACATGACATATCATTAAATCCAAAAATTGCATTTTTGGAGTCACAGAAGGCAAGTTATTGGGGCACATTGTGAACAAACATGGAGCACACATTGATCCGAGAGGATTAGATCCATTCAAGCACTAGCCCCGCCCACAAAAAAAGAAAGGAGTTCATTCATTCTTCAGAAAGGTGAACTTTCTTCTTTGTTTTGTGCCTAAGTTTCTTGAGTTGACGAAGCATCATCACTTCCATGATGAAACCACAAGCAAACTTTAAATGTAACAATGAAGGAAGGCAACATTTGAAGAGATCAATAAATCCATTGCAAGGCTCCGAATCTTGTATCTTCAAATTTTAATAAAGAATTCATCATGTATTGTTATGCATCGAACATACACTCTTTGTCATTCTTGTTCAAAAAAAAATGATGAAGGATGTTAGGAAATTAATAGTTAGTGCTCCACATATATGTGTGTTTAAATAATAATTACGAGATTAATTATTATCATCTTAATTTGTGGTAGTAAATATGTCAGTAAATAATAATTACATTGGTAATTATTATGTAAATGGTAAGTTAGTGAATATTTGTTATAAGTTGTTATATTAAACAACTATAACAAATATTGTTGTATGATTTTAACCACTCACATGTATAGAGTTTGGGAGAGATATTCGTGGAGGTGTAGTTATACCTACATCCTAAAATATAGGAATTATATTCCTATATATATGTAAGTATTGCAATATGTAAATGTATTATGAGAAAAAATTATTATGATTTGATTATTAGCATTTTTTTGGGTTTGATCTCTGCAACTCTGACCCGTCCTCAAGATTTGGTATCAGCAACGTTCTAATCCTCTCTCAGTGATGGTTTTTTGAGTGTAACTAAGGGAGCAGATGTTGTACTTGCTCCTGTGTATGCATTTTCTATTCAATGATTTTGGAATAGTTTTGTTTCCTGCACTTTGTCTCCTCTATCTTGGCCATATATTTAGTGTTGTGCATTCATATCTCCAGCAGTCAAAAGAAGGATTTGGCCACGTATAACTTCTTGCAGCTGTCAAAAAAAAGAAAGCTTGATTTTTAGCGATTTAGGCATCAAACTCAGTCAAGAACAGCTTTCATATCATGCAATGAAATAAAACAAAATGAGTACCATTGCAAAGCTCTAGAAATAAGCTTTCCGACGCATTAAACGGTTTTCAAATCGGAGCTCTGGTTCTCAAGTTATGAACAAATCATTGTTGGTCACTTCAAAAATCAGCCGTGAGTTTCTTGCCTTCCCACAACCATTTCTGATTGGCTAATTATTTTATAGTTTTGCAAAACTATAGTTTGAAAATATTTATTTTTTCTATAGTTTTTGCTTAAATAATTGCAAATTGAGGGAAAATAATACATTTTTGGCCAAATTAATACTTTTTGGCGCCAATTCTTGAGGTTATAAACATTTTTGGAATCTACATTTCCTCTCGGTTCCAACGAGTGGTCACACGATAAATTTGCTCTCCATCTTGAGAAAATTTTTAATCGTTGAGCCAATTTTAATTAAATTGGGTCTTTTTACGGGAAATTGAAACCTTAATAACTTTTGCACGGTAACTCAAAATAGAGTGCCAATTTTTACAAAAGTGCTTGTTTTTTCATCTCGTCACATTGGTTTCAATTTCATTGAAAAATTCCAAGTTCAAAAAATACCCTCTTTTTTGTACCCTTTTTTAGCCTTATTGAGTAATAAATGTCAAACATTAAAAATTGTAAAGGACGCATTATCGCTAGAATGTGACATCCAATTTGTGGGGGTTCTTCTTAAGCTCTATGATCAAATCTAGCTAACCTAGCAGTATGACACTGGAGGAAGGAGGACAACGGAGGTTGGAGGTTAATCAGCGACCTCTTGTCAGTCGCCAACGATGGGGCCACAGATGATTTGGTGGCATTTGTTTTGATTGTGTGTTTTCTTGATTCATGAGTGATCTTGTTTTCAATAAGTGAAAATTTCACATTGAGGGGGGAACATGATCCAATGTTCCATTTCCATTATGTCATTTTTTTCTATGTATGTACAAGCAGTAGATTTCAATCAGAATTTCCTATGTTATTCCCTACAGTGAGATGTGATGAGGGCTGAGAATAGTACTCGGCATATCATGATGTGGTTGTAGGTAAACCACTTGAAAACCTTCATTTGTGGTTTGTAGTAAACCAATAGCAAAATCACCATTCTTGGTTGTTGGTAATCCATTCGCAAAACCATCACTTTATGGTTTGTGGTAAACCAATTGCAAAACCACCATTCTCAATTTTTGGTAAACCATTTGCAAAACCATCCTTGAGGTTTGTGATCATCCTGTGAAAATCACCAGATCATGAGCAGGTGCAAGTATAAGGCAGGTTTTCCCCATGTTCACACTAAGGGGGAATGTTAGGAAATCCATAGTTAGTGCTCCACATATATGTGTGTTTAAATAATAATTATGAGAGTAATTATTATCATCTTAATTTGTGGTAGTAAATATGTCAGTAAATAATAATTACATTGGTAATTATTATGTAAATGGTAAGTTAGTGAATATTTGTTATAAGTTGTTATATTAAACAACTATAACAAATATTGTTGTATGAGTTTAACCACTCACGTGTATAGAGTTTGGGAGAGATATTCATGGAGGTGTAGTTATACCTACATCCTAAAATATAGGAATTATATTCCTATATATATGTAAGTATTGCAATATGTAAATGTATTATGAGAACAAATTATTATGATTTGATTATTAGCATTTTTTGGGTTTGATCTATGTAACTCGACCTATCCTCAAGAAAGGCGTGGAAGTACCTATTGCTTTCATGAGTTGTCCTTTGAAAAAGCATGATCTAAAATACTGACCAATTGGAGAAGCATGCCTATGCAGTGGTCAAGGCTGTAAAAAACTTCAAGTTTTACATCCTCAATTCCCATACAATGGTGATGGTCCCCGACAGTGAAATCAAGTCCATCTTGACACAACAAGATCCCAGAGCTAAAAGAGGAAATTGGATTGCAAAGACTCAAGAATATGACTTGGAGATTCGACCCTCCAATATGGTAAGGGAAATGGCTTGTGCAAGTTGATTGTTGAAGATGAAACACTCAAATTTCAACATGGTGAAGAAAATTGTGCTTGCTCAACTTGTTTAGAAGACAACCCACAAGTTCTCTTTGTCACCACTATTGATGAGTGGTATGTTGATATTGCCTATTACCTAACTTATGGAGAATGCCCCCATCTTGATTATAAGCAAAGGAGAACACTCAAGCTGAAGGAAGCTAAATTTGTAATCTGGAATCATGCGCTTTACAAAGAGGCCTGGATGGTTGATTCCTCAGGTGTGTAGATAAAGAGCAACAAGAAAAGTTGATTAAAGCATACCATGACCAAGCATGTGATGGACATTTTTCAGAAATGGTCACTACACACAAGATCCTCTGAGGAAGGTATTATTGGCCCGCCATCTTTGCAGACACTCAAGATTGGGTTTCTAAATGCAAAGCATGCTAACAATTTGTTGGAAAACCACAACTCACTGCATTACCACTCAAGCTTGTGGTTATTAAAGAACCATTTCAACAGTGGGGGATAGACTTCATTGGTGTTCTAAACCCTCACTGAAGCACATGGCACACCTATGTACTCATAGCAACAGACTACTTCACCAAATGGGTGGAATCCATTCCACCAAACAAGCTAACAATGAAATAATATGCAAATTCATCAAGGAGAATATCATAATCCATTTCAGAGTACCACAAAATATTGTAGTAGATAATGCTACCTATTTCTCTTCAAGAGAGTTGACCAAGTTTTTCTATAGCTACGGAATCTCCCTATCTCATTCTTCTGACTATTATCCACAAGGAAATAGACAGGATGAATCAAGCAACAAGAACATTGTGACCATTGTCACAAGCTTGTAAATGAGAATCAAAGGAATTGGCACAAAAGGTTGTACGATGCATTGTGTGTGGATAGGATCACTCCCAAGAAGGCAATATGTATATCACCATTCCCACTTTGTTGTATGGAGTCGAAGCAAAAATTCCTCTCATCCAACTCTCAAGCTGCTATAGGCAATAGAAGATGGTCACTACAAGGATTTCATTGACAAGAGGATCCTCTTTCTTGAGAATATGGAAGAAAATAGAATCCAAGTGGTGGATCGTGATAAGGAGCACCAATTGAAAATAAAGAATATTTTTGATAAGAAGCCCAAGGAAAGAGAATTTGAAGTTTGAGACTTCATCCTGCTATGGGACAAGAGAAGAGGACCAAAAGGAAGCCATGGAAATTTTGATTCATTATGGCTCGACCCATTCTAGATTTGTGAAGATTATGGCGAGAACACTTTTACTGCTCTCATATTTCGATGGAACGCCACTAGAATTACCTCAGAGTGGGAAATACTTAACATTGTATCATCAGTGAAAGCGGGTTGTTCCCCCACCTTGTACCATAGGTGTGTTTCCCTTTTCCATTGTGTGGTTTTGTGTCCCCTTCTGTTGTGTTTTGTGTGTTTCCTTCCTGTTGTGTGCTTGTGTGTTTCCTTCTTCCAATCTTTCTTTCTCAAAGTTGTACATGACTCTACAATCCCCAATGGATAAGGCACTGGTCAACAAATTACAAGGTCTAGAGATTGAGATTCTGAATTCCCATGTCATGTCTTCACTATGCTTAGTCCATGTTATGTCCCCAAGCTAGAATAGTTGTTGTGGTCTCAAAATTCCCCTCTTTTTGAAGTCAAGTTTCAAAAAAATTGAGTCAGTACCATGGAGTATTGGATCACGTCAAGCCTAGTATTGTTTGTCATTTTCTATTCCATGGAGAACAATTAGAAATTTAGGTGTACAGGTGGAGTTTTTCCTCTTTTGTTTATTTCTTCCCCAGTCGGGAATGACGGGCATATCTTCCCCATTAATTTTTGCCCCAACATCCACGAGTAGTACGTGGATATCTCTAATTGGATGCGGCATGGCCATGTTTCAAGCAACAACGGAAGCCTCCACATGTCCAAATGACGCAACTCAAGGGCAGGGCCCAAGGGATAGTCCACAAATAAGTGTAGGCTTTCCACGTGTCAGGGTCCAAAATGAAGACAAAACAAGCCCAAAATTGGCTAAGTATGGAAGGTTGGTGAATAGCACCACGTGCTTCATCAGCGCAATTACAAGGGTCAAAGCTAGGGCGGTTATCAAACTTGTGCCAATCCTCCAAGTGTCCCATGTCTAAAAAGGGGATAGAGCCAATTGCTTAAATTGACTAAGTATGAGCGGGTCGGCAGAAGCCTCCACGTGCCTCAATGATGCAATTTCAGTAATGAAACCAAAGGGCCAATCTTCAAATGAGCATCATCTTACCACATGGTCGAGTCAATGGAGAGATAGAGTTGGCTGTTGAAAATTCTAGGACTAGTGGAAGGAGCCATGCGTTAGCTCGGCACAATTTCAAGAGGCGTATCCAAAGCGGAAACTCAAATGAGCGCCAATTCTCCACGTGTCTAGAGGTCAACATAAGTCAAGTGGGAAGTAAGCCCGAATTGACTAAGTATAAAATAACTGGCGGAGCTCTCCACGTGTCAGCTTGGTGCAACTTCAAAGGAAAAATCCAAAGGCAGGTTCCAAATGAGTGCTAGCTCTCCACGTGTCTAGGGTCAGATATATGGCCCCGCCAAACAAAAGGGAGAAATTCAAATATTAAGCCCGAATAGAAAGTTAAGATGGGGAAGTGGGCCGTCAGGAGATTTGAGAATTTGAGCCTTGTTTTCATTAAAGGGTCTTAAAGTTAATAAGTGACCCACAACCCCGCCCATGCCAAGGAAAATGTCAAATATTAAGCTCGCATCAAAGGTCAAAGTGAGAAGGCGGGCCGAAAAAGTAATTTGTGTTTTTGAGCTCACATTGATAAAAGGTAAAATTATGAAAGTGACCTGCAACTCTATCTCCACTCAAATAAGGCCACGTGTCAAGACCATATCAAAAGTGGGTGAGCAGACCAAAATGTAAAAAATGTCAAATCTCTATAAAGTTACAAAATGCAAAAGGCATCCTCCACACCTGCTCCAGTAAATTTCTCCCACATGGACGACTCTGGTTTAAAGTTTCAAAGGCAAGATGAACGGTTCAAATTCAAAGTTACAAAACAAGTGTAACGGATGCATTATGAAAAGTCTAGTTTTTCTCACCATTGGCATTTCTTTGCGAATCAAGAATCTAAACAGACATGAATGATTGAAAATATTGTAAACCATTTCTTGCTAACAAAGAAGAAGTTGTAACCATTTCTTGCAAGATATTTAATGGCTTCTTCACGCCATTGTAAAGGGGTTGGAAATTGATCTTGTAAACTCACGAGTGCATTGTACTTAGAGAAAGCAAAGGAGATAGCCATTTTCTTCTACTTTCCTCCATTCCCACATTATGTACAACTTTTGTTTAAGCATCAATACAAGAAGAAGGATTTTTAGCCTCTTTGATGAGGAGATTTTAGAAACTTTGAGTTTGCAATCTTATCTCATCTTGTTTCCATTTGCAGGGTTGTTTCTTCTCATGAATGCATGTGTTGAAGTTTCTAACTAGTGTGTGTGCAGGAATCTGATTTTCGCCTACAAAATTAGTTATCCTACCTCTATTCTCACTCCCTTTCCCACTTTAGAGACAATGTCTTCCCCTAGTAAGAGATTGCTAGCTTTGTTGCGAGGTGGTCAGTGGAGTGCCTGTTGGATCCCCGATCAAAAGGCCACCATAGAAATCCACATTTTATCGCACATGCATATACAAGACTACACTTGATTAAGTAGAAGTACTTATATTCCCAGAGCATTTGTAAGGAATTCAAAAATTTGTCTACCGACAAATTTCCTCTTAACAACAACTAATTTTTTATTTTTACAAATAGTTAAAATTAAAATCAATAATGATTTATATGCTTATTATGATGTCTATATGAATATTGTGACTCTAACTATCTTTGATGTTGTGTTAGATATAGAATATACATCTAGATTTGTGTATAATTTTTTTAGTGCAAGAACCATTTCTTGGAAGAGAAAAAACAACCAACAGTCTCCATTTCCTTTGAGGTAGAGAATTGCAGATAGAAGTAGAAAAGAATCCATGTGGTGATGCGGTTGTTGGAAGAGATACACATGGAAGTTGAAGGAAGTATTCCTCTTCTATGTTGTGGTCAGAGTTGTATTACTCTTTCTAAAGAATCCAATTCAACATCAGAGAATGAAGCATATTGAAGTTCATATGCATGTTATCCAAGATAAGGTTCTCTACGGTGATAGAGATCTCCAGTTCTAAAGATCAAGATTGCAGTTATGTTTATGAGTCATTGTGTGCTATAAAATACTACAACTTCCATGTAATGTTTGGCCTTTCAGAGTTTCCATTGAGGGGAGTGTGCATGGAAATGCCACCTCCTAATGGTTAGTTAGTTATTGAATCCTTATCTGTATACTTCTACTATGGTAAAAAGCATTGTAAAAAGATCGTTTATGATCTATGTAAACTGATAGAGTTTAGAGAAAATATAGTCCATTGTGTGCATCTATTTGTAAAGGAGGTCCTTGTGTTATAAAAGGCTCCTAGAGATGAAGTTTAAGAATTTTTCCCATGAGAAACAATGGGATTTTTAGGAATTCAGTTTTTTTAGTGCTCCATAATCATGTTAATGTAACGAAGTTGTTTGGTTGTTAAAACAACTCAGTTGGAATAGAAGAGTAGTTTCCTACTTAATAGGAAACTCTTTTCCTATATATTTTTGTCTCAGATGAATTAATACATAGAGTGATTATTATTATGATATTTCATTTGTTCATTATAAACCAAATTCTAGATTTGGTATCAGAGCAACGCGTCGTTCACGAGAATAATAATTGATTAATGGATTGCCTCCTCCATCGACCATCATGGGATTGAGTTATGTATTGCATTTTTGACTATGTTGTATTTTAGCGAGTCTCGGTGTTATATTAGCAAAAGTAGAGGCATCCAAACTCCTTAGAAAGATTACAAGGGTGATCTTCCCGGGATGAGGTCTTCCCACAAAGAGACATCTAAAGAAGTGAATTTGCAACCATTCGGAGGTGTTTATTGGTGAGCCATGATCTATAGAAATGTTTTGAGAATAGCCTGCACAAAAAGATCTGTGGATATGTGTGGGCAGTGTATTCAATTATAAATTCGTCGTCCAAAGCTAATCCAACGCATCAAATATTTTCATAGCTCAATTCTCATTGTTAAGAGTATGAAATTCTTTGATCTGTGAAAGAGATTATATTTTCCTGCATATTTAAAGTCGTCCACCAGAGATCTCACGTTGGAAGAAATGCAGAACATGTTTTTCAATCAAGACATTGTGGATTCTACCTCGGGTCTTCTCATCGAGTTTGTTCTTGTGACACAGTGACCTATATTGCATTGAAGGAAGTCTATACAGACATAACAGGCTACATGTATTATTCATCTTGCTATATATCTATATTTTTGGGAGATCTTTTTGAATGTGAATAAAGGAAAAATATCTGTCAAGACATTACCCACTGTTTTGCTTCCACATCCTGGCATTCATTGAATCTCCTCGTCGTGCTGCCACATCTTGGCATTTTTCTTTCAAACTCCATGTGGTGATAGCTTCCTCTGGCTCTCCTTCATAAAGCTGACATATAATACATCAATTTAATCATCCATAAATGATTTGGTACTTCAAATGGATTTGGTTCCACATGAAAAGACATCCGTATCTCAATGGCGCCCTCTAACCGCTTCCATCACCCCACAATAGAGGTGTTTTTTTAAAGCGAGGTCGGTTTGTTTAGTTTTAGTCAAATATTCTAGTTTAAAATTTCTTGTACATGTAATTCAGATTGGTAATAGTCCATGTAAATGCTTGCAAATGTATATTTGGAGATAAAGTTGACATAACATGTTTACTCTTTAATCTTCATAGAGAGGTCCATAGGTTGAATCACACAATTAGAAAAATTGTGGTGAGAATTTATTTTTTGGTGAGAGAAAGAAAAAGTGATTTTTTTACTAAGTAAAAGTTTGTTATCTACCTCGTGTTGTAAAGTGTCAATGTTGAAGTCAAAACGCCAATAAAGTCAATTTGTACGTCATATTGTAAAAAAATGTCATAGTCTCATTGTCAATATCTATTTTCCTATTATATCATGGTCCATATTAGTATTCAAAGCCATCAAAAAGTTAAAATTTGTGTCGTCACAAATTGTAAAATTAAAAAAATTGTCTCATGGACACAGTTTCAGTGGAATCTGACATCTGTAATCAAGCTTCATGATCAAATAAAGTTGAGTTAGTAGCAGACTAATTGGAGGATGGAGGCAGGAGGAAAATCAACATCCTCGAGTTCGTCACCACCTCAGAGGCTGTAAACTGCTTTAGTGACACCTTTTGTTATGTGTGATGAATAAGAACATATGAGCATCCATGTTCCTATGCGCAATAAAGTGTTTGTGTTCCCCTGTGATGATGATAATGTGGAGATTTATACCATTGATACTATTGCAGGAAGTGTTCTTGATCAGATTGACTTGATGGTTATGATTAACTAAAATAAACTAAGTACAAGGAAATAGTAATCCTAGTTAATCTAATTAGGAGGACTAAAACGTTGTATAAATGAACTAAAACAATATGGAACAATTGTAATTAATTATTCTAAGTGAAATAAAACCCTAAGTATGTAAGTAAAGAAGGATAAATGACTTAGCTGATTGGAGAAGCATCACGAGGTTGTCACAGGTCTAGAAATAAAATCTAGAAGTGTAGACGATCAGTCAAAATTCCTGCGAAGACTGGATCTAGAAGATCTCGAACTAACTAGGGTGCACAGGAAGGTATCTTGTGGCACCCAGGGCACCTGGGCCTGCAGATTGGGCATCATGATCTCTGTAAATTCTCGAATTCAAATTTGATAAGGCCGCACCTGGTATCTTCGAACACTATTTATCTATTGCATTGGACTCACTAGGTTGCACCGAATGTGGTGAATAATCAAATGAAAACTTGCAAGAGGAAAGGAAGTATCAAACCCTAAGAAAAATAAAGATGCAAAATGAATGGGTCAGACTAACCTCAGCCACCAAACTAGTGGTCTTATCATTGAGCATTTGCACTACATTTCAGACCCGGATGTAGTTATGGTGAGTGTGTGCATGTCGTGCCCTAGGTGCTCTTGTTTCAGTCACACTTTGTGAAGTAGTGAGCAATAGTAACTATAGAAAATGTAATAGCATGTGTGCATGGAATAGAATAGAATCCCTCCCCTATCCTGTGTATGTTGATGCATATCTCCTAGCCTTGATGCATGACACTATGTGGATACAAGTGATGCTGATGGATGTAACTCTAGATGGAGCGATAGTAGTGTGTGATGCTCGGACCTTTGTTATGGTCTTATAACTTTGTATTAATAGGGTTCTCTAGCTTTAATTTCATAATTAACCCCGACGTGGTTGACTAGGAAAAATATAAAGATGAAAAATTGCTAGAAAGGCCCTAAAAATAAGTAAGAAGGTGGTACATGGATCGGGGCACGCCGGGTGGAACCAGGGCACCCGGGGGTGCCCTAGTATAGGTATGGCACCCTAATTTTGGGATAGAATGATGGGGTAGTTGTGAAATAAGTGGGTTAGTGCAAGAAAATATGTGGGAATGACAAAGTAAAATATAAAATAAAGATGGCCAAAAGGTGGGATTAATTAGTACTTTATTCACTTGAGAACCTTCTAAATAGTAGTATAAGACTGGGTTAAATAATGCCTAAAGTGCATGATTTTGTGTCTACATTTTTCCCCACTTTATGTTGGTGATTAGAATGCTCGATAACACAAAGTAGATAGAGTGTGTACCTGATATCCATGTAGAGTGTAGAAGAAAACGTGTCGATGGACTAGACTCAAGCGTGGAATGACAAAAAGAAAAATGTGGAGGAGTGTGGATTTTAAAGATGAAAAATGTACATAAAAAGTGATGAGAGTGAACCTCGAAGCGAACGCGTGTATAGCAATTGTTGTGTGTAGTGTACATGCATGGTTAGTAAAGGTAAGTAAGTGCACTGTAGCGGTGTGTTGTCATTTTCATTGTTGTTGTTGTTGTTGCCCCCAATTTGACTACTTGTTTCTCATATGGTTGGACTGCGAGGATACAAATATCAAGTAGTCAAATATGTATGTGTGTAAAAATGCTATGTAAAATATGCATATGTATAGAAATGTGTAAAATACAAAAATGTAAAATACACTAGAATAAAAGTGTAAATGGAACATGTGCACCTGATCCATGCTAAGAAAAGGGGTTTAGAAGGATATCATGTACTTTTGCAAGTTTTTTGGGTGATCTCACGCCACCTTGGATGAATAAGTATGGGGAGGAAATACGTTGCATCCTCTAACCTTTAACCGGTCTGTTGAAATGTGTGAAGATATCTCTATACCATCCTAGTTTTTGGGTGATCGATGCCACTTTGGACGAAGTAGTGTAGAGAGGCACACCCACTGTAACCCCCAAGCTGTAATCGCTCCATGCAGAATTTCCGAAGGACACCATGTTCTGTAGAGGCTATTGTGTATGGAGTTCGTAGACTGGTCTAAACTCACTCGTTGTATGTGAACCAATGTAAATGTTATCTAAATAACTCTCCTAGTTATTTGGGTAACTTGTATACACATTCTAGCTCTCATTTCCTCATTGAAGGTTACTCGCACTCAATTTATGTTGGCACATTCCCTTGGTCACAATTTCCTACGCACCCCTTTCCTTCCTCGGCGACCTTGCATGATTTCTATTTTCTCCTTCCATTTTCCTTCCTCATTGTTTCATTCCTCCCACGCGCCCACCTTGGCGCTTTTGACTTCTTCCTAAGCAACTTCTTCACCATGCACGTGTTTTAATTGCTTCAATTAACTAATTCCTGGCCCTCTCGTGCGCTGCACCCATTACTTTGTAATAGTTACACCTTCACCATGCATTATTTTCTGCATGTTTTCCTATTTTCCCTACGTGTCACACGTGCACCCTTTGCGCCTTCCTTCGCATGTCCTTCCCTCGTGCCCTCCTTTGTGCCCTCATGTGTCAGGTCATCTTTTGACATGCTTGAGTGCATTGTGCACAACCATTCAAAGCACGCCAACAGGTCACCAAATTCTTGTAGCAAATCGGTGAGCGACACATGGTAGAGACAAAAATATTTACATAGTTGGCCATCATTTCAGCCAACCCATGCACACCACATGTTTTGTGTGTCTTGACGACTCGACATCTTCTAATAGCCATATATTTTGCTACATATCTCGTATCAATGCACGCCTAGACTTGTCAGAAAGTTGATGACACAAGCTACACGTTGGACTATTCAAATTCAAATGTAGGCGGGATTTTTAGGCAAAAATAGGGAAACATATCTCAGCTCATCAATGCACACATCTAATCGACCTCAACCACCAGATTTCATCAGATCTTGCCTTCTTCCTTCTTCCACACTAAACGAGACATGAGGAAGTGCATCGATGACCTTGTAGAAATATTTGTAGGAATTTATCACTTGTTGTTGGTGGTTGAATATTTAAATCTGAGTTTCCCTCCTTTTCTCCTTCTCTTCTCTTCTTCTTCTTCTATAAATAGCAAAGTTCTGCTTTATAAAAAGGATCCCTCTCTATTGTAATGACACCATGCCAAAATGGTGGCTGACTTTCCATGGGTCTCAGACCTTGACATGGTCTCTACAAGGTATTCTCACCTCATGTCATGATGTAAATGACTATGCATCCCTTGAGCAATAAAAATGTGTTTTGTGGGCTGGTGTCTTCCCTCTCTCGTTTTAATTACATTCTCACTGTGTTATATTTTTGGCATGATGTGTGTATTATCGTGCTTGCAGTCCCCGTGTTCATGTTTTACATGCACTAGAAGGCCGAGTCTACATGTTGATCTATGGTGCACACCATTCGCCCTCATCTCCACTGTGCCCGATCTCTGTTTGCATCACTACTCGTGGAGAGAGATCAACCCTTTCTTTCTAGTGCTATCACCTTCCTTAGCTTAGGATTTCCCCTTTCTACACATCCTTCTATCCCTGGTCTCTTGGCATGTTTAGTCTATGATTTTCTTTCGAATTAGGAGTAGCAGTAGCGTTAGAGGTAGGTAGAGGAACCAACCTTCTCCGGAGATCCATCCCAAGTGCCCTTCTAAGATCCGAGACACGGGTGCACATTTGAGCAACCAATAGTCTCTAGCATGCCGGTGGGACCAAAGTGAAGAGCTTTATATATTCATCTCAAAGCATGTTCAATGTGTTATTGCTGAGATCCAACCTTTGCAGGTATTTTTCAACACATTTGGAAACTCCACTAATTCAACACACCCATTATCTCATTTGTAGACCAGTCTTCCCTCATTCCACCATTCATCTCTTCTTTTCCATCATTCCACATTCCTCTTTTGAATTTGTACAACCATGACTTCTTTCCCTCTATGGAATTCCCATTTGTAGCATCAGAACTATTTCCCTCCATCCCCATAGTTTTAGAATCCTCCTCCAAATCATTTTTATAAGCCCCATTATCCCGAAAATGCATATAACCCACTCTTTTCTAACCAAAATGTTTATGAAGAACAGGTTTATGCGGATGATGGTGAAAACTCCATAGAAAAATCTGATTTTGAGAGGCAGGTGCAAAAAATGGAGATGGACATGATGCAACTCAGAGTCAAGTGCTCCTTAAAGGTAGATAAATTTGGCTACAAGGTCCCTTGTCCATGGGTCGGCCCTATACCAGTCTGGTTTAGTGCCCAACAGAAGTTGCACTTTATTATTGAGATGTTGCCCTAGATTACAGTGGGAAGAAGAAATGGAGGCTCAAAAATATAGCACATGGTGGCCCTGTCAATGGGGAAACCTGCACTACCATCTTACAACCCTCCCACTCCTTCATGCCAACTTACATCATCTCAGCCCATTGTGCGTGTTCCCAACTTCTTGCGCATTGCCCCCATTGAGAATTACCCTCCATCATCTCACCTTTAGTTCCCTTCCACTCCCCTTTTCACACATGCCTTTGCTCCTCTTGTGTGTGCACCTTCCATCCCTTTTGCATCCATCCTCCCATTTTCTTCCAAGTCCCCTCTACTTAGTTATACCACAAATGAACAACCCCTTGCCAATGTGCCTCTCCCAACCAACGTCATCATGTTTGACGACTGCAGAATAGTTGAGAATGGTGTGACTCATGCGACTCTAACTAGGAAGAGTAAGTCATATGGGCATCCTGTTCCACAGGAAAATTAGTTAGCTCAGAGGGCGTAGTTACGAGGAGAGACCGAGTTGCTTAGGTAGAACCATGCTTGCCTTGACTTTGTGTGCCCTGAGCCTACAAGTGCTCCCCTTTAGAAGGAGAGTCTATAAGAAAATATCATATGTGGGATTGAGATTCAAAGTAATGGTAAAACCAAAAGGATCGGACTATGCCCAATCGGATATTTGGCTAGCCTAGAACCAAAACCAAAGTTGTCATTGGTCATGCTCATTTCAAAGCATGGGGTAGAGCTTAAGCGCGCAAAGGTTAGCGGCACCACCTCCCGAGGATCCAAGTATAGAACAACTCCAAGAGGTTTATATTTTTTTATACTTTAAGAAGGGTGAAACACCACTTGGAAGGTTGTTTTTCACTCTTTTTCTGACCATGTCTAGTGCCAAATCAACTACATGGTTGCAATTTGTGAGGAAAAGAAGTTATTTCTCCCGTGTGCTGCGCAGGTTTTACTTGAGCGCCCTTGCCTCTAGTTAGAGTAGGTTAGTTTAGCTTTGCTTTTAGTAAAACAAGTTCTTGCACACACTCGTATGTTTCAGTTGGGACATGTATGATTTCCATATTTTGTACATAGTGTTGTGCTTCTTTTTAGTGCGCTCCTTCGATGCCTTTCCTTTCCTATTGCGCTGCGTGCCCTTTTTTTTTTGCTTGCTAGGATGACAGTTCAATTTTAGAGATATAGTTCCAATGGTCAGTGTATAGCTTTCACTCTCATCAATCCAATTCAAAATATCTTCATATATGAGCAACAATTTAGTTCAAAGTTTAGATAAAGCTTCAAGTGACTCCAAGAATTTTCTTCAAAGTCAGAGATCAAATCTCCAAGATTGGTGCTTGATTCCATGCCCAATGTACTTCTAAGGCTATCCAAATAACTCTCCTAGTTATTTGGGTAACTTGTATACACATTCTAGCTCTCAATTCCTCATTGAAGGTTGCACGCACTCAATTTTAGTTGGCACATTCCCTTGGTCACAGTTTCCCTGTGCACCCATTTCCTTCCTCGAGCACCCTTGCATGCTTTTTGTTCTCTCCTTCCATTTTCCTTCCTCTTTGTTCCATTCCTCCCTCGCGCCCACCTTGAAGCCTTCGAATTCTTCCTAAGCATCTTCTTCACCCTACACACGTTTCAAAATTGCTTCATCTCGCCTAAGTCCCGACCCTCTCGCACGTCGTGCCCATTACTTTGTAATAGTTATGCCTTCACCATGCATTCTCTACTCACCTATTTTCCTCTTTTCCCCATGTGTCACACGCGCCCTTCTCGTGCCTTCCTCCATGTGCCCTTCCCTCGCACCCTCCTTTGCACCCTTCTGTGCCAGGTCATATTTTGACATATTTGA
Source organism: Taxus wallichiana var. yunnanensis (assembly GCA_018340775.1). Lineage (NCBI taxonomy): Eukaryota > Viridiplantae > Streptophyta > Pinopsida > Cupressales > Taxaceae > Taxus > Taxus wallichiana. Next base: position 735,965,169 of record CM031239.1, read on the forward strand.
GTTTGTCACTCGCAACCATTCAAAGTGCACCAACAGGTCACCAAATTCTTACAACAAATTAGTGAGCAACACGTGGCAGAAATGAAAAATATTTACATATTTGGCCATCATTTCAGCCAACCCACGCACGCCATGTGTTTTGTGTGTGCCGATGACTCTGACATCTTCTGACAGCCGTATCTTTTGCTACAGAGCTCATATCGATGCATTCCTAGACTTGTCAAAAAGATACTAACACAAGCTACACATTAGACTATTCAAATTCAAATGTAGGTGGGATTTGATAGGTGAAAAAAAGGAAACATATCTCAGCTCATCAATGCACACATCCAATCGACCTCAACCACCAGATTTCATCGATATTTCCTTCTTCCTTCTTCCACACACCAAATAGACATGGGGAAGCACATATGATAGCCTTCAGAGGTAGATTTGTAGGCATTTATCACTTGTTGTTGGTGGTTACATATTTAAATCTGATTTTTCCTCTTTTTCTCCTTCTCTTCTCTCCTTCTTCTATAAATAACAGAGTTCGCTTTATAAGGACCCCTCTCTGTTGTAACGGAACCATGAAAAAATGGTGGCTGACTTCCCACAGGTCTCAGACCTTGACATGGTCTCTGCAAGGTATTCTTTCCTCCTGTCATGGATGTAAATGATTGTGCATCCCTTGAGCAATAAAATCATGTTTTGTGGAACTCATGTCTTCCCTCTCTCATTTTCATTGCATTCTCACCTCTCTATTATATTTTCTAGCATGTTGTGTGTATTCCTATGCTTTTATTCCCCATGTTCATGTGTTGTGTGCATGCTGGAAGGTCGAGCCCGCATGTTGATCGGTGACGTGCGCCATCCACCCTCATCTCTTGTGCCCGCTTTGTTTCTGTCACCTCTCATGGAGAGATATCGACCCTTTCCTTCTGGTGCTATCACCTTCCTTAGCTTAGGATTTCCCCTTTCTGCACATCCTTCTATCCCTGGTCCCTTGGCATGTTTAGTCTAGGATTTTCTTTTAGCATTAGGAGTAGCAGTAGCGTTAGAGGTAGGTAGAGGAACCGACATTCTCTCGGAGATCCGTCCCAAGCGTGCAAGGTCCCACAACTTTGGGATAGTTCCATTGTGGTCTCAAACACCTCAGCCCTTCCAAGATTTGAGACGTGGGTGCACTTTTGAGCAACCAACAATAAATACATTGTGTTAGTAGAAAAATCCTTAATGATGCCCCCACTCTTTGGGGGCGCATACAACGTCAGCCGAAAGGAGAATGCGGCCCCAAAAGAGGAACAACCATACTCTAAATTTTAGAACTCTTCCCTACATGGGGAAAGGGAAAACACTTGGTAGATACCAAGGCACACACAAAAGGGGATGGCTAGCCAAAACAAGTGTTAGTCTGAAAACACATGCATGCAATAAGACAAGTGTAAAATATGTAGACAATGTAGAAACTACCAAGCACATTAGTGTAAACACACAAGAAAACAAGTGGACTACACATATCGGGTTACAAACATGGGACATTACTCACGATTTTGCAAGACACAAAAGGCCATCATGGCCGCAAACAATAAACAAGTGTGCACACAAGCAAAGGGCAAAGCCCGCATACAATGGAAAACAAGTAGAAACAAATATGTATTCATGGAAACATGTAATCCTATAAAATAAGTGTTACACTTGGAACACCTATCAGCATGTTAGAGTGATAACCAATATGTCAAAGCATGTATAAGAAAGTAAGATAAGATGCTAAGTACAAAATGAAACAATAACACTGGATAAGATGAATGTGGATACCCCCAGTGACCAATATAGGAAGGGTAGAAGGAGAGCATCCATGCCGCGTGTAAAGTCTTGTATCTACAATCACACTAGACAAAGGTGTGAACGCACATGTGTGTATGATAATGAAATATAATAAAGTAGTCTAACATGTATAAGAAAGTGATCATGCAAAACACTAATAAGTAAAATTAAATGCCCCCAAGATAATGCAATATGTTGTGGATGGATGAATGGAATACAAGATGGAATGATAGGAGCAACGTGCCTCCCAAGTAGATGGAATGTATGCAATGAGTTTCATTTTTCCCCTTAGTGGTCAAGAATGAACTATAAACGAGAGTGCATCATCGGGAAATGGTCGAGTAGTGTTGGTTGTGTCTAGCGTTGTGATGAGTGTATATATGTAATGGTGATGAAATGCGACATGTAGAGATATGTGCATGAACCCTATAGCCAAAGCATTTATCATGACTATGTTGAACAGAGTAGTGATGATTTAGCCATAATCTTATATCACTATATGATGAAAGGATGAAAATGGGTGATGATTTAGCCTAAAGTGTATGCCACTATATGATGACTGGATGAAGATCGGTGATGACTTAGCGTAAAGTGTATGTCACTATAAGATGAAAGGAGGGAGTGGTGATTTAACCTAAGGGTGTATACCACCACAAGATGATAATGGGGGTGGTGATTTAGCCTAAAGCATATACCAGTATAAGATAATAGAATGGGTGACAATTTAACCTAAGGTATATGCCACAAATGCTAGAAATGTCAGATGAGGAAAATGTCACGTGGTGAATGTAAGGTCCATTTGATTGGTAAACCCTTGGTAGTCAAGTATGGACCGATGAACGAAAGTGTGTCATAAGGTGGGGAGTGGAGCACGTAGAAAACAACGTAGTAAAAACAACAAAGTGATGAAGATGGTATGTAAATGCACGGTGTGGGAAATGCTAATGTAAGATATGTAGTGTGTATAGAATATGTAATGTGTGAAATGCAATAGGAAGTGTATATAGAAATGGAATATGTAAGGATGATAAGATGAAACTAGACCCATATGTAATGGAATCTAGTGTAGTATGTAGAATGTATATGATGGATAAATGCGCTATGTGACTCATGTAATGTAGGAAATGTAGGGTGTGTAGACTATGTAAGATGCGGTAATAGGTGTAGATAGAATATGGAGTGATAACATGTAAATATAGACCCATATATATAATGTAACCTAGCGTAAATGTGGAATGTGAGGATGAAAATGGAAAACTAGACTCATATGTAATGATGACTAGTGTAGTATATGAAAAATGTATGCTATGAAGATGTGTGATGTATAGGTGTAGGATGAACGATGTATATGATAGAATGTAAGTGTGTATATTTTGTAGTGCAGTGTGTGGGGTTTAGTGTAATGGTAATCCCTCAACAGTCAAGTGTGAACCAAACACAAGAGTGTGTCATTGGGTAATGACGGTCTTTGGGAGATGTGATGTGATGTGATACACCTATAGGAAAGAACAAATAAATAGATATGGAATGCATGATGTAAGACTATAGAATGATGCTAGAAGAGGGGGGTGTGTGATGGCTATGCCCCCAAGATCACATAAAGGAGAATTCAACCAATAAGGTCGAATGATGAAGGCCCTTCAACTGGTGCCTAGGATGATGAAAATGGATGGCCATGGTCTACGCATGGGGATATAACGGATAAATTTGGTGTCGATGAATGAAATTGATATGTGTGTGAGGGAACAATGAATTGGGAAGATTGAGATAGAAGGACACGATGTAGTGATAAATACGATAGAGGGGATGGTGAAGGATGTGCAAAAGGTTACCGTTGAGGTGATATGTAGGTAGTGTGAGCTTGCCGCTTACGAATAGGATGAGGGTGTGTAATAAATGAAAGTATGCCTAACTGTTGGAGATCACGAATAATATGGCTCAAAGTGTGGCAAGAGTTGGTATGATGCCCTTGAATTTGATGGTAGTGGAAAAATGGTTGATCACGATATTGTATTAGTTGAGGAGGATAGTGATGATTAGATGGTAGAGAAATGATTTGATGATGAAGAAGCTGGCCAAGAAAGACATGTGGCGTAGCATTGGAAGGAAAGATAAGGAGTGAAGGTAATGGTACAACTAGAGGGTCAGTGAGATGACTGGTAGAGGACGTAAATGGCGCATGAGTTGTAGGAGTAGTATGAGCATGCGAGTTAGTGGCATCTAAATTTGTTATATCTCAGCAAGGAGAGATGCAATAGTTTCTTCCATAGACTAACACTTTGGATTTTTAGTGCATGTATAGCATCTCATAGGTGTGCATTAGATGAAGGACTGCAAGGGTGAGAATCATCAAGCTATGCTGCATTGGTGGATATGGAGCATATTGGAGTTTGTGGTGTATCGGTACTAACACATGAAGGTAATGTATGAGTAATATCTTCTAAAGCATCATCAAGATAAGTATCAAATTCATATTGCACAACACAAGAAACTTGATAAGCAAGTGTATGGGGTTAGGCATCCAAGTAACCATGAATGCGTAAGATGTACATGACCACGGCGTATTGTTCATCTGTAAAGGGGGTAACATGCATCCTGAGCATACCAAATAGTGAAGTTTGGTGAATAACAAAGCAGGAGCTACGACAAATGCACATGTTACCAAATGGTATGGGAAAGGCGATATCAACACCATCGGGATCAAACATCCCTCTAATATAATCTAACCAAGATCGGCCCAGAGTGAGTGGAGAAGTGATATGAGAACGTGCAAAATAAATAACAAGATGGAAAATATGAGGGCCATATGCAGTGAGTGAGGATGACATAACCATTGATACAAATATGGATCGCACAAAGAAGAATGAAGGTCATCGAAGTCAAAACCAAGTCGAAGGAGACCCTCATGGGAACATATGGTGGCCATGCATGATGTGTCGAGTGGTGTGTGATCCCACTAAGAATTATTTATGAAGATAGTGCAAGTACATGATGTGCATACTAAGGAGGCAGATGTTGGTGGAGAGGATGGGATGATAGCTATAGATGGTAAAGGTCCCTGGTATGGCACAATAGTAGTAGTAATAATAGGAAGTGGGGAAGAAACCGTGATAAACATGCTAATAGTGGCAACAAATGGCATCTCGTATAGAAAAGGGGATAGGGGAGGACTATAAAAAACAATCGAGTATTGTGGAGTAGGCGCAGATAAAAGGTATCAAAGCGTTGGTAACAACGAGGAGTAAGTAGCAAAGTAGAAGGGACCATACCAATCATGTAGAAGGTAGGAACCAAGTCATGTGGAGCTTCACGAGGTTGATAATCAATCATAAACTAAGGAGAAGGGGATGTAGGGGAAGTATTATATCACTAGAATCATCTACACCGATGCGGGAGAATGAACAAGTGAAGGTAAGTGGTATTGTGGTTCACTAATGGTGGTAGGTGGAACTATGGGATCAGGGGGAGAGCTTTGACCTCAACTACAAGTTGTGTTAAAGTAGCATGATTAATAATAGTGCACGAGATAGGCGGAAACAACATGTTCAATAGTGCGAGGATCCATTCCAAAATATGGAAGATGAATAAATGAAGGGCAAGGTCTATGGCCAAAGGAGGAGTAGTATGAGTGTCGAGAAAAGCATGGCCATGACTATCAAATTGTAAAGTAGCGAAGGATTAGAAAAATATGACTTTCTATTATGCTTACCCATGATGGGTGGATGCAAATGTGAAAACCCTAGAAGGTGCTATGAAGAAACGTGGGGTTCACCAAAATGATTAACTAAAAATAAACTAAGTGTAAGGAAATAGTAATCCTAGTTAATCTAATTAGGAGGACTAAAACACTATGTAGAAATGAACTAAAACAATATGAAACAATTGTGATTAATTATTCTAAGTGAAATAAAACCCTAAGTATGCAAGTAAAGAAGGATAAATGACTTAGCTGATTAGAGAAGAATGTGCCATAGGTCTGGAAATAAAATATGGAAGTGCAGATGATCACTCAAAAGTCCTGCGAAGACCAAATCTAAAAGATCTAAATTGACTAAGAAAGGGCATCTGGGCGCCCACCCGGTCTCTGATTAGGTGCCCCGATCTCTGTAAATGCTCATATTCCAAATTTTATAGGTCGCATAAGTATCTCTAAACATTGTCTATCTATCACATTAGATTCATTGGGTTGTGCGAATGTCATGAATAATCAAATGATGACTGTAAGAAGAAATGCGTATCAAACCCTAAGAAAAATAAAGATGCGAGAATGAATGGGTCGATCGACCTTAGTTGTGAAACTAGTAGTCTTATCACTGAGGATTGCACTACATTTCAGACCCGGATGTAGTTTTGGTGAGTGTGTGCATGTCGTGCCCTAGGTGTTCTTGTGTTAGTCGCACTTTGTGAAGTAGCGAGCAATAGTAACTATAGAAAATGTAATAACGTGTGTGCATGGAATAGAATAGAATCTCTCCCCTTATGTTGTGTGTGTTGATGAAAATATCCTAGCCTTGATGCATGACACTATATGGATGCAAGTGATGCAATGGATACAACTCTAGATGGAGTGATAGTAGTGTGTGATGCTTGGACCTTCATTATGGTCTTATAACTTTGTATTTATAGAGTTCTCAAGCTTTGATTTCGTAATTAACCCCAACATGGCTGACTATGAAAAAATAAAGATGAAAAATAGTTAGAAAGGCCCCAAAAAGAAGCGGGAAGGTGGCACATGGATCGAGGCACCCCGGGTGGGCCCAGGGCACCCTAGTACATGCTTGGGTGCCCCGATTTGAGCTAGAATGAATAAGAAATTGTGAAACAAGTGGGTAAGTGCAAGAAAATATGCGGTAATGACGAAGTAAAATATAAAATAAAGATAGGGATTACTTAGTACTTTATTCACTTGAGAACCTTCTAAATAATAGTATAAGACCGGGTTAAATAATGCCTAAAGTGCATGATTTTGTGTCTATAGGTTGATGTGAATTGTTTGATGGGTCCTGTACGTACCCAAAATTGTAAGGTACTGTACTGCGGAATGATGTAATAAGTGCCCCAATGATGATACAGGCCCCTTCGCAAGGTGTTCGGGATCCAGAAAAGCTTTACAGATATGCATTAACATCCCGCATACCCCGATTAGCCCCCGTGTGCTTTGTTTTACCTATTTTTCCCTCTTTTCTTGGATTTTTGGTCTTCAGTGATGAAACCGCCACCCTGAACAGCGGCGGCGGTCCTGTGCGCGTTTTCCAGAACGCTCTTTTGACGCGACCCGCGTGAAATATCACGACTCACCAGCTTTTCTTGCCGACTTGAGCATGCATTAATGTTTTTGGTCCCCTGGAATAGTGTTTTTCTTTTGTTTAATGTTTAAGAGTTCAGTTTGGATTTGATTTTTGGATGTTTGAATTCCTATAAATGCATGGTTTGTGCACATGCAAATGGCCCCTCATTCTTGTTTAGAAACTCATCACTTTCAGTAGTTCAGTCTTCTAGTTTGCTTAAGTTTGATAGCATAGCTCATTTCATACTTCATTAGTATTGTGTTGCAGCTGGTAAGCCACATATCCAACTTGTGCAAGTGCAGACATTATTTGGGCCACCATTTTCACTCCAACTTTCATGTTTTCAGTGCTATGTCCCTTTAGTTTGCTTAGGATTGGTAGTATAGTTTGTTGCAGGTTTGTTTTAGCTTTGTGTTGCTGTTGGTAAGCCACAGATCCAACTTGTGCAAACAGTATTATTGTTTTGGAGTAAAATAGTCTAGGCAGCCATTAAAGTTGCAGGTTTTGCTCTTCATACAGACTAGTCTCAGGTTCTGGACGCTTTTTGTTGCATGATTCGCAGTAGACCCCGCTAGGAATTGCATAGGCCAAGCTCTGTACTCTTGCGCTATCCCTCTCCTATCCGCATTCTATTCTGTCTGCATTCTGAAGGCTGTCCATCGATCCAAATATCTATTCCTGTTGATGCAAGCATTCCATGCTTTTCTGGATTCACGTGAGCACAAAGAACGAAGAGATCATACTGAGGGGACAAGAACACACACACCGTCGGATTCGCCACTGTTCTGCGAAATCCAGGTTCCATCTTTCAAAAGTTTTAGTTAGAATTTATCAAATAAAGTAGTTAATCATTTTATTTCAGTTATTTCTATTCTCGATATTGTCAGGGAGGTTGTGGGGATTGATAGTTTCTGAGAAACTATGATTCATTCCTCACTTCTGAGGTAGGATCGAGAATCTTGCAGATAGATTAGTTATTTCGTTGTTTAGAATAGATATACAAAATTGCACAGACAAATAGCTACAATCGGCTATTTTGTTTGTTTTACGTTGTTAGTTTAGTTGTCAATTCTAAATATTTTAAATAGCTGCTTTCTTATAAATTGCCAGAAAATACAAAAAGAAATTATATATGTTAGAAGTGCACTTAGATTTTACTTTATTATAGTTTGTTTCATTACTGCTTTTGCATGACAATTACGGGACCTAGGGAGCCCAGGGAATACATTTTCGAGCCAATTGTGCCCCAGCCCAATAACGTAGTGGCAATAAGCGATATCGACCAAAACCTTAGGATACAAGTCGCCAAACAACAACGGACTTCCAGAGATCGGGGCACGGTTGAGAGGGTTAAACATCGAAGACGACCAAGCATATCTGTTTTGGTCAAATCAGCCAAACTCTGATTACCCTAGAAAATACCCACATGAGTGTAGAAGGGCTCGAAAGAGAACAAACATTCGGGTGTGATCCTTTAGTTCCATAGCCAGACGCTGGAGACACCCTAGTAGATATAGATACCAGCTTAAGAATCCAAGTTGCGATAACACCTGTAAGGTATTCTGAGAAGATCGCACAAGCTGTTGGTTCTAAACATAGTTTGAAAAAGCTTACGACTCTTTGGATACTAGGAATCGAACTTGATCTTCCGTATGACCATAACGGGACCACAACAACCAAGAGTCTATGGTTGTGATCCACAGATCCCATGACCTAACGAGTCCATAAGAGAATTAGACATAGACAACGGCCTACGTAAATTAGTATTTGAGTCTACTCGATTCCACCTCTCATCATTCAACAGTTATCCCTACTAGACACAATAACCAACAAAACTAGAGAATTTTGGACTAGGCCAGAGAATCGTCCATAGAGTTGACTATATCCACCATATGACCCTATCAGGAGAAATACACGAAACCATCCCGGGTCATTTTCCACGCATCCCACAACCCATAGATCGAATCACGCCAGAGCTCGATATTGATTGGAGCCTTCGAGCAGTCATCCTCGCTGATCGATCTATCACACCAGTCCAAGTTAGAAGGGCCTTCTTTGCTTTAGATTCGCAAATACCATTAGTGCGTATCGAAGACATTAGACTGCCTAACTAGTTTGCCTGCGCATTCTACCCACACCGGCTGTCTCGGCACGACCTCGGGAGGTCGGGTACGCAGAAGAGTTACTTGTTGATTCTCAAGCTCACCTGTCACTTTTCCGACGTACAAAATTGGTGAACCCGACGTGAAACAAACAATTCTTTCACCTTCTCTTTGAGAAGTTTCATCTTCTCCAAATCACCTTCGCTCCTTCCCATTATTCTGCGGGTATTCATATACCCCCCGAATATGTCGGGATTCGATGCATACGGCAGACCCCTCTTGGGTCTTGAGGCATACTACGCCCAATGAGAATAGGCGGTCATCACCCTCACTCTCGTGTGGGGCGACAACTATTCAACTAATCGATTGTCAACACAAACACCAATGACTAGATATAACTCATCCTTCCAAACAGAGGGGTTGGAGCAACTTGCTCAAACACAAACAGAACCTTCAGGCTCGAACAAAATGACATTAACTGGAGAGTCTGCTTCATCTCCTCAGGTATTACTCAGACCGCCTATTAGTAGACAGTCAGATCCATACTCAGTTCTAGATGACGAGTACTCAATACATTATCCTAGGAGTGAACAACGCTCTCAAGGCATGTACCCACCTGTAGGAACTTTACAGATACAGCCCGAGTTCTCTCCTCAAGAAAATTCCCCTATGCCATCACGTATGGAAAATACTCTCAGAGAAACTTGGCAAGATAGCAATCAGTTCATGACAGGCTATCACATGCCTATACAACACCAGGATATACAACAAACGCCACCAAGGCACAATATCGTGGCTTCGCCGAACGAAGTCATTTCAACTCTAATAGAAAAGGTTAGAGGATTAGAACTTGCCCAAGCAAGTCAAAATTCGAGAATCATACAAACAGGGAGTTCCAATCCTCCGCACCATCCTAGCCAAGTAGATCTCCTCACAGGAGTAGGCACGTTAGGTATGACTCCTCAATATTCGCAACAAGTGCCAACTAGACCCACTATCGCTAGCACTGTTCCTCCTGGTCCAGTACAAAGCAATCCATTCCTGGATAGTACACCTTCGTACTTAAACATGTACTCCAAATCGCCACAAGGAGATATGTACTCATCCCCGGCATGTTTGCTCCAGCGCGAGGACCTCCTTATGCCCCTGCCAAGCGCGTATGTTATGCCATATCAACAACCCGTCCGCCACCACCTCCTCAGCGAGGCACCATCGATGGTTGAGGCGTATGCTGATAGGGACTTATTTAGAATATTTAAAGGAGCCCTTAGATTTTGCCATACGAAGCGTTATGCTTCCAAGGCCTCTTCCCGATTTGCCCAAATACAAAGGAGAAGGAGATCCGAATGCGCATATCAAAGCTTACGCTACAGCCATTCGAGAATTACTCCCTTGGGACGGGGTTGTTGCTAAAATATTTCCCAAAACCTTGGAAGGCATCGCTCTCGATTGGTATTACAGAATACCCGAGGCTTCCATACATTCATTCAAACAACTCGTGTCTGAGTTCATCAAAGCCTTCGACATGAACAAACTACTAAGGACAGGAATCAGGGAGTTCTTGCACATCAAGCAAGAACATAACGAGTCTGTCGCCCATTTCATCCAAAGGTGGCGCACAGTCCTTTATTCCTCGGCAAGCGCTCCAAACATGGATCAGATGGAGCTATGCGATTTATTCCTTCATTCTCTTAGCAGAGAAGTGAAGGAAGAAGTCCAGAAGTTCCCACTAAGGACTTATGACGAGGTACTTGAGAGCGCTCTGCGAATTGATCAGCAGCGATAGATAGTGGCCGTAAGACGTATGGAGCAAACGGGAGGTTAATCACCTCTACTCAAAATACTACAACCACCACAAGCGTCAATCAAGGACCCAAAATCCTTAACAAAAATCGTGGGGTAACAACAGATGGGGTAACTGACCAGCCCAAGAGGGTAAATGTCGTTAATGCTCCGTCACAAACAAGCAACCAAAGAAACAACAATTTTACCCCGACGATCAATACGGTGGATTTTAATAATCCACAACAACAACAACGGCGAAATCCCATACAAGGACCAAGCCAAAACTCCTTTGGTTATCAAAACCAAAGTCAAAACCAGAAACAACAATTCCAAAACTTTGGTCCTAATAGGCAACAGTTTGATCGGAATTTTAGGCCACAATACACACCAAACCAACAAAACGGGAATTACAACCCCAATTCTTATTGTGGTTTCCATAAAATTCAAGGGCATGACACTAGAACGTGTCGTGATTACAACAAATTCATGCAACGCTTGCCAAATGAGCAAAAACAATTCTTTATGGATATGTTCTTAACAGATCCTACGTCACCAACGGCAAATACCTTCGCGAGGGCGGTTTCCCCTCGAGAATGCCCCTCTCAAGATCTTTAATGATCCACTCCCAAATCATGATAACGATAGGTTGAAACCAACTGGAACAAACAAAGGTGCAATAACAGGAAACAACGATCACGAGGCCTCAACCTCGCTAAATCCGTTAGTCGCGCCACAACTAGGAAGTCAACCACGACCTAAGGTAGTTGGATTAGTAGAGTTAGACTCCGAATTACCCGTTGAAGCAATTACGCGAACACGAGAGTATTTCTCTCAACCAAGTCCAAGCCACTGTAGGAAGCAGATAACATCCAGCAAACCGTAGCAAAACCTATGGGTGCTTACGATCTAATTAATGATCTAACAAAAACCTTCTCGCATATTTCATTCCTTGATTTACTAAAGAATTCCCCTGCTCACAGGGCTGCTCTTTTAGAGGCGTTAGGTTTGGGTCATTTAGTTAGTATCACTCCACCACCAGAAGCCTTGCAAGTAAATCATATAGACTTTGATGTTTATCCCAGGGACGGGCGGATAGGGATGTTGAATTCATATTCGAAATAAGTAAAATGCCTACGAGATTTGAGATCGCATGCGAGGCGATCCAGCCCTACACTTGCAAGTACAAGTTTATAATAACTATGTAAAACGGGCAATGGTTGATGACGGGGCTGCAGTTAACATAGTCCCTTTCTCTTTTCTCCAAAAATTGGGATATGGAGAAACAAACTGTTCTACTACACGAAATACCTTAAGAGGCTACGATAGCCTTAAAGCCACGTCGATAGGAACCATAATACTACCGGTCACTTTGGGACCTAAAACAATCCTGACTGAGTTTTATATTATAGATCGGGAAACTAACTATAATATGATCCTCGGCCGCCATGGATACATCGAATGAAGGCAATCCCTTCCACGCTATTTCAAGAAGTAAGGTTCTTACATCTGGGAAAGGTATTTGTAGCCAAAGGTGATCCAAAGCCGTTTGATGTACACCTAGCTGATTTAAAGAAAAGACCAGGTATACACTCAGAATTCGAACTTCCAACAAACCAACTTAACAAACCCTCTGACCCAAAGCCAGAGGAAAAGTTGGTACCTACGACGGATCTTGAAACTACCAACATAGCCAAAACAATTCCAACCCCTAAAGGTAAAACTAAAGAAATAGTATCATTAGGGACTACTGCGAAGATCGTTGAGTTGATAGAACAAGATTCACCAATGTTCTTACCATTCGATTCAGTAGGTATCGGATTTTCCCTAGGTGTTGGTTCCTTGCCAGCAGAAGATCTCTGTATGGTAGAAGTAGAGTGTGCAAACACAGCTGATACACCTACATCCATACTCCCGGCTAAGTATTGGACTCTCCATTTCGATGGAGCTAAATGCCGTTATGGAGCGGGCGGGTATAATTCTTACCTCGCCCGAAGAGAAGGTCCTCCCATTCTCTTTTAAATTAAACTTTGAATGCACAAACAACGGCGCTGAGTACGAAGCCCTCCTCCTTGGCCTTACCTTAGCCAAAAGAATTGGTATTGATAATATCAGAGTTTTAGGAGACTCGCAATTAGTGGCAAACCAAGTTTCAGAGGTATATGAAACTAAAGCCGAACACTTGCAACTTTACAAAAACGCTGTATTAGATTTAAGCAAGGCGTTCAACTTCATATCCATTGAAGCAATCCCGCGAGAAAAAAATCTTCTCGCCGATTCAATAGCAACCTCAGCATCACGTTTTACTCCAAACAATGAGCTAGAAGATACTCATTTCACGGTATCCATTCGTAACGAACCATTAATAAAAACAATGATGGATCCTCTTTCAAACGGAAGTAAATCTACCGTCCTAGACCATGTTGGAAATGATGCGGCTACTTTGGATTACTTAAATGCCTTTGCAGCACTACATCTCTCCTATCACACGCTAGATTTATCTCTGATCTCGCATTCATCTTCCTACTTCGGAAATCCTGTAATGAATCTTCCCTCACAAAAAGAGCCTAATATATATGTGGTGGAAAACGGGGATGATATAGATCTACCTCCGGCACCACCTAAGTTCGGAGAGGGTAATGCCTCTTTAATTGAAGAAACAATCGATGTCAATATCGGAACGGAAGATGAACCAAGAATTTTAAAGTTAGGTTCTTCGTTAACCCTAGAGGAAGTGGAAATACATACTCAGGTTCTCAAAGAACATCAAAAGGCATTTGCATTTAATTACAAAGAAATGACAGGAGTCGCACCCCACATTGCGGTACACAACCTCGTCACTAGATCAGATGCAAAGCCAATTAAACAAAAATCAAGACCCATGAAGCCCAAAGTAGCCCTCATGGTAAAAGAGGAGGTGATAAAACTCCTCCAAGTAGGATTCATCAAGCCAGTTGACTACTCCCAATGGGTATCTAACATCGTTCCCGTTCTCAAGAAGAATGGAAAGATACGCATCTGCATAGATTTTCGAGATATCAACAAAGCTTGCCCTAAGGACGACTTCCCTTTACCATCCATAGATGTTATTGTTGATGCAACAGCAGGTTTTGAACTCTTGTCTCTCATGGATGGATTCTCGGGATACAATCAAATCAAAATATCCGAACAAGATCAAGCTAAAACCACGTTCATAACTCCTTGGGGAACCTATTGTTACGCTGTTATGCCATTTGGTCTTAAGAACGCCGGTGCTACATACCAGCGGGCCATGACATACATATTTCACGATTTAATCCATAAAATCGTGGAATCCTACGTAGATGACTTGTTGGCTAAGGCCAAGAAGCGTTGTGACCATCCTGAGGTACTCCGCATCATCCTTTCATGCCTGATAGAATATGGAGTTACCCTAAACCCAGAGAAATGCGTCTTCGGTGTAACAGGAGGAAAGCTCCTAGGTTACATCATATCGTCACGAGGGATCGATGTTGATCCAGCCAAAATTCGGGCTGTCCTCGAAATGGTCCCACCCTCGAATGAATCTGGAATCAGATCATTTCTTGGAAAGTTGGGTGCAATCCAGAGATTTATCCCGGATCTAAGCTTCGCCGTTCATCCAATCAACAATTTACTCAAGAAGGACTATAGCATTGATTGGACTGAAGATTGCAATGAAGCTTTTGATGCAGTCAAGCATTTCCTGCTATCACCGCCTACGCTAATGCCACCAAAGCTAGATCGCCCTTTAATTTTGTACTCACGGGCTACCGATGTTTCGTTAGCTTGCATGCTAGCCCAAGAAGACGATGACAAAAGAGAGCGTGCGATTTATTTCATTAGCCGAACATTGCTCGACTACGAAACGCGCTATACACAAGCAGAGCGAGAATGTCTTGCCATAGTCTTTGCTACTAAACGCCTAAGACACTACATGCTAAATCAAGAGACAAGGGTCATAGTAAAGACGGACCATTTACGGACTTTTCTCACACAAGGGTCCTTGTCCAAAAAAATTTGGACGTTTTATAACCTTAATGGGAGAGTTGAATTAACTTTTGTAAACCAAAAGTCGGTTAAAGGGCAAATCATCGCAGATTGGTTAGCTGATAACCCGTTAGACGGAGGCGACTTAGTAGACTTAGACTTTCCGGATGAATGCGTATACTACGTCGAAACTCGACTGCTATATCGAGTGCCCTTGTACGCTGATATCATTAGCTATATCATGGACCATAGGTACCCAGAAGGAGCTACACCTCAACAAAGAAGGCGGTTACGCATTATCGTAGCTAAATACGTCATTATAGAGCAGGTGCTCTATCGGAAAGCATTCGATGGAATGCTCTTAAGGTGTGTTGACACAGAAGAGTCCAAGAGGATTCTCCATGAATCCCATAGCGGTATATGTGGAGGCCACTTCGGTGGCCATGCCACTGCTCGAAAAATACATCGAATGGGCTATTTCTGGCCCACTCTAGAACATGACACAATAGAGTTTGTACGCAGGTGTCATAAATGTCAGGAGTTCTCTCATGAGATCCACATGCCGGCACAAGCTTTGCAACCAATCGCTACTCCATGGCCCTTTTCTACATGGGGCCTAGACTTAATAGGGAAATTCTCTCCCTCATCCACAGACGGCCACAATTTTATAATCACGGCCACTGAATATTTCACTAAATGGGTAGAGGCTATGCCTCTTACAACTATACTGGTTAAAGTAATCGCTAAGTTCATTTTGAACCAAATCATTTGCGAGTGCGGTATCCGCAAATCATTATCTCAGATAATGGAACTTCTTTCAAAAACGAAGAAGTTCGTGAGCTATGCAGTAAGTTCAAAATAAGCCATCATACGGCTTCCTTATATTATCCCCAAGCCAATGGGCAGGCTGAAGCAACAAACAAAACGTTGAAAGCCATTCTCCTTAAAACGGTAAAAGAAAACAAACGGGATTGGCATCTAAAGTTATATCCGGCCTTGTGGGCCCACCGAACCTCTATAAGAACGCCAACAGGAGCAACTCCTTTCTCATTGGTATTTGGGTCAGAAGCAGTTCTCCCACTCGAAGTTGAAATCCCCAGTCTCCGCATTTTGCTACAAGGGATTCTGGATGAAGACGCTTACAGAGAAGCACGTCTTTCTCAATTAGAAAGTCTGGATGAAGCTAGGTTAGACGCTGAACAACGACATAGAGTCTATGCCGACCGGATGTGCCGGCAGTACAACAAGAAGGTCTATGAACGTGACATATACGAAGGTGACCTAGTTCTAAGGTTAGACAGCCGGATCGACAAGAAGACCGGCGAGGGAAGGAAATTCCGGCCCAAATGGTTGGGCCCATACCGAGTCATGAAGGACTACGGAAATGGTGCATACCTCTTATGCACGCTAGAAGGTGAGGAGTTTGGCGAAACAGTCAATTCTCTCCACCTCAAACGTTTCTACGCGTAAGCAGCTAGCGCTGCCTATATAACTATCTACATCGCATTTTCATATAAATTAGGATCATTTTGTCCACTTGTTCTTACACAAATTGTGATCAGGGAATCTATTCTCAAAGCAACTTATTTCAAACTCGTGATGTTTCCGGCATAAAGTTCTTTAATCATACTTCTCCGTCTTCAATATCATCAATCAACTCAGAATCTTTTATCAAATAAATTCAGACATGACGAAGTCCTAATGGTAACCATACCAAGCTCTGCAAGTTTGTTCTCACTTTGGTTTCTTCTTAGGATAGGTGTCTTGCCTATGGTCTGTTCTAGAAGCTTCATGGTGTCACATCTGTCCCATATGCACATCTCTTTGGAAATAAGAATATACTGACATTTTACTCAAATAGACAAGTCAAGAAGTGATTAAACAGAAAATTTTATTTTTACACATTTCCTTGCCCCACCAACCTTCGGTGATGAGCTTGCGTCTCTTACTAGTGACGTAGGGTTGGGAAAGGATGGAAATGCCCTTACTCGCCTATGCCTTGCCCACGGTGATAAACCCATGTTTCTTACAGGTAGCATGGGGCAAAGTGTAGGGGGTCCTCTAAACAAAGTAAATGTTAAAAGGTCATAAACAATCAATTCAAACTTTGAGTCAATAACGAATGAATCAGATGTTCAAAAATTCCAAGAGAGTTAAAAATCCTAAAAACCCAGATTTTGTCTACTATGTGGCCATCTACGGGTCTAAGTCTGGATAAACCGCAAAGCAAGTTGCATCCAAAACTATGAAGTCATTCAGGTAGAATAAGCTTGTAGTTTTTATTTGGTTCCACCAAAGCTTAAATCATCTTTCGTCACTATCACTTCACCATATTCCATAACTTGCGCCCTTCTTGGCTCTTGGTGATGAGCCCTCGCATCCTACTAGTTGCGTGGAGTTAGGAGTGGGGCAAGTTAATCTGTTCATCATACTGATTATTTTCATCACTTTGCCAAAACAAATCATGAGGTACCCAAATTGCTCACAGAAACTAAGATTTAAGATCACAATATATCTACAAAATCATGTATCAGCATCATGAAACACAAAAAGAAAGCAAACATTTGCATCATCTGTTTTCCATTGCATACATTCTAGAAAGCATATAATACATACATCATAGTATACACGAAGCAGTTGGAAATAAAGAAAGTAGAATACAAATGACAAGTTTTGATCCAAAACCGACGCATATATATAAATAATCAAAGTTTATATACAATGCCATCATGCACTAGGCATGGTCAAAACGCTCAAAGAGCCCGTAATACACAAAAGAATCTAAATACAAATACAGAAAGCCAAGTGGCCTCTCAACCCCTGCGTGATCCCGCTGAAGGTGCGCGCCCTCGCCTAGGACTCCGGCTCTGGCGGCGCTCTGAATGGACGGAGGGCTCGGGGTCCCTAGGGGCAGTCGTAGTCTCGCCATGAGAGCGGCTCCTCATAAGACGCTCGGCTGTCCTATAGCCTGCCAACTCTGTACGGAGAGTTGACACCATCTTGGCCACATGCCAAACGGGAGCGAAGACGTCAGTGTGCCTGCCGGCTGCTGAGGGCTCCCGGCATCCACAGATAACTCCGCACGGGTCTTATCCATAGGGATCATCAGAGAATCGACGCAAACCCTACGGATTAGATCCCGCCACTCATCAACAGTCTCTGCAAAGCAAAGAAAGAAAAACGAATTAGGAACTAGGCAAGAGGTTAAAGTGTACACAATACAAATATAAGGAGAGTTAACATTCAAAGACAAATCCTAAAACAAACAAGCATTGAAAGGAGGAGAGGATAACTTACTCGGATCACCAGGCCTCCAAGATGGGTCGCCAGGGCCAGGACCCGCTGCAGATGCCGCTGCCGACTGAGGAGCTGCTCCTGTAGTTGGGGCAACATGGCGCCCCGCAACGGACTCATCATCTCCACCATGGCCTCGGGAGAGTGGCTCCTCAGATGCCACGGTCTCTCTCTCTGCACTCTCCTCCTCCCTCTCTGCCCGCAGAATGTCCTGAGTATCATGCCACTCAGGATCGCTCTCGTCCGTCTGCTCCTCTGACCCTCCCTCTGTGTGCTCCTCAGAATCGGAGTCAATATCTATGGGGTCGTCACTGCTATGAGCAGGACCTGCAGCAATCTGAAGTAATGGTGCCTGAGGCGCACCAGCTCTCCCTCTGGCCCGAACTATCCCCCTGGCTGTAATAGGAATGCCAGGGGTAACCACTGTCCAACCACGGCCTCTAGGCCCCCCTCTAGCCTCTCGGACTGATCTATAAACAGGTGCTACTGGAGGAAGCATAGCCGCGTATGGAAGGCCAAACTGCTGAGGAACCCTGCTGAAGGGGTGTACCTCTACCCGTCCCACACGATCGATAAGCTGCCCTGTGATAGAGCAGGAGACCAATGTCGTGGTCTCCTCTCCCCATATACCGGCCATAAGGCCAGTGCGGTGTAGCCTCCATGTCTACTGTGTGGTAAGGGTGGCTACTCTTGGGTGGTGAGGTGCTCGAGCCGACATATCGACCATCGGGCTGCCCTCACCGCCCGGGATCTGCCACCTCCACGCCTCGCCATACGGAATGAAGCTCTCATACACCCTGACTCATGACTAGAGTGGGGTGGCTCAAGGCTGTCCTGTGATCGGACCACCACCTGTATAAGTCATGGTAGGTGGTCCCCAAAATATCCGCGCCCCAGGCATATTTCCGGCCATGTCCCTCTATCTGTGCAATGATGGGGCCCCAACAGTATAATAAGGTGTCCCCTCCCTTGTCCCCGATGAGTCTCGAGGCAAGGATCCCCATAATAGCCTGTCGAAAGATAGGGATGGGCAAAGAAGGAATGGATCTGACTCGCACTCCCTTCTTCGGCCCCGTGGAAATAGCTACATCTCCCATATAACCAGCCCACTGAGCTATCTGTGCCCTGGAACCAGCTGTCTCAAGTGTGAGTCTCCTCCCAATAATCGGGACCCCCAGGATGCGGTAAACATCCTCCAAAGTGATGGTCCACTCACCACGGACCCCTGGCAGTCGGAAGGTGTTCCGATCTGCATCCCAATATGAAAATAGGTCACAAAGAATGTGACTGGATGGAGCAACGTGGGGCACACGCGATATACACAATATGCCGGCCCTCTGCAATGTGTCCTCCTCATCTGCTAAGAGGGCATCCAATACCCTAGGCAGCCAGTCACACTCTCTCTCCCGGCTCCATCTAATATACTCCTCCTTCGCCTACATACACCCAAAAACACACAAGGAAGAGTAAGTTAGTAGCTAAACAATATCAAGAGAAGCATAAAAACACGTACAAATGCTAAAAATGCAAGTACAAGCTTTCAAAATAGGTTCTTTTGCATTCTGTTCAGAATCGCCGCCCTGAGCAGGGGGGCGGTTTTGTAACCGCCGCCTTAAAGGCGGCGGTCTCGTGACCGCCCGCCCATGCATGGCGGGCGGTGTGTAACCGCACCCCTGTCCAGGGCGGCGGTCGCGGTCCGAAAACCGCGCGGGTTTTTAGGCTTAAAAAGCCCAAAAAATGCAAAAAAATGACCATTTTTATCAAAAATGGGGCCTACCCAGTAGGCGCCCCCCCTAGATGGACCCTTTAAACCAAACATTTTCGAAAATAACCCCCCCATTGCAAAGAATTTAACATTTCAAATCAGAAGGGGGAAAAACACAAGATTGAAAAAACCAACCTGTGATCTCGCAGGGTGGCGTTCCGCACGTGGAGGCATGATCTCTATCTCACTGCGGACGTTTTGACTCTACTCGTGTGAGAAACCGTCACCGTGGGTCCCAGAGCTCGAAATCAACCAAATCGACTCGCGCAAATGAATAGGAAAATGGGCCCACTTTCATATATATAACGCCCCGATTCGTTTTAAAATATCTTTTTCACAGGTTCGGAGCACCGACGGAGGTAAGTTTCTATCCTCGCACAAATGGTACGTCCTCTTTCTCTATTATTTTAACGTTTATTTTCCAAATTATTGTATCTATCGCATTTGAGTTCTCTTTTCATTTCGCAGTGAAGTGGGAATTTTGGACGGCGACATTTGACAACACAGGCGTGTAAGGTATAACTTCTAACTTCCCATTTCGGGACGGCCATACTCGGAACCACCGTTTACGCCTCTTCATGGCTAAAACGCTTCTCCGAGGGCGATATGTACGTACCCAAAATTGTAAGGATGCATCTTTGCGGACGATGTAATAAGTGCCCTAATGATGATACGAGCCTCTTGAGGTGTTCGGGATCCAGAAAAGCTTTACAGATATGCGTTAACATCCCGCATACCCCGATTAGCCCCCGCGTGCTTTGTTTTCCCTATTTTTCCCTCTTTTCTTGGCTTTTTGGTCTTCAGTGACGAAACCGCCGCCCTTAAGGGCGGCGGTCTTGTGACCGCCGCCCCTGAAGCAGGCGGCGGTCAGAACCTTGCCGCCTGAGCAGGGCGGCGGTCCTGTGCGCGTTTTCCAGAACGCTCTTTTGACGTGACCCGCGTGAAATATCACGACTCACCAGCTTTTCTTGCCGACTTGAGCATGCATTAATGTTTTTGGTCCCCTGGAATAGTGTTTTTCTTTTGTTTAATGTTTAAGAGTTCAGTTTGGATTTGATTTTTGGATGTTTGAATTCCTATAAATGCATGGTTTGTGCACATGCAAATGGCCCCTCATTCTTGTTTAGAAACTCATCACTTTCAGTAGTTCAGTCTTCTAGTTTGCTTAAGTTTGATAGCATAGCTCATTTCATACTTCATTAGTATTGTGTTGCAGCTGGTAAGCCACATATCCAACTTGTGCAAGTGCAGACATTATTTGGGCCACCATTTTCACTCCAACTTTCATGTTTTCAGTGCTATGTCCCTTTAGTTTGCTTAGGATTGGTAGTATAGTTTGTTGCAGGTTTGTTTTAGCTTTGTGTTCTTTGTTGGTAAGCCACAGATCCAACTTTGTGCAAACAGATTATTGTTTTGGAGTAAAATAGTCTAGGCGACCATTAAAGTTGCGGGTTTTGCTCTTCATACGAGACTAGTCTCGGAGTTACGGACACTTTTTGTTGCATGATTCGCAGTAGACCTGCTAGGAATTGCATAGGCCAAGCTCTATATGCTCTTGCGCTATCCCTCTCCTATCCGCATTCTATTACATCGCATTCTCAAGGCTGTCCATCGATCCAAATATCTATTCTGTTGATCAAGCATTCCATGCTTTTCGGATTCACGTGAGCACAAAGAACGAAGAGATCATACCGAGGGGACAAGAACACACACACCGTCGGATTCGCCACTATTCTGCGAAATCCAGGTTCCATCTTTCAAAAGTTTTAGTTAGAATTTATCAAATAAAGTAGTTAATCATTTTATTTCAGTTATTTCTATTCTCGATATTGTCGGGGGAGGTTATGGGGATTGATAGTTTATGAGAAACTATGATTCATTCCTCACTTCTGAGGTAGGATCGAGAATCTTGCAGATAGATTAGTTATTTCGTTGTTTAGAATAGATATACAAAATTGCACAGACAAATAGCTACAATCGGCTATTTTGTTTGTTTTACGTTGTTAGTTTAGTTATCAATTCTAAATATTTTAAATATTTGCTTTCTTATAAATTGCGAAAATACAAAAGAAATTATATATGTTAGAAGTGCACTTAGATTTTACTTTATTATAGTTTGTT